>OZ023158.1:33373185-33524158 GCA_963678695.2 Diplodus puntazzo
TTGTCTGTGTTGGTTCTAATAATATTTGTTTTATTTTGAGTTTAGCCTCTTTTGACAAAACAGCTTGAGAAATCACAGGAAACAGGATGCAGTAAAACACCCTGAGCCAGGAGTTGAACGTTCTGAGGCAAAACCTCTATATTAAGGATACCTGCTGTACCAACTGAGCTGTTGGTCTCTGTGGATTTATCAGAATAAACCAGGTCAAATAAGTCCCGCCCACAGATTTTCTGGCGAATCCAGGTGGTGCTCGCCAAAAGGGGCGGTTTCCCGCGCGAAGTTAATGCATTTCCCTCCAAAACTAATGATGTGTATAATAAGGCTGACAGAGCGTCACTCTGGTCCTTGCGGCTCTTCTCTGAAGACACGAACACGGTGAGTAAACTGTTCTGTATGATTCTGCTTTATGTGCCCAGTTACCTGCTCAGTACAGGTGTATTCATGTCCGTGTGGGAGCTGTACAGATCAGTTATTACCTCCAGATCTCAGGTAATCAGCCCAGGTGATGTTTCTTTATATATCAGCAGCTCCACATAGTAACTTCCTTCATGTTCTCTGCGGGTTAAAATGGAGCCAGCCTCCCTCTCATGTCGGTGAGATTTGTGTTTGCCTCAAATGTTTCTGAAATAACTCTGAACAGGAGCTGAAGAGGTCTCATTTAATTAAGTGTTGAGGTAAATTCGGCTGGAACATAATCCTTTAATTACATCCAATTAAATCCGCACGGATGTTATGTTTTTCTCCGTGCACCAAACTCCATTGTGATTTCGGTCGTTTTATCTCTGCCGTGTTTATTACATGAATAATGCACAGTTAATTAAACGGTGGTCACTCTCTCAAAACAAGTTGTGAGTCCGGGTAAAGTCGGCATGAAAAGTTTTTGAAATGTATGTATTGTTTAGAAAGCTGGTTAGCTAACGTTTGCAGGTCAGTTTCAGTGAGTGGTTATGTTATGCTATGTTAGCTAGCTGACTTTAAAGTTGTTGCAGATGCACTGCACGGTTTGGGAAACACATTAGCAGCGGCTCAGCTGCCTTTATTAACGGTTCAGGACACATTAACTGGGTACTGACAGTATAACGAGCTTATAAAGACGACTGGGTCATTTAATCGTCGTGTTTTTACAGACAGGTTTGCGTGTTAGCTAACGTGTGTGTCTGTGGGAGAGCGTTAGCATGACGCCACGTGCTGTGTAATGTTAGCTTGTTAATACTAGCATCGTTACAGCTGAATGTCTGAGTGCAGCACAGTTAGCTAACAGGCTTCATGTTGTGTTAGTAATGTCTCAGTATGTTAGTATGGCAGCATCTAGAAGGTCATTCTGAGCAGCTAAAGTAGTTTAACACACAATATGCAGCCTCAGTGTAGCTGCACAGAATGTATTCAGTGTGTTTGTCTCAGTTCTGGTTTAATCTGTCATTTAAATCACTGCACTGACTCCCTGTGTGTCAAAGATAGACTTTAAAATCATATTACTCATGTGTAAAGCACTAAATGTTCTCAGTGTTTAATATATTTGGTTTACCTTTAAGAAACATATTTATTGAATCAGATTATAGTAGATTTTACAGTGCAGAGTGATGTGAGATTTCTGGAGTGATGTCATGCACATGGTTACAGACTGCTATATCATTCTTTAGTATGAAATTATAATCCTGTAAGAAATCCCCTTTTTAGCTACTTGATGTGTCTGTAATCTGTAAATCTGTAAGATTATATATATGTATATATGTGTATATATGTGTGTATATATATATGTATACATGTATACATATATGTATATGTATATATATATATATATATATATATATATATATGTATATGTATGTATGTGTATATATATATATATATATATATGTGTGTGTGTATATATATATATATGTATATATATATATGTGTGTATATATATATGTATATGTGTATATATATATATATATATGTGTATATATATGTGTATATATATATATATGTGTATATATATGTATATATATATATATATGTATATGTGTATACACACACAGAGACACACATAAGCCTGTAGTCATCATGTTATATTAAAGTTCTTCCTCCTCTCTCCAGGTGAACAGTGGGACTTGTCTTCATCTTCAGGTGAAACAGCTCTGACCTGTAATGTGGTCAGACCCGGAGAGGAGAGACACCTGGTCCAACAAGGTCAGTGCTAAAATAGGTGCAAAAATTAAAGGCAGAAAGTGTGAGATTTGTCAGTTGCGGTTCAATAATACTCTAAGATCAGTAAATGATTCTAGAGGATCGTCGAGTCTCATTCACAGGTCGTTGAATACCGACAGTTTGGGTTGGCAGAAGCCACGACAGTGTCACTGTTGGGACACTAGTCACTCTCCCTCTTTTTCTGTTGGTCTTTTAAAAAGGCAAACAAATTTGCAAACAAGTGATGTTCGAGTAAAAGTAGTATTTTAAAAGGATTTTACTAAGTGCTATATTTTTTGCCACTGGCCTTGTTTCAGTTCAACATGTTAAATGTGTTTTATTTACTGAGAGGAAATATAAACAGTATGTCTTAAACGCCTGCATTTATTTGATCTCATTTACATATGATATAAATGATATAATCATATTTTATTCAACATGTATATCTTCAGTGTGTAGCCACAACATTAAAACAACTGACTAGTGAAATGAGCATTGATCATCTTGTTACGATCAAATGTTCCGCTGGGAAACTTTCAGTTCTGTCATTTCTGTGGAGCCTCTTTGACAAACACCACCCACCCAAACACCGTTCAGACCAACTGCACCCACTCATGGCAAAGAACCCAGGGTGTCAAACTGGCCTCCTCATTCTCCAGATCCCAATCCAGTTGAGCATCTATGGGAAGCGTCAGAACCAACTCCTATCCATGTTGGGGCCCCCATGGATCGTTCTTGGTTCAGACTGCATCCGGTGGAATCTCAGTTGGATTGAGATCTGGGGAATCTGGAGGCCAGGTTGACACCTTGAGCTCTTTCCCACGTTCCTCGGGTCGTTCCTGAGCAGTTTTTGCAGTGTTGCAGGCGCGTTGTCCTGCTGGGGGGCACTGCCATCAAGGAGTGCTGCTGCCATGAGGGGGTGTACTCGGTCTGCAGCTGTGTTTGGGTGACTGCTGTTTGTCAAAGAGACATCCACATGAATGCCGGGACTCATGGTTTCACAGCCGAACATGGCATTGGAACACAATGATACATGTTATTTATTTCACCTGTCACTGGTTCTAATGTTGGTGCTCTCAGTGTATACACATGTTAAATACTTTATGAATTAAATCAAATAAATGCATTTAGGCACTGTAACCAGACTTGTTTATATTCCCTCTCAGTAAAAAAAAACCTGTTTAAAATACTTCTACTTCCTTTGAACCCTGTGGGTTTTGAGCTGGGACTTTTAAATTTTAAATGGACAGCTTCATGTTTGTAGATTCAACATTAACATTGGTCTTGGCCTATTCGCGTAGCAAGCAACTGAAAAGGATTGTAATCAGTTCCTGACGTGCAGCTGTGCGGTGGCTCAGTTTTTGGATTAAAAGCAGTTATTGTCGTCTCATTCATGGTAGAAGTGCAGCAAACAGAGCTACAAACACCAGCAGAATGACCAGAGACATGTTAGTTTCTGGTGGCCTGTGGAAGGTTTCCCTTGTGCGGTTGTTAGTTTGTCTATGTCCTTCTGAGTGTATAAACTAAGTTGAGCAGGGCCTGGTGTTAACATTGGCGATCTTACTCATGGTAGAAGTGCAGCGCATTGAGAGCTACAGCTACAGCAGAACTGAGCGGAGACGTGTTGTTTTGGAGGCCTCGTGGTAAAGAGCTTTCTAGGGACAGAAGTTCATGAAGGGAAATCCACTGACCACAAACCTGGTGTTATCATTGTAAGTTACAGGTTAACTTGACCGGACTTCAGCTATCTTCAATGGCAAATGCCTGAGTGCTGTCCATCAGAGCTGATAGCTGTGGTTTCCATGAATGGCAGCCAGCAGGCCATTGATCACCTGCAGGTATTGGTAATAGCATATGCTCTGAGCCCTTGTGCGATCCCACCAACTTACAGGTCCCTGTACGTGTATTCATGCCTATAGCAGGTCTCTGTCTGATGATACAAACCTATGGTTGGTAGAAGCGAGCACATAGTGGTCGTGTTTAGCTTGGGCCTCGGCCTGGCTAGGGACATGCTCAGGGCCAGGGCAGAAGCTAGCCTGACGCCACAATGCAGCTCTGTTCTCTGCCCTCATGTCCATGACGAGATTCACATGCGACCTCAGTGAGCATGGTAATGCGATGCCTTTGCTTGAAGATAATGTTGAACCTCTGTGATAAAACAAAATGAAAGCAATTGCAGGAATTAGTTTTCTTTGTAACTCAGTGCAACAGCATCCTGCATGATAACACCATGCAGAGATCATTACAAAGCTGCTACAGGGCCCTCGGCCTCACTGCCCAGCAGGCCACTAATAACGATCCGATTGTGCTGTGGTGACATTTTTCGTTTTGGAAACAGTTGTTGAGGTCATGTTTATGGTAGAAGTGGAATCGACTGATAGCTACAAACAGCTTGAGCGGCTGTTAGTTTGTCAGCGTCCTTGTGACTGTATTGAAGGTTTGTTCTCAGTTCAGGTACATCTCCACTCCAGCATGCAAATGTGCATTCAGAGAGTGCTTGATCAGCTTTATGAAGCCTTGAAAGTTGTTTTGCTGGAGAAACATCAAGGTATAAAGGCTAACAGTGTTAACTAAACAATGTTGAGTGCAGTAAGCTATGACAACCAGTTCACCATCGTGGAGTTCTCGTCACAAAAGTTCAGTAACAGCGATCCAGTTGTTAGTAGTCTGCCAGGCAAACCTGGTTATCAGGCTTATGTGAACCGGCCAACCAGAGCAGACTTAGGCCCCACCTCAAAACCCAAAGGATTCAAGGAGTGTTTTTACAGCTACTGGATAAACACAAAAAATATATGTAAAGATAGATCTTGAAATAAAATGTATTTGAAAATACAAGTCTTCTCACTGTTAACAACTCGACTCTCTCTGAGTCCTGTTAATAGCCCACAAAGTGCGTTTTTTGACAACCTGAGAATGAGACTTAAAAATCAGCTGTCTTTCTACAGAATTGCTTTATGAGTATACAGACATCACGCAATTAATCAATTGATTAATAATTGTCCTCCAAAATGCAGGACACTGACTTGTCTCACTTTTCCTCTCTGACGTCTCAACTTTCTGCTTTTAATGCTGATTAACTTAATCTATAATAATACATCATGTTTGATCAGCAAATATTTAATATTGATAATAAGAATCTGAAAATAATAACGACAATAATAATAATAACAACAACAACAACAACAACAACAACAATAATAATAATAACAATAATAATAATAATAATTTAGTTAAAAATTGAATTTATGCAAAACATGAAAAGTATTTAACATGTATATCTTCAGTGTGTAGCCACAACATTAAAACAACTGACTAGTGAAATGAGCATTGATCGTCCTGTTACAATCAAATGTTCTGCTGGGAAACTTTCAGTTCTGTCATTTCTGTGGAGCCTCTTTGACAAACACCACCCACCCAAACACCGTTCAGACCAACTGCGCCCCCTAATGGCAAAGAACCCAAGGTGTCAAACTGGCCTCCTCATTCTCCAGATCCCAATCCAGTTGAGCATCTGTTGGATGCTTCAGAACCAAATCCCATCCATGTGGGGCCCCCATGGATTGTTCTTGGCTCAGACTGCATCCAGTGGAAGCTCAGTTGGATTGAGATCTGGGGAATCTGGAGGCCAGGTTGACACCTTGAGCTCTTTCCCACGTTCCTCGGGTCGTTCCTGAGCAGTTTTTGCAGCGTTGCAGGCGCGTTGTCCTGCTGGGGGGGCACTGCCATCAAGGAGTGCTGCTGCCATGAGGGGGTGTACTCGGTCTGCAGCTGTGTTTGGGTGACTGCTGTTTGTCAAAGAGACGTCCACATGAATGCTAGGACTCATGGTTTCACAACAGAACATGGTATTGGAACACAATGATCCATGTTATTTATTTCAGTTGTCACTGGTTCTAATGTTGACGTTCTCAGTGTATACACATGTTAAATGCTTCTTACAGATACACTCAAAACCTCCCAAAAAAGACTAAAAGTCTTCACAACGACACACAAAATAATCATAAATACACACAAAACCCCACAAAACCACAAAACCTCCACAATAACACACAAAACCTCCACAATGACACACAAAACCTCCACAATAACACAAAACCTCCACAAATACACAAAACCTCCACAATGACACAAAAACCCCAAAATGACACAAAAACCCCACAATGACACAAAAACCCTCCACAATAACACACAAACCCTCCACAATAACACACAAAACCTCCACAATAACACACAAAACCTCCACAATGACACAAAAACCCCAAAATGACACAAAAACCCCACAATGACACAAAAGCCCTCCACAATAACACACAAAACCCTCCATAATAATACACAAAACCTCCACAAATATACAAAACCTCCACAATGACACAAAAAACCCACAATGACACAAAAACCCTCCACAAATACATGCAAAACCTCCATAATGACACACTTAATCTCTACAATCTCCACAAATTCACAAAAAAACGTCCACAAAAACCTGCACAAAGAGGCGTGAAACTGCCACTGCTCTTCTTTCTCATCTTGCAGGTGACGGACGGTTGAAAGGACGAATCACCGAGACGAACAAGACGAGCCAAACAATGGAGACGAGCCGCCACAGGAGCCTGAAGGGAAAGTGTGAGTATCTCTCACCTGTACTTTTTGAGGGGGATCAAACATGGCTGATATATCTGCAGAGTGCTGATGGTCACTGTTGGTTTCTCCAGAACCAGAGCAGCCAGGAGCTGAAAGTGTGGGCAGAGGAACCGGCTGCTGAGGACGAGCTGGACGACGGTTTCCTGAACTTAAACCCTTATTTCCTGTCATCAAGTTTTGTGGACTGACATGTTGTCTGGTTGGTGCTCGGCCCAGGACAGGAAGGCTCTGCAGCAAGTGATCCATCCATCCACAGAGCATCAGTGACAGAGGAGAGGTGAGGTGTCTGCTCAGAGAATACTGAACAGACTAACAGAACCAAAAGGAACCGCTGACGTAGCTTCTGTCCTCAGACTGTGAGACTCCTGAACATCCTCAACAACACAGACTGCTTTGGTTTCTGTCCGTCTGTGATGAAGCATTAAATGAGTCAGACTGATTTTACAAGCCTTGTGTTGTCAAATGTTTTCTGTCCGATCAGTAGAAAATGTTGTGCTGCTCGCAATCAGGAGCAGGAGGTATTTTCTATAATTAAGCAAACTCACAAACATTCTTTCATCCATTAAGGCAGAAACTCCTCAAATATTAATGTTCCCATCTTTGTTTTTAATAAGTATTTTGTAGTTACAGACAGACCACAAGTGTCACAGAACATAGTAATAAAGCATTTAACTAATTGTGCAATAAATATAGGCATTAATAAAGTAAAATATTTTTCTAAAATAGACTTAATTACAAAGTTTTCAATATTATACTAAATGTGTCATTATTTCATGTTTTAATGTGTAATAAAATTAGGAATTATAAAAGAAAATGTTAATCCATCGATAAATAGTTCAAATTTAAAAGGTTTAAAATATTCATTTTTTAAATTGCAGAAGACAAAATAAATATCTGGATTTACAAACTGAATTAAGAAATTTTACATTTCAAAACAAACATTTTATTATTTGTGATGTATATTTATATAAAGCAGTTAGAATGACCTCGTGTCTGAATGGAGCTACTGCACATCAGTAAACTTGCCTCAGGTGAGGTTTTATTTGTTTGTTTTGTTTGTTTTAAATCTTAAAGAAATCTTTTAATAACTGATTACTTATGAATATAATAAAGAAAACTGGACCTGGAATTGATCCAAAAAGCTTTTTAGTCCAGAGAGTTTACAGGTTCTGCCTCAGCTCGCACCACTAACTGTCAGAGCCGAGGACTGACACTATAATATATAATATTTTGTCTTTATTTTGGTGATTAACTGACTTCCGCTTGAGACTTCCTGTATGGATTGGATATATGGCGGCGCCCTTGTCGGCCATTTTGACTGCAGATGGGTGCCTCTCCCAGTGCCTGTTTGGTCGCACTCAGGGATCGACACTTTTTGTCTGCCATGACGGCGACACGCTCAGTTTGACATACAGAAAAAAAATATTGATTCACAGTTTCACACAATCAACCAAATATTTTTTTCATTCACAATTATCCCCTGAAAAAATGTGTTCACCTGGTTTTAAATCTGAAAAAATGCTCTGTGTCTTTGTTTCAAACCTGAAAAAAGTTTTTCCTTAATTTTTAATTTTTTTGTTCAGTTACACGTCAAACATGTTTTTAAACTCCGTTATAAACTAGAATTAAAACAAAAAACTTTTGGTCAGTTTCACTTCTGGAAAAAAACTTGAAATTCTATTTTTTTTTTTGTTTTTTTTTTTATCTTTTTCTCAGACAAAAGGTAAAAGATCTCCAGAAAATTGATCAGTTTTACACCTGAAAAAAAAAATATTGTGGAATGTTTTTTTTTTTTCAAGCGGTTTCAAGCCTGAAAAAAGTTTTTCCTGAAAAATGTTTATTTTTTCATTCAGCTTTACAACAAAGATGTCGAGACAAGAAGGAAATTATTTGGAAAGGCTGCAGGATCTTTCTTTCCTGATCTGACCGAATCAGGAAGTTTGTCCACAATACCAAGCCGGCGTCTGCCCGAGCTGCAACAGGCTTCAGTTATTCCTTCCAAAAAGTTGCTTTTTTCAAAAAGTTACTTTGAAAAAAATAAAATAAAATTCAGGTTTGAGACCGAGCGAAATATGCAGAGCTGCACAGAGGCCTGAGGAAAAACTCAGTTTCAAACCTGAAAGTTTTTTTTCCTGAATATTTATTTTTCTTTCAGTTTCACACCTGAACAAAGTTCACCTGGTTCTGAAGCTTCACACCTGGGGAAAAAAAATTCCTCTATCAAAAATGTTTCTTAACTCGGTTTCAAACCTGAAAACTTCCTTTCGGACACTTATGAAATGATTTAATTAAATATTGAATATCATATGGCAATAATCAAGTCTAACTGTAAATATGTAGTAATTAATTCAAAAGATTCATTTATTTTTAACTTTATTAACATCTTCACACGCTGCGAACACTTTAGTTCATTTGACTCAAGAAGCAGGAGAACTGATGTGGCAAGCTTGTAAAGTTTATTTTCATGTGTAAATGTTTGTTACTGATTGTTTTTTCTCATCCGTTTTGTTAATGAAGAAGAACAGACAGAAAGCATTCACAAAGTAAGAAAACATTTATAGATAACATACGTACATACAATATATCGATGTGATAAAACACAGTATCACATGTCCTGGAGGAAGCAAGAAACATCTCAGGTCAGAGGAATTCACAGCACGCGTCGGCGTCAGACGTCAGGAAGATTTCGTGTCCTCCGAACTTTAAAGACTCGTTACACGCCGATCGTCTCTGCGTCACTTGGACTGCGACGCCTGCTGTGACTTCCAGGTGTGTGAAGCGACCGTGCACGTCGATGTGTGAGTGTGAGATGAAACGAACTGTACACCGACAGAGACACATTTACAGTTTACAACGTATGAACCACACGTGAGTTTTACCACTCTGTTGCAGGCACAATGAAGAACAACGTTCAAGGAAACTGAGGCGCCACACAAATCGACCGCTCGAACTAAAAAGGTAAAGTCAAAGAAAAGCCCTTCAGAGACCGACGATGGATTGTTTCCACTTTTTGAGTGATGATAAAAACTGGAATGTTTGCAGATTTCACACATCTGTCATTGGCTTTTCAATCCCTGTTCAACTTCCTGTTTCCTTTAAATTCTTATTTTGGTTTTTCAGCAGCGCCAACATGAACATTATGCTGACAACAGTGGTAAAAACACACCGTCTGAGCAGAGAGTGTGTGTGTGTGTGTGTGTACATGAGGCTGAAAACACTAACACAAATCAAAAATGTACCTCGAATATTCTCACACACAGTCGATCCCACCCGTCGTTACCCGGCACTGTAAAACCTCCACGCCAACTTTTATTATTGCTGCTTCTTCATGGCACAAATAATAGAAACAATACATTGTGTTATTCATACTATTATGTTCTCATTTGCCATGCAAGCTCACTACAGTACTGCTTCTATATTAGCTTATATTACACAGAGCGACGAAAGAAATCAGATTAGGGAGCAGGTTCATGTTGGATTAGCCACACACAGTGCCAGACTAACTTCTACAGCTGGTTTTACAGTTTGTGAGTAGATACAAAAGGAGTATTATTATTGTCATTATCACACAAAATAATGGTTATGATAGTAATAGCAATATTTATAATAATAATAAAAAAAAAAAACACACATTCTCAGGGCATCACAAATATAATGAACCAAAGGGGGCCAAACGTAATGTTTGAAATAATTTAAACATTTCTGACATTCATTCCTTCGGGTGTTTTTTTTTATGTACAGTATATATTTATATTTGTATAGAAGTAGTGCTTCATTTTTAGAAATACAAATGAAAAAAAAGGAACACAAAAGGGCTGCATTCTGTGAATGCTGTGCAAATAACATCTTTTTACATCAAACGTCCGCAGCTCCCCGTCGTGACGGACGCGCCGCAGCCGCCCTCGTATTCTCCACAAGCACTCACCAACAGTTCAACTCGTGACTCGTTCAAAACTTTGATTTTTAAACCAACACGTCTGCAACAGACTTTGATTCTGGCAATTGAGCAAAGAAAAGAACCCAATCCGTCCCGCCGAGCCGCTTTACGAGCCAAAGAGGTTCTGATAATAGAACCTCCCCCGCCGACAGCTCCGGTTTACAAACACACCGGCTGAAGTCGGACAACTTCTTCGTCCCACGTTTCAAATCACACTGTGACATCTTAACTCTCATCTGATACAAGACAACACGGCCTCTACGACGAAGAAGAAGAAGAAAAATGAAGAGCACAAGCGCGTCACACCTCAAACCTTCTCCTCTTCCTCACCTGCCCTCATTTTACCTGCCAGCAGGAAATGAAACTTCACTGGGACTGCAGAGAGACACAGCGGAGGATTGTTCCTGTGATCGCTCTCATGCTACATACTGATCAGACCCTCAGCGCCGACCCACCGGACAGGAGTTGCTTCTGCAGCGTCGGCACCGCGTCCATCCAGCTACAATCAACCGTTCACCGAGCGCCACCAGTCGGTCTGTGACAGTCGATCGGCTGCACGGCAACCGCCGACTGTGTCGTCACTGGTGTTTAAGAAACTCTGTCTAACCGCGCTGACGCCGGAAGCCGTCTTCGCAGCCAACATGCTTTTGGTTTCAGAGAAGAAGCAGCAACAGATACTGGCTCCTCTTCTCCGCATTTATCACCCACAATCCCTCAGAAACTGCCACGAGTAGTGAAACACAAAGAAAGAAAGCCACCTACATCTCAAAACCTCCTGATCGAAGGACTGTGTTCCATGAACGCCATCAGGCGAACGCTGCCTTTAAAATCACGAACACGACTTCAGAGCAGAGTTTTCTTGAAGAGGCTCATGAGAAACACAGTTCAGAGTTATTCAACACCGCCGTTCACCAATCGAGTTTCATTCTTACTGACAAATGTTGCCAAAATAGGGAGAAAAAAAAATACAACTGAAAGAAGAAGAAAAAAACGAAAAAGGAAAAGTCTTTCACAACAGCTCCGAGGTCACACTGGGAGTTAATACGATTATTTTTTCATATTCTTTTTCACTCAAGAAGAACGTGAACAGCAGTGTCTCACAAACATGAACGTATACACGACACAAACTCGCTTTTAAATTCATAACGCGTAAAATCCCTCAGAGGGTGAATCATCTGGGATGTTAAATTAAAATTGACGGACAGAACAGAATAACAACCGATGGCGTCGCGTCGGGGAGGCGGCTGTAACAGATCCCGACTCCCTGACGCGAGGCCAGACCGTCGCAACGTCCCAAAGAAAGAGTGTCTAAAAAGCCTCCAGTCCTCCGGCTGTCCGCTCAGACTCGACGACGATCGACTAAAGAAAAGAAAGTAAAAAGTCAGAAAGTGTTTTTTTTTCTTTCTCAGAAGTCGAGGAAATCAGAAGACGAGTGCAAAGTCTTGAGTCACGTTGTTGGGATGATGATGATGATGGTGATGAAGACAAACAGTGATGATGATGATGATTCCTTTTTCTCTGTGTTTTTATGTGATATGCAGTCGGGCGAGGCAGCAGAGATCAGCTGTGGCTGACAGGAGTGATTTTAAGTTTAACTGGTGCTGGTGATGCATTCAAGTCACGGGAAAAACGTCTGTAAAAATGCATTCTAACTCCACCCTTTAAAATATCTCCACGTTGATGAAGATCACCAACAAATAAATATGTGTGGTCACGTGTAGATTATCAAACAAATGTGTCGATTTAAGTGATTCTGTGATCAAAATGTTTAAAATTTGCATATTTTTCTTCACTTTTTTTGGCCAACTACTCGTAAAGAACTTGCAGATTAGAACGATTAAAACTCATCGGAGGTTTTTATACCAGAGACAACACAGTCGTCGTGTCCCTCCGCGTCACTCACATCCATAATCTGAAACAGTGTTTGTTTGCAGTCTGACTGGATGCTACAAAAATCTCTCACTGTGACTGAAAGTTAAACAAAAGTTAAATCATGACATTAAAGTTCAGTTCTCCAAAGCCTACTGTAACTCTGAACCAGCAAGTCACTTTAATTTAGTTTTTTTTCTCCGTGACATGAATGCAGCAGAACAACTGAACTGGTGTTGGTCAGGTGTGACTGAGCGTCTCGGCGTGATGCAGGTGACTGTTCATGTCTGCAGGAGCGTTTGTTGAACCCTCCCGGGATGTGATGGCGTCCCCGGCGAGTCCTCGCAGCAGTGATGAGAGCTGATGTGCGCGGTGTTAGTTGGTATCTGAGGAGGTCTAGATGGATTTGGAGGAATCCTGTTTGCTGATGAGAACTTCCAGGAGGCGGAGTTTGGCCTTGATCCTCTTGTACTCCCTGTACTCCTCCAGCATCGGCACCCGGTCCTCCTTCTGAACGTTTCTGCAGCAGAAGACGGAAGCGGAGAAGAAAAACTTTTAGTTAAGGTCCTGAAGAAGCGCCTGCTTTGTCTTCTCAGTGACACATGCTCACTGTTCCTGCACCAGCTGCTACTGACGAGCTGTCAAACTGAACCGCTAACAACTGTCCAGCAGCTCCGGTTCATCAAACGCTTGTTTAGTCTGTGAAACTTTACGACAAAGCAGCAGCTGGTGCAGAGTGTTCAGTGTTTACTGAGGTGAAACAACGAGAGAAAAACAGGCTCACACAGTATTTATGATTGTACATCAGCTATATTACTTGACGGGTTTGTTTCAAGGCAACAGCAGGAAGTGAAGACACGAGGGTCGCTAAATCTGTCAGTGCACAACTGCAGCGTGGAATTTCAACTGAACTCCGTTTTGTCTGAGTTATTTTTACCAGCCTGGATCAGAATCTGTGTTTCCTGCAACTACCAGCTCACATTTCAGACAAGACAACACCACCTGAAGTCATTTCTAAAGAAAAGCTGAGAGAGGAACGACTCTGAATCTGTAACACCGACAGTCTGGACTCTGTCTCTGTTTCCACCCACCTTCCGTTATGCTGATAAAAATCTTCCTCGAACTCGCGGATGGTCTTCCTCAGTTTCTTCTTCTCTGCTCTGGCTTTCCACAGCTGTTCCAGCAGCTCTGGCCTGGAGGATGATGGGATACATGAGAATGTGTTAAAAATTAAGAACTGACGTCAGAGAGAACAGGAGGACAGGAAGTGAGGTCACTGTGAGCAGGAAGTGGACTGTGGTGGTGTGAGGGATCAGCTGTCAGGATCGAACCTGAGCTGCTGAAGAAGATTATCCGTGTGTGTGTGTGTGTGTGTGTGTGTGTGTGTGTGTGTGTGTGTGCTGTTCGGTGACACAGTAACCAGATTACAGACTCATCAGATAAAACCTGTTTGTTTACTGTCTCACATTATTCCTGCTGGTGTCGACACGGTCAGCAAAGTTCGAGATAATCAGTTTATTTTCCAGGTGTACAGGAAGTACAGTGTGTGTGTGTGTGTGTGTGTGTCTGTGTGTGTGTGTGTGTGTCTGTGCGCTTACATGGACGAGGCGTTGGAGCTGGACAGCCGCAGGTCCAGCGCCAGCCTCCCCGACCCCTCCTCCATCTTGGCTGTCATTGGGCAGTTGCTCTGCCGGTCAGGTTGGTTCTGGCTCCTCATTGGTCCGTCAGTCGGGGTCATGACGTCGACGGCCATGATGACCTCAGAGCTCTGCATCTCCCCACCGCTGCTCTCCGCCTCTTCTTCCTCCTCCTCCTCTTCCTCCTCCTCCCTCTCCTCCTCCCGCTCTTCTTCTTCTCCTGCTTCTTTTTCTTTGCGCTCGTCCTCCTCCTCCTCTTTGATCTCCTCCCAGAAATGAGCCGTTTCGCCCTCGATGATTGGCTGCAGGGTCTGACTTCGCCTCTTACTGGAGGGGGACACCTGGGGGAGAAGGAGAGGGAGGTTTATAATAACAGCTGTCCTACGTTGCGTCTGTGTGTTGCTGTGTTTGTGTGTACGTACTGTGACGGGCGTGATGCTGACTCTGGTGAGCATCTGTTTGACCAATCTGTAGCGGTCGTAGAGAGGCTTCACCACCAGCCGCTCCTCTCTGGTCACCTGAGAGATCGAGGCAACATTAAAAACTGCTTCACAGAACAAATCAGACGCAGGAAGGATTCATGGTGTCGGTGACTCACCGGTCGACCGTGCAGGCCCTCGTAGTGCAGCAGGTTCTTCTGGAGGACCGTCTTCTCACAGGACAGCTGCTCCTTGGTCATCTTCTACAGACACACAGTTTTTTACAACCTTTAACTAAAACATTCCACTTCCAACTTTAATTCAGGACAGACTGATTATCTAGAATTGTCTTCGGCTTTAACATCACTCCTATTGTCTCCCTGTGTCTCTCAGAATTGATTTTAAGATCTTATTGATTACTTTTAAAGCTCCTCAGGGTCCTGCTCCGGATTACACTTCAGACCTTTTAATACCTTGATGAGCCTCTGCGCACGTTAAGATCCACGGCAGAGGTCTTTGTCCAGTTCGGTGTCCAGGATTGAAACTAAAGCTGAGACAAAATACGAGGAGCACGAGGATCTGGACCGACGTGCCCGAGGAAATAAGGCTGTCACAAAGTAAATCCCGATTGTATCTGATTTGCTGTGCTTGTTTTATTGTTTTAATTTGTTGTTGTTTGTTTATTATTTAAGATTAGATTTTTGCTCTTCTTGTATGTTTTTATCTTTGCTGTATTTTATTTCACTTTATTTATTTAAAGCATTAAGTGGATTATGATTTTAACTTCTGGCTCCTCACTGGTCACTACGTCGACGGTCATGATGACATCACAGCTCTGCATCTTCCCGCCGCTGCTCTCTTTTCATTAGTTTGTCAGCAGAATTACACAAAACAATTCTGTTCATTTCTCTGGGAATAAATGGATCTGATGGAAAGAATCAGGCGTAATAAGGTGGCTGGTTTCTATGAATGAGTATAAAACGGGACTAACTCAATCGTTTGCTTGTTCCAGCTTCTTAAATATTGTGATTATCTGCTTTTCTTTGACATTATACAAAGAGACTTTTGGTTTTGGACTGTGTTGGAGTGTAGGACTTTGCTATGAGTCCAGAAAGATCAGCTGCTAACCTTGATGTCATCCGGCCAGCCGTCCTCCTGCCTCTTCCCTTTGACCCTGCGCTGGATGAGCTCCAGTGTTTCCTCCCGGGTGGGATGCTGACCTTTGGCCTCCACCGCAGCATCGTGAGCGCCTTGGTCCAGCGTGGAGCCGAAGCTCTTGGGTAAAGTGTTGCTGCGAGGACGAGTCTGGGGGCCGAGCTCGCTCTCTGCACGGTGTTTGGCATCTGTAAGGACGAGGAAGACAGCGATGAGGACAGAGATGACGGAGGGTGAAGCACGAGAGAAGGAACAAAAATGGGTTAAGAAGAGAAAATCTTCTGACAGCACATGAAACATCTTTCACTGGATGATCAGACATGCAGGAGTCTGACACACAGCTGCGGTGGTTCAAGTCAGCCAGTCACAATGTGAGGAGAAAGACAATCATGCTTACACAAGAGAACAGAACCACAACACCGGACACAGTCTGAACCCAAAACACAGCAAGCAAAAAAACCTCCTCCTGAACATTTTCTAGACTGAGGGACTCAAACCCAAATTCTAGGGTTCAGTTCTGCTGCCTGCTGGATTCTGCAGCATCGATAATAAAGGCAGAAACAAGGTCCACACAAGCATGACCATGACAGCTGCTGGTTCCCCTTCAGTTCTGGTACTGCTCACTTAAAAAAAGTGTGATGAAATAACTTTTTTGTTAAGTATTGTGTTGCAGAAGCCAAGTGGCTAACGGCAGCTACGGCTAGCAGCAAAACTTACATAAAAAGGCGGCCAATTCTTACATACTGCATCTTTAATTGCATCAACATCTCACGGTGACAGAACCCAGATGAGGGAAATCTTTCTTATGTAGCTCAAACTGTCTTCTGCGTTCAGGTACTTGCGTGGACGATGTTTCTGCTTTGGAACTTAAATTACGATGTTGTTTCCTCGTAGAAACAGTTCATACTGTTTAAAATGTTCAGGTATTATATATAAATGATAAGAACAGGAAATAAAAGCCTGCAGCATTTGCTTGTTGATGACGTTGGTGTAATGGCCACAGTAAAGAGTTTGCGAGTACAGCTCAGGTCACATTTACATAAAAAACATGGTCAGCAGTAAATCAACACCTGAACAGAAATGTATCGATAGAATCCCTTCGTTAAAACCAAAGTAATTAAGAACATCACTTTACACTTTAGAGAGAAACCTGTGGTTAAATGTCCAGTTTCAACAGGAAATACACCAAAGCAAAGAAGCACGATGCTCACACAATGCCGCCTCATTGTGGCTGTCAGTAGTGAAGGTGTTGTCTACTTACTGAGGGGTTGGTACTTACTGAGGTGATACGGTCTAGAGCTCAGGCCTGAGTAGGGGTGGAGCGGGGGGGTGAGTGTGTGATGGGGAGGTGAGCAGATAGAGGAGGAGGAGGAGGAGGAGGAGGAAGGGGAGGAAGGGGAGGAGTAGGGAGCATGGTGGCGTCTGTATGAATGGAGCAAAGCCTGGTGCCTCAGCGTGCTTCTGGGTAAAAGGTGGTGCTGGCGTCCTGGTTGGCCGATCGGTCAATCAATCAATCAATGGGTCGTTGGGCGATAGGAGGAGGAGGGAGGAAAGTGGAGAGCGGGTGCTCGTGTTATTGTTGTTTTTCAATTGTTGATTTGATACAGAGAGAAATGTTTTGGCCACTGCGTTCTCCAAACAGGAGAGGCGTCACCTCAGCGTCATGGGGTCGATTCAGAGCGGTGAAACGATGCGCAAGAGACACGTCAGTGTAGAAAACTATTCACACACATCAGATACGTCAGATTTTACATTCTCACACCTCGTTTACTGTCATGGAACGTTATTCTACCACAGGAATAAAACGTCTGAAGCAACTTTAATTCTGATCAGCAAGATTATTTCATAAATTATTTCTCTACCAGGAAATCTCGACATTTCTAAAAGTTCTGCAAACTGTTTATGAATAACTTCAAGTCTTATCCACCGTTTCACCGCACTGAATTCACCGCAGAACTAATGAATGTGGGTTCACAAGGACGCACCAGCACACTGGAGGGTGGGAGCCACGACAACTCCCGACATGTGTGAGTCTGCCAGTGTTTGTGTGTTAGACCAGCACACATGCAATGTTGTTACAAAGGTCAAAGGTTCGGAGTGGGGAAGGTCAAGCTGTCCAGCGTGGAACAGGATGGCACACAGACACTCTAACCCCGACACACACACACACACACACAAATGCACATTCACAGGAAAAAGAGCGAGTGGTTCTACCTTTAATCTGCCTGCGGATCTTGGTGAGGTCAGTCATCCATTTGAGGACTTTGGGGTTGGCTGCTTTGTCTCCGTGAGAGGGCTGCAGAGACAAGAATGTTTCACTGAAGATGTCATGACAACAGAAATGACACCAGCTCCCGCTGACGGGTGTAAATCAGCATCTTCCTACAAACACTAAGTGCTTCACAGATGTTACTGTTGTGTCCATGTCAAATACAGCAGCTTTACGTTCCTGTTTTTACCTTATAGTTTCTCTCCTTCTCAAACTGCTCTTCAAACTGCTTGATTTTCTTCTTCAGGTGCTGGAGCTTCTTGGTCAGCTGGTGGGTCACTGAATCTCCTCCTCTCATCGCCTCTTTGGAGCCAAACGATGCTCGACGTGGCCTGCAGGGAAGGAGGATACACAAATGTGAGTGAGCTTTTCAATTCTGCTCCGACTAATACCAAAGGAAACGTCTTCAGGTCTGATTATAGACGGATGATCTCCGCTCATCGTACCTCTGTGCTTTGGTGGGTGAGGTGGCGTCCAGGTCCTGCTGGAGGAACCGCTGGGCACTGTGAGCTCCGAAGTCGAGGAAGCGGCGTGCGAGGAGGTGAGGGTGGGAGCGGGAAGAGGAGGGGGAGGCATCCTGTCCTCCCTCCTCCTCTGCCTCCTCGCCTTCCTCCTCCAGGAGCAGAGGGGGGAGAGGAACCATGCGACCGGCCAGCGGGGAGAGCTGCGCCTCTCCGCTCTCGCTGTCGTCCTGCCAGGATTTGTAAGCTGGGACGGGGTCTGAAGAGACAGAGATAAGAGAGTCGGAGAGAGTCAGGGCAAGTTAACGGAGGAGAGGAGAGGACGAGGGAAAAGATCAATCTAATCCCTGGCTCACAAGAGTGTTAGAAGCGAGGTAGATGCTGTTCATGTCATTATGACACACACAGAAGCTGCCTGGGAGGGGGGCTGCTGAGCTCATACATTCAACAACACATTTTCTTCTTCGGTACCTTGCTGACTCACTCTCTGCCTTATTAACGGCGTCTTGACTGTCAGCGTTACACTAACGAGCTGAGTAGCGAGGAAAAAATTGGGCAAGGTGAAGGAAGAGACGAGGGAGAAACAGAGAAGCCGAGTCAGGAGAAAAACTGTGTTTGTGGAGATCAATCTGCCCAGTGACCCTGCAGCAGGAGGCGAGAGGGAAGATAACACCAGCCGTGTTATCACATCCGAGGGAAGGAAGAGTGTCTCACATGCAGGGATTCATCCATAACCACACAGGCACATTTTAAAACGTGAGAATGTTTTAATAAAGCTTCCTGTGCCGTGTCAGAACCAGCAAAAACAAGAGTAAACGAAGAGAAAGTTAACGAGGAAGGCTGAGATGAGGGATGGGCAGGCCGGTGGAGGAGGAACGACTTACCGTGGCCTTCTTTCTGCAGGTGCATACATGAGAAGTCTATGGGAGGGAGGTGGAGATGAGAGGGAGGTGACGCTGTTGGGATGGAAGGAGGAAGAGGAGGAGAAATGGAGGGAAAGGGAGAGAGATAGTAGAGAAGACGAGCACTGAGGTCAATCATTCATCTTTCATTCACTACATGTGACTTTATAGTTTTTGTGCATCAAAACGTCAAATCTTTTCCTCAGTCATACGAGATATCTTGGGGTTGATTGGTTATGATGGAGATGAGATGAGATTATAGAAACACTGACAAAAAAGGCTCATCACAAGACTTCAGATTGTTTTCTTTGTCCAACCAACAGTCCGCAATTCTGAGTCTCTTCATTTATTATCATGAATGACAGAAAATAGCAGCAAATCCTCACATTACTGAGGCTGGAAGCAGCAAAGGTTTGACATTTCTGCTTGAAAAATTACTGAAACGATAAATCGATTATCCAAAAAGTTGATGACACACTTTTCTTTCGACTGACTAATCAATAACTGACTGATCGTTCCAGCAGAATTACTGACCTAAATATGTTTTATGAACAAATATGGCAGAATAACTGAATTCAACCACACTGAAAGATTAAAACAATTTAAGGACCTTCTCACTTCAACAAGTTTTCCTGCGTTTGAGTGTGAACTAGTGCGACAGTGGAAACAAGTCGGTACCGACCTTCCCATTGGCTGTCAGGAAACAGCTGGAGGTGGGGGTTCTGGCCAGAGATCGGTTGGCATGGCGACAGAAGGTTCCTGTTGTTCTCGCTGGTGTTGGCGTTCTGATCACAGCGGCAAGAGCCCGAATCCTGGAGGAGCAAAGAGAGGCAGAACCGAAAGACAAATTAAAAGTGATGGACGGACTGACGGAGAGTCAGTCGGTAAGCAGACGGACAGATTTCGTCTTTCATCTTATTGATACTTACACAGTTTATAGTGTCACACTGAGTCTGCTCCATGATTTCACAGGGTTGATTGTCCCGCCTGAACACAAAGACAAGAAACACGATTTTAAGTAGAACAAAGAAAATACTCAACCAATATTAAACCCACAAAAATTGACACACACATTCAACCTGATTAGTTCCTTTTGGTAATTCTTCTACATTATTAGCCGTCTCGACGAGGCCTCGTTGGAGTCTGTGTTCGATCTGAACGACAGCTGAGAGTCACACAACTAAAAGCCGTTTCACATCATAAAGTTTGTCACATCTACGTTCTGTAACGTGACATTTTTTTCCATTTCTCCTTAAAAGGCGTGAAACAGAATTTAAACATTAGCTGCCTGTTTAACACTAAAATCAACCACAGTGCATTATCACAACCACGAGGTGCGACACCGGATGATGTATGAGGTGTAAATCTACACGAGGAAGCCGAGTAATTTAATACGTGTCGTGTGTGTGTGAGAGAGAGATAATAATGGTTTGTTTCAGATGCAGCGTTAAAACGAGCCTCTGGCTGAGGCAGCATGTCGAAGTGATTCGTAAACGTGAAGCATCAACTGATCTGTTCGAGACAAAGTCCCTGCACGAGGTAGAGACGAGACGTTCACTGTCTGTGGGAAGGAAGGACGTCGTCTCTCCACATCATTCAATTCAATTCAATTCAATTCAAAGAACTTTATTTTTCCGTTAGGAACTTCATTTGTAAAAAGCGTCAGTGCAGTGCAAATTTTAGACAAGATAAATAAGTAAATAAATACATACAGGTGAATACAAATGTTAAAGAAGAAAAAAAAAAAAAAAAAGAAGTACAAAACAAATGTTAAAAAGAGAAGGACACTCATCCACACGCTCACACACACACGAACACACACCCCCACACACAAGCCAGACCGGGTCAGCTGTTTGTTGTGATTTATCCTACATCTATCTATCTGATTAATATAATTATTTGTATATATTGTATATATTTATTGTGTATATGAGTATTGTCAAGTGTTTCATCTCCCTGAAAACTGTACAACCTAAATTAAAACGTTGTGCAAGTCAAAAAATAAACATACTTGATAAAATTTGGAAAATGTCACAAATAAAAAATCTCAAATAAACCATCTCAAAGTGCTTCATTCCTCTAAAATCTGCACAATTTAAACTAAAAGGTTGTCTGTCAATAAACCAAATGATAGAATTATTGAATGTTTGTTTTCATAGGATGAAACCTTGAGTCGGACCAAACTGTTCATGACATCTCAGAGTAACAACAATCCCACAATGCTCTTGAAACTCATTAAAAGCTTTAGAGCTCACCTGGCAGTGTTGATGTTGTTCTCAGCATCTCTGACAGCGTCTGCGTCCAGCTCCATTCCTGAGCTCTCCTCCAGGGCGGCGCCAGAGTCCACTGAATCCTGGGAAATAAACAACAGCAAGAGACTAAGCCAGAGCAGAAACAAACAGAGATCTCTGATAAACAGAAGCGCCCTGCTCTTAGAAACGGCACAAATCATCATGTTTCACATCCTGCGAGTGTGAGGAAACAAAAGGTTTGTGTGAAAATCTCCAATCCTAAAAATATTTCAAATCCAAACTGTTACAAATCCCGTCATAAATACTGCTCCAACATTTCTGAAGATTTACGGTGAGTAAAGACAAGTCGCAGCTCCTCAAAGTGTTGGCTGTCGCATGAGAAGCACGTGTGCACATACAACCTGCTGTACATACATTGTGTATCCTGTTATGTAATGACAGTATGTAAATGTGTGTTTTGCAGTTCTGTGCACAGGTGTTGCTGTCATTCTTCAGCTCCCGGCTCGTCTATTTAAAGAATTGGACCAAGATTATTATTTAACGAGGTGACAGATTTCTCATCAGTCCTGGTACGCGTCTCACTCCGTCTGCCATGTTGTCTGCTTCTCATCCCTCTCCTGCCGTCTGGACGCTAAAATGGTTCTTGGGAGGAAAGCCAGCGCACAGAGGGGATTTGATTTACAGTGTATCATGGCGTATGATACTAATGTCAGTCGTACGTCTATTTTTCACATAATCAGTGTCTGTTTTCTGATTGCTGATGAAATAAATGAATCTACTGTGGCTCTGATGCAGCAGCAGTGACTCTGTATCTGACTGCTTACACGTCACAAGTAATAACTTATCAACACTGAATGATCTGTAACGTAAAGTACAATACTTGAGTAAATGTACTTAGTTAAATTCCATTACAATAGATCTGTTGTTGGCTCTGCTGTGTTTCCCGGCAGAATTCCAACTATTGACGGAATCAGAGAAGAGCAAAGACGGACTGTGACGATAACATCAAACATTCGGCCGCGGAATGAACCGACAGACTGAGACAGGAAGGAGGTGAGCGATGGGAAATATGCTGCTAACACACACAGCCACTGTCACTCTGTGTGTGTGTGTGTGTGTGTGTGTGTGTGTGTGTGTGTGTGTGTGTGTGTCTCCCACTGACCTGCATGTCTGTCTGGCTTTGTTGTATGTGCTGCTCGGCCTGTATGAGCGGGGTCTCCCCTTCTGTGTCGCAGGGGCTGTCCTCAGGGTCAGTTTGTTGCTCCTCGTCTCCATGGCAACCGTGGTCGTCAGGCTCACTGGGACTCACCCTGGAAAACAAAACAAAACAAAACAAAAGGTTAAAAACACAATGAAACAAAAATAAGAATGTATTCATATTTACACACGTAAAGCGCCGACACGCCGCCGAGCCTTTGTCGCCGACGTTCACGCCAACATGTAACGTCTATTTGAGTCTTGGCGGTGTGAAAAACTCCTGGAGGTGAAGGACCACGGAACAGCTGCTCCCATCAACACGTAGATTTTGCTAATTAACATCGCAGCTGTCAACATGTTTACTGGTAAACTGATCCATCTGGCTGGCTGCGTGCCTTTGT
The DNA here is from genome assembly GCA_963678695.2 of Diplodus puntazzo. NCBI lineage: Eukaryota > Metazoa > Chordata > Actinopteri > Spariformes > Sparidae > Diplodus > Diplodus puntazzo. Next base: position 33,396,495 of record OZ023158.1, read on the forward strand.
ACACTATGTTCAATATGACAAATATGTGTCTTTAACGTCACCTGATGCCGTTTTCAACCACTGAGGAATCTGTGTCACGCATGTTTCAATCGGCAGGTGCATGGAGGGAAAAACAGCCCAACAGGTGTATTTGGTTTTCTTGCCTGTGTGTGTGTGTGTTTCTGTATGTGTGTGAATGTCAACATGCGCTCTCACCCAGCGCTGTCGTAGTTGCTGAGGTCTTGGTCGATGGAGGTTTTCAGATCGAAGAAGTGCTGCTCCACTGCAGCTCTGATGGTTCGCTGGATTATCCTGCGAAAACACAAAAATAACGCAAATTAATTAATAAAGATTTCCACGTATTCTGATTTTCTGTTACTCTGTGTGATGATGCATTAAGTTGACATAAATGGAGCATCTTCCTCACATCGCTTATCATGTTTTTTAGTTTAGTGCTGCGTTTGAAAGCCTTTATCTCGAAATCACAAGTGTTATGTTTTGTTATCGAGGACAAAATTAACTCAAAACAAAAGCTGAGATAACAAAAAAAGATTACTGCCCATCATCAGGAATATAAATTAAATCTGCCCATAATGACTGATATAATGATGCATGTTATAACTGTAACCTGTTTTGCAACATTCAGCACTAAGAATCCCAAACTAAACATATACTATATTATATTAATATTTAATAACGATCCAATTTCCTCCTAACTGCTACTAAAGCTTCTATCTGCTCTACAAATAGTTCTCAGTGACGTGTTTAACTCCTCACTGTGTTAAATCATTGAATTGTCTCTACATGGGATTAGTTTATGTGCTCTTTTGTTCACTTACACTGAATCCAATAAGCTTAGTGCATTGTTCATCCATTTAATTAACATCTCGGTGTACAAGAAGAAGGTTTAGCGGTGACGAGCGATGGTGCGCGGGTGAAAACCTTCATGTCTGCGGTCACGTGTAAAGCCTCCTCACATAATCCCACCTGACATCCGCCTCTTTTTAATGAACGGAAAGCGCTCCGCTCATTAATTAACAGACAAAAGACTGGAGCTTTAAATGACCAGCGGACGTGTTTACCTCCATGAGAAATACATTTACTGAAGGTTGATAATGAATCGAACGTTGTCGAGAGTCTGCAATCACTGTAATGCTTTCTTGTCTATTCTGGGCTATTTAACCTTTAAGTCCTTATAAAGTGAATAACCTGGTGCAGTTCTGAGAGGATTAATAATGCTTAAACCAGAGCCAGGGGCGAGCGGAGGGGAGGACGTAACGGCCTATAAAAGGTAACAGCAGCAGTCCGTTTGACCTCGTCCACACTGACGGGCAGCCACAGGCTCTACTGAGACCTTCTTAAACTTGCATGACCACGTGTGTGTGATCACACTGTACCACTCCATCATTTACTCCGGCTTCTTGCAGGCTGTTCGGTGTGTTTCTCCTCCAGCTGAGACAGCAGTAGAGGTTGAAGATCTGGTGGAGAGACACTCCAGCTCGCTTCACACTCCTCCAGACCAGCTGCTGCTCCTCCATGACATCACGCTGGGTGTGTCGACTCATTTACACCAACAAAGTTACATGATTTGGAGCTGGAACGTAACTACATTTGGATTCCATGACCATTTAAGCTAAAACTCAGGCAGGTGTTGGGCCGTAGGTCAAATAAATATGTGTGTGTGTCGAGACAACCACACACCTGTGCACACATTTCCCTGGATGGCGAGCGCACCTTCGCCGGAAGCTCTACAAACAATAACCATCCGTCACACGAAAACAGTTACCTAACACAGAAGCACTAAAACACGATGTGCTTGCAGCCTGTCTCGTTCACCCACACGGTCGAGAGAAGCACCGTGTGTGTTTGCTGCTTTTGTCTAAATGCGTCCGTGCCTCCCGACAGAGGAGAGGCCTGTCCAACACATCCTGGCAGCCGGAGGAGAACGAAGACATTATTCACTCTCGGACACAAGACGTCTCAGCAGCCGAGACCCTGCAGCGACCTAATGTACTCCTGGGAATGGAAACACGTAATGTACTCGCCTGAAAAGTACAAACTATTTTAAGTTTTATTAGATTACTGAACAACAGGATGTAATGATGTGAAAAAAGTGATTATTTCAGCCTCCTAAAGACGACAGTCTGTGTGTCAGCTCTGAGAAAATATTCTTGTGTTCTTGCTTTTTAAACTGCAGCCTGCACAAGTTTTTGTTTATCTTGATGATGTTTGACTGATACACATTTATTTCATAGAAGTAAAAAGGGTAAGCTGGACAGGATCTATATTATATATATAGATATATTAATATTATCAGCAACTAAACTGATGATTGAATAATTGTTAGTGTGAAATTCAAGCACTTTGAAGGAATATTAACAAACATTTATAGACTTTCAAAGCTTTAATCAACACATGTAAATTGTTATAATAAATGCAATTGTGACAATAAAGTTTTAAGAATTCCTTCACAGCTGCAGTGTTCAGTGTTTGTCGCTGTATTTATTTTTTTCAGCTTCAGGAGACAAACATGAGGAGACATTTTAAATATTAATAGATTTTTGGTTTACATGAGTGACTGTGTAGGTGAAGAGTCTATTCAAATTCGATTATTTACATAACCTTGAAATCAGTTAAATTAAGTCATTTTCCAACTTATTCTATAGAGATCAATTTAATTTTGAACAGAAAATTAAATCAGAAAAATCAGGACCATTTTGTCCTCTTCGGTTATTAAAGCTGACTGCTGACTGTTTCCGAGACACCTCTTAGTATTTGTGCCGTTTTGCCTTCAGGCCACGAAACTCACATTAATGTACAGCACCGCTGAAATCGATTTCACCCTGTTGCCGTGTCATGCACCGGTTCAGAGGCCTGACAGTCATGTGATTGCTGCGTTCTCGTCCTCGGGGCTCTAAAACCGCCCAGTCAGGCCGAATGCTTTAGTTTAGCTTCGTAGTCACAACACACGTCCGGCCCCTCTTCCTTCCTCCTCACCCCGCCGCTGATCGTCTCTGCCTCTTCAGCAGATGGCTCTTCAGTCCCTCTTCACACCTTAGCTGGTCGTCTCTCTCACACCTTGTTCGCAGCTTTTTTTTTCCCCCATTCTCTTTATAACGATTGCATGATTTTGACTGCTTATTTTACCATTTCTTTCCAATTAGTTGCATGTAAAACGACTTGTCAGACTTCAGTTTCTTGGTGTTGCTAAAATACGAGGCGTGTACGTCTGCAGGGTGTTGGAGAGCATATTTGTGTGTGTGTGTAGTGACTATGTATGTTATCGTAAAATGGATAAAATTACTGGAGTGTGTGAGTGTGTACTTACTCAGCAGAGTCAGCAGGCAGGATGGATATAGGGGAGAGGTGGGAGCTGTAGACAGAGAGAGAGAGAGAGGGGGAAGGACAACATGGTTAGAACATCACGTACTTCTCGACTCCTCTCATGACATGACCTTGGAGGGCGTGGACGTCGGACAGCAGAAGTCAAAACAGGGAAGAAGAACGACAATAACAATTAAACCGCAGCTACAGCTGTTGATACTGCGCGTTAGAGAGCGTGCGCCGAAAAAGGATGAAATATAAGATGTGTGGAAGTCAGCATGAGGAGTTTATGTTCTCACAGCAGTTGTCTTCTAATCTCGGATCCATTGTGGCAAACGACAGTCTCGAAGAACGCACCACACACACACACACACACACACACAAACACACACACACACACACAAATACACAAAGTTTCAGTGGCGCCACTCTGGGTGGGCAGATTGTTATTTAGGCTACAGAGCTCTGCTAAACCCGGCTGATCAGATAGAAGGGTGTGTGTCCAGTCATATTTGTTCCCTGATGTTCCTCCATAAGCAAGGAAATGTGTGTGTGTGTGTGTGTGTGTGTGTGTGTGTGCGCACAGGCATGCCAGGACAGATTTATGTAACACTCCCACACACACACACACACACACACAAACACACACACACACACACACACACAACACAAGGTCGTCCACATTACGCCCAAGTGCATGGGTACGTATCATATATACTGTGTGTGTGTGTGTGTGTGTGTGTGTGTGTGTGTGTGTGTGTGTGTGGCAACTGACACTATACAAGCTTTTTGTGTGGACGTATGTTTGTCTTTCAACACAACTACACACACACACACACACAGTCCTGATGCAGCGAGCAGTCGTCCTCAGGTAGATCGATACGGACTGAATTATTGATGGCAGATCGGGCACCGTAACGCCCTCCATCTTACTTCCTTGTTTCTGGTTGCTGTTCCTGCCCTCTTCCTTCAGTCGCCTCCCGACTTTCTCCTCTTATCTAATTTCTTCTTTTTCCACATCATTTCGTTTTTCTCTAAACAAAGCCTCCCGTTCCCCTCGATCTCTTTTCCCAATTTACTCATCTCTTCTCTCAAACAATCCCATCATGATTTGTACAAACATCTTTTTCTACCCTTTTGCTCACGTTCTCTTTTCGCTATCTTTCTTGACTGTTTCCTTCCTCTCTAATTTGTAACAAGTATCTCACATGACCTTTTCTGACACTGTAACCACGATCGAAACAGACAGAAACAGAGAAAGAGGTACTGGTGTTGCAGAAATCCAACTACAAACCCGCCGTAAAAGTCCCAAAAACTGTGGTTGTGAGAGAGCTGGAGTAATAAAATGTGCAAAAAAAGGAAATGGTAAAAATCCAAAACAACCTCCAAAGTTGACTAATTACATACTTGGATGATGTAACATCTATTTTGTTCATCTGACAAATGTTTTTCGAGTCCATAAATATCTGGGCTGGACTGAGATACTTTGTCATTTGAAAGTCTCCCTTCTCCTCCAGTTAGTCAACACAGAGAACTGCCCTTTACACAGAAACGCACCCCGCAGGCTCCATCCAGCATCGACTGTCCCTCAGAAGGACTGATAACATCTGACAGCAGGCTCTCCTGCTGAGTTGTACCCTTGGGACCACGCCGGGTGGCTGCATCACTAACAATAGATCTTTGATAGGGTCCTCTAGGATGTTACGTAATATTCATGGGCCTTAAGAAGCAAAGATAATATCTGCCCTCGCACCACTTTGCCCCTGAAGACTTGATTTAAAATCGTTGCAGCCTTCGGGGTGTTGCTGCCGTCCTCGAGCTCCCTCTGAAGCAGAGATGACATTTCTGTAAGTGTCAGTTGAGCTATAAAGGACACACACGACAGCTTCACAGGACTTCTGGGCATTTTGTCCCCGCTGAGGACAACATGAAGGGCAGAGCGGACTGAGCACTCTGGGTCCCTGATGTAGCAGGAAGTGGTTTTGATGTCTCATTATGTTAAATGCTCCCTGCAGTTTTTCTTCACTAATCAAGTCATAGTAACGAACATGCTTTACACCAGGAGGTCAGAAGGGATCTTCAGTCTTCCAAACCACCTGAAGTCTGAATCCAAATGTCCTCTCGGACTTCAGCCGTACAAAACTGTGACATGTTCACTGTCACCATGTCCAGTTTTTGTGAGCGTGAGACTACAACGCTAATATAAGCTGCTGATAGAGACTACAATGATTAAATGCATTTCGATCGCTTCTACAGCCTGTTCTCCTACATGTTTCTGTATCATGATGTGGTTGTATAATATTATGGCCAACAATATTTAATTAAGTTCTTCTTGTTTTTTAGTCGGCAATTGGAGAAACTTCCACGCGTCCATATCGTAATGAAATGTGCGTAATTAAATCGCTAACATGTGTAGAAGTCTGCAGAAAGTCTTCCACTTGGGGGCCCCTGTGGACTGGATGCATTGTGGGTTTAGGCTTCCTGTGAATGCGACCTCAAAGTCTGCAGACTGCGAGGGGAGTTAAGATGATATTTGGATGAAGCCAAAGACACATAAAGGTTATTTTTGTGATTTTGGCCTAAAACAGGTGCCATGGTGCCAAACCAGCACAAGGGGGCCAGTAAAGGCTTGGCTTTCAAAACGGCTCCAAGTAGGTCAGATTAGACGAGCTCCTGTCCGACAGACACGACGGCAGTCGAAGCCAAAGACGGAGATTAAACCTTGATAACAACTGAAGGAGTCACACCTGCAGCTACCTGTTTGTTGGTAGCGATACAGTAAAGTCTTTAAAGTGACCTAAGAAGACAGACACGTCAAACCAACGACTGAACGCTGAAGACTGATGCTATATTTAAAAACTACCAATTTATCGCTGGTCTACCACGTCTGATTTTGTCTTAAAATTAGATTAAAACACATTAATTATTATTAGGTTGCTATTATTGTGTCACATCCTCGGAGGCTATCTGAGGTGAAGGGCTGAGTAAAATGAATTCTTGCCAGGTTCACTTAGATCACATCAGGCTAATCTGCAGTCTGCTAACCAGATCGTCGGTGTGATCACAGCAGGAGAAAATCTCCCTGGGGGCAGATTACTGCATCACCTGACGAGGGCACTTGCTGGAAGCAATTCACATCACGTAGAGTATATAGGGTGAGAGTATCACGTCACACAGCTGAGATATAGTGCAGAGCTGAGACGCTGTGCTGTGGTGAGGTATCGGTGGCCTCATATCAGCTGACTGAGTGACTTAGCACCAAAAACATGTCAGAACAGCGTTTTGACTGATAAATAAAATCACACCAACAGAGGAGCTGCGAACGGTAATGAGATGAAGGGACAGCTGAAGGATGTCCTTCGATTACTTACAACATTTACTCTGATGGCTCGATGTAAAGAGAACAAAGACACACTGGGTGTGTGTGTGTGTGTGTGTGTGAGAGGTGAGTTCGAGGTTAGCTGTGATTCCACAGTGCTGCTGCTGTCAGCAGACTGACTCTGCTCTGTTCTGACTGGGAGGTAACACAGACTGCTGCAGCCGACGCATCCACCCACATGCTTGCACACGAGAACACACACACACACACACACACACACACACACACACACACACACACACACACACACACACACACACACACACATTTCACACCTCACCTATATATCAGCATGCACAGGAGGACACATTTCACTTCAGCTAGTAACCTACTTCAAACACCACACGCTGTCTCTGAAAGCCTCGTCGTCCCTTAACCACAACATCACACAGAGCCACATTAACACACACACACACACACACACACAATCATAAGCATCATCTTGCATCTCATAAACAGCTCTTCGCTGCCTCTGAAACAGTAAACATTTATAGTCCTTCATGTCGGAGCCAAGACGCTCACAGAGACTCACAACACTCAGACGATCTACAACTCAAACACACACCAACGATTTCAGATCTGCGTTTGACTTCCTGCTCATTTGTTTGTTCCCACCAGTTGTTGTTTCAGGACTAAATATGACCGGTGCTGCTCTCCTTCAGTCATTTTCCCATAATCATCACGCAGATATTTTGCCATCTGAGAATAACTTCTATTTTGTTTAGTTGACTCAACAAATCTCCCACAGTCCCTCTCTCCACCTCCTCAACCCTCCTTCAATTAATCTTCACTCTCCCGGTCAGCTGGTACAAGGTTGCTGATCGTTTGCACTTAAAATGTTCGGCACAGCCCGAGAATGTGAATAACATGACATATTTTAATGAAACAGAATAAATAAGTATCTTTGTGTCAGAGGTCATTGCAGTTTGTGGCGTCACATAAAACTCCAGATCAAAGCTGCATCTAAAGGTTATTTTGTCTGTTTTTGTTATTTCAATAATTTTTCAAGAACAAAACCAAATTTATCTGATTCCAGTTTCTCCAAAGTTAGGTTGTCCTGTTTCTCTCTGTTTTACATCGTAGTAAATTGAGTATCGTCAGTTTTCAGCCTGTCTGTCAAACTTCACACGTCTGATACTGACTGAGGCTCCAGGCCTGAAGACACTTTAATGCAAATAATCACTTATATTCACAGCGCCATCTAGTGGCAACAGGAAATGACGTGTTTCACACATTGATCGACCTCAAACATCGTCAGAAAACACTTAAGACTGAAGGTTGTGTGTTTTCATTGGACGTTGTTTTTCTCGTGGTCAACAATAGTGATACTGATCGTGAGAACTGGGCCTCACACATCAGCACATCACACCTCATCTCCTCTCACCGCTTCTAGTAAAAACATCTTTAATATATAGTCTGAAAACTGCCTGCAGACATTTTTAAGGTACTCTGGTACTCCACAATGTTAAAACTGCATGGAAACTGCCAGCATCTGTAATTTCCTTCAATTAGAAGTGCACCTATTGTGCCTGCAAAAGGTGAATGACTTTGTTTTATCCAAACAGCCCCTCTGAAACAGCTCATTATAAAAAGGTGAGAAGAGCCATTTTCTGCCCTTCTGCGCAGCAAAATGCTGACACATTCTCAGCCAGCCTCCTTTTCTTTCCTCATACTTAGTTTGCATAACACAAAACCAGCTGTTAAGTAATGCCATGACCCCTTTCTCTTCATCTCCTGCTCTGTTTCTATTCCTGTAAAAGAAAAGTCACAGACTTCCCCTCCTCTCCATTCTCTTTCATCTCTCCCTGGCAACAAAACAATGAGCAAGAAGCACAATAGAACCTCGTTCCCGTCCATTCTTCCATTCACAATAAAAAGCTTTTAAATCACGCACCATGAAGGTTTCCACTGATTCATTCCAGCATTCATGAGCTGATCCGATCCTCCGACATTCCCCAGTTAATCGACTTAATTTATCCAATTTTTTGCCCTTTTCCCCGTTTTGTTACCCTCCACTGATCATCTTTCCATCAATCACATATTTGTGTCTTCCATCCATCCAGCCAGCCAACCACCCATCCATTCCAATCAGACAGTAGGAGTTACATAACCCTGGTGTTTACCTCTGCAGCAGAATGTCACAGGCCATTCTCATTTTTCCAGCTGTGTTTTCTCTCACTGCGATCTGTCCTTTTAGTTTGGGGTGTTTTGTGTCAGCGGATGCAGCCTGAGGGCGTCTCAGTTGGTCTCACAGGCTGTTTTCAGTCAGTTGTATTTCTTCTTCTTCTGCCCAGCGCAGTCAGCAGGCTTACACGCAGGTTATTAAAGTCCAGTCGGTTTTATTATTCTTCGAATCCCGCAGAGGAGTCGGCTTGACTTTTAATCAAACTCGGCACGATTTTGGTCTCTTCCTTCTTTTTGCTTGTTAACCACTTGACACATCTGTAGGAGCAGTATCCAGCTGTTTGGCTTCTTCCCTTCAGATATCTTCTCTTTCAGTATCGGGTCGGTCTGTAGGTCGGCCTTGTACCCAGCGGGAAGGTTATCCTAGCTGACCGCTCTGAGGTGTCAGCGTCAGTACCAGCAGGTCGAGCAGCAGATCCAGGGTATTGCCTGGGTGCATTCTGTGGCGTCCTCTGAACCGGTGTGTGTGTGTGTGTGTGGGTGTCTGTCTGTGTGTGTGTTCTTGAATGTGTGTGTGTGTGAGTGTGTGTGTGTTGGTGAGTGAGGTTGTCTCACTCTGCACTCTGTAAAAGTGCTGCAGTAAACATCCAGAGCTCTGCTCAAATATACGAGCTTCTGATGTAACCTGGCAACAACTCCAGGAGGACCAATGGGATGAGAGGGGCTGACACGGGGAGCCAATTGTATAGAGGGAATGAATTATGTGGGCCAATCACGAGGGAGGAAGTGGGAGGGTGGTTGATTCTCTTCGGTCCAGTCAGAGGTGACTATAACTCAGCAGTTATTAAAGCCGACCCAGTGGGCTGTGTAATGACGTGCACACGCACACGCGCGCACGCACACACACGCGCACGCACACACACACACACACACACCTCAGACTTTTACATCACCCTCTATTAGCCTTCTGTAACGGCAGCCTTTCGTTTACCAAATCGCTGATCACAACGGGACTGACAGAGATACATAAAGACCCGATCAGAGAAAGAAAACAAGAGGGAGGAAAGGAGGAAGAAAAACGGCGCCAGAGAAGAGGAGAACAGATAAAGGAGGGCAAGAGGTATTCACATGTAATCAATGTGCTTTAAAAGCAATAATATCTGTGTCCACACTGTGTGAGGGACGACATTTGGCAACACTGATAACAATGACAGAATCGAAACACTCACAAATCAGTTCAAGGGAAACTAGGTTAGTCATTTCTGTGCGTCAGTCGGTGTGTTTCCAATAGGACGAGACTTCAGATCAACTTCTTTCAAATCAACGTCACAGACAATATCATACTGGAGAGTATAAAGCAAGCGCCAGGAAGCAAAGCCTTGCAAAAGAGGGGTTTAATCTACCATGTGATTGTTGCCTGACCAGTTGATCTGAGCTGGAGCTGTGTGACTGAAAGCTTTAAAATACACTTTAACAAAGAGATTTCCAAAAGAGAGGCCATAAAGACGAAGATTATCAAAGAATAACCAAAGAAAACTGAAAGATCATGTTCCAATCTAAACCAAATAAACCTTTTAACTCCGTGTCACCGGCTGTTTCAGAGAAGCTACTCAGAACATTTTGCTTGGACCAGGACAAGATAAGTCCGTTTTATCAGAAACACTATAACTGAATGCCATTTTAAGATGCAAGTTCATCACTGTCACAGATCTCAATGTAGAAGAGCAACAAGATCAATGTTTTTTTAAAGTGCACTTAAAGCTTTGTTGACCCTCTTTGGCGTGGTGCTCACCAACAGGGGCGCCGCCAGGGGGGGAAAGGTTAGGACGATTCCAAGGGCCCGGCACTGACAGGGGGCCCTTTGAGACATGGGCAACCTATACAAGGGCCCAACTAGATTTTTTTTCATGGGGCCCAAAATCCCTGGCGGCGCCCCTGCTCACCAAACAACCAATCTGAACATCTGCACCTAAAGTCTCATCTCATTTCAAAATACTGTAATATAACACAGCTGATCCTCCTGCCAGCAAGATCTCCTGGAACTAGAATTCAGGAAAGTTTAGTCTTGGTTTCATCGAATCCAGGAGCCACAGTGGGAGCAAGATACAATGTGCTGTTCTTCTGCCTTTGAATGATCAAACTATGAGGTAATAGCATAAAAACATTCACACAGTGTGTTGTTGTGATGTTGGTATGTTGTGGAACTCTATAGTTCCCAGATTTGGCTCTGAGCTCTGATATCTTCATGACTTTGCCTGAAAAAGCTGAAGATCGTTTATATAAGAAAATAGCCGTTAAATAATTTATACAGTAAAAATAATTCCTAGTTTCTCAGCTGTAACACTTGTCAAGGTGTCCTGACGTTAACTTATGTTGACCCAGATGAACGGAAGAACTGTTGCTTAAACAGCTGAAATGATTAACTGATCAACGATTTTGATCTTTGATTGATTGTTTCAGACATTATCAATCAAAAACACAGAACATTTTACTAGTTCCAGTGACTATAATGTGAGGATTGTCAACCATTTTATATGATCATACATTTACATACTCAACAATATAACAATATGAAGGCTTCCTGGGCTTTGAAACCTTTTTCTTACAATTCTTCATTAAACAATAAGTGACACAATTGATAATAAAAGACATTGTGAGCTGCAGCTCCAGTTTCAACAGAAACCTGTCTAATGCAATAACTTTTGATTGGATGACTGGACACATGAGGTTAAACTACTTCTGACACCTGCCAACCTCTAAGAGTTCTTGGTACATAATGGATTACAATGCAGCACAAGAGTTAAAGTACGAGTCCGTTATGGGACAATGTGTACTTGACTGATCTGTAAAATACCTCGACGGTCCCCGACTTCCTCAAAGTGTATCAAACAACTTTCCAGAAATCTCAAACTTTATCGTTTGTGACTAACACAAAGCAACTTCAGCTGCAATCTGTCCCTGTGGGGTGACAATCAAAATAAACCTGTTTCCATGATGATTTATGAACGTGAGTGCTGCTCAGAAAGCCAGATAAGACGGCTGTACCAGAACTGTGGGTGAGAACTGATAGCGCACGTGGTGAGCGTCGCTATCTAGGTCAGTTAGAGTATCATGTTACACATTGTGCCCAGTGCTGGCGCCCAAACTGAGGCTCGACTGAGAAGTGAAGGGTGAGGAAAGCAGGAAAAGGAGGGCGAGAAGTGAGAGAAACTGAAGGAAAGAGAGGAGGACTTCTTTTTAAACAGCTACAGGGATGAGTACAACTTTTATACATTTACTGTATTAATAAAGGAGAATACTTTGAGTTTAAATTGATCTCACAATAACTGATACATCTCTTGATCTCTCTATAGTTTTCTTTTAATCTTTATTTCATGCATTAATGTGAATAAATACCCTACAGCTGCTTTCAGGAACAGCATAAAATTAAATTATTCGATCAGCTGCCCAAAAAAAATGATGAGTTTGAACACAGACACCAAAAGGAAATCCCATCATCATTTCAGCCACTGCTGTGGGGTTTATGCCAACTTGATTGAGTTTAAAGACATGTTTAATATTTTAAACCTATAATATGCTTAATTACTTAGTGTGTGCACAAAACTACAGAACAGAATATTTTTTATTCCCTTTGGTGTGAGCCATAGAAGAAGAAGCATTAGTGATCAATGAAGTAGGTCAAAACACAAAAAGTACACAGCTGATACTGCTGTACTGACCTATATACTGTATGTTTGTCTGTGTGTGTGTGTATATATATATATACAGGTCACGCTGACACGTAACATTTGATATATATAGTATGTTCCTTACGGGACAGGGGACAACTCAACCATAAACAAGTCAAAAGAAAAGAGAAGAGGGTCAACACTGAGACACGACCTGTATCCTCTACAGTTCCAATGTGCAACAGGCAGGAGATGTTGTGTAAAATATGTGTTTTAATGCAAAAGAAGGCAGCAGAAATCATTGTTATTTGGAGAACAAAATAAGGAAGCATGTGACAATCCAGCAGGCTTTTCATTGAGTAGTTTAGTTCTTGGAAAAGTTTTTTCTTTGGTGCTCATTGAGATGTCAAAACTAAAACTGATTCAGTGAGTACAGATGGTAAATCTGCGTATCTGCTCTCTCTAGAGGAAATCAATGTGTTTCTGCCGATCATGTCTAGAGAGCTTAAAGGCCCCTTTACACTATAGAATGTTTGAGCTGTCTGAAATGAGCTCCTGACACTTTGAGAAAAACATGGTAATATATTGGAAAATCTTGGTGTTTAGAAACAACCAATAAAACTTGAAATGATGCAGAATACAATGGTGAGCGTGATATATTGTGCCATTTTTAATAGAGTTCTAACATCAAGATAACAGCCAGAGCTTCGTCTATGATTTGGCTGCATTTTCTAAACATATGCGCGGCACAGATGGATGATGCAGGATGGCATAGCGTGACAATTCTTCATGCATTAATCTCACAATCTGACATACCTCAAATTAATATCTGTCTAAGTTTTATTATAAGATTATTTTTGTCGTACATATTTAAGCCTTCTGCGGCTGCATGCGCATGAATCATCAGGTCAAACAAGTAAATGTACTCGACCTGGCAGTGAGGAGGGCCTATATTTTCATCTGCGCCTGCTATATGTGGGTGTACACGTGTGCATTGTTGGCACAAAGACAAACATGTTTAGTGTCACGCTTTGATATAAATAAAGTCCACAGCTGTATAAGAAATCGTGTGCAGGGATTCTCAGAGAGGACCAACACTTATTATCTGTAACACGAGACGGTACGTGCGTCAGTAACGCTCCGATTGTTGGCGAGGAATGACCAGCGAGACGGAGAGCAGGAAGGTTCTTACTCGAGCACAAAATTGGAGACAAGTGTTTTATAATGTGTTTAAATTCTATCTTCTCTGTTGACCTTTTGCCTCCTGAGGTCTGATGTTGTATTTTCACTCAGACCGGAGATCAATAAATTGTTCACAAGTAGGGACGCTTTCCAATTCCCCCAGCCTCTCCCTGCTCCGTCATGGCCGTCTCTGCCCTCTGATTCTCCGTTCCATCCATTAATCCCACCCTCCCCCCTCCTGCTCTGCTTCTCCTCACCAGGGCCAGGAGTTCATCCCAAGAGCCCTCTTCCTCAGCCTGCCGGGATAAATCAGTGGCCTCATAAAAAATACTTTCCACGAGAGAGAGAGAAGAGGGGGAGAAGGAGGGAAGTAGTGACGGGGGAAGAAGAGAGATCAGAAGAGAAATACCAGGGATTATATATAGATCTGAAATGAGCAGAGTCTGTCAGCATGTAAGGTGTGTGTGTGTGTTTGTGCGTGTGTGTGTGTTGGCTGTCAGAGTCTATTAAAGGAGCACTGCAACAGCCACAGAGGACAGACTTCCCCGTCTGTCAAGTGTTAGACAAACAACTCAGGCAGAGTTAATGTTGAGTCACTAGACGGGAACTTTCTCTCGCTCTCAGAGCCGTCACAACCACTTATGAGTCAAACAGCGGCTGTCGTACACATGGAGCAGTGAGCTGCTCTCAAAACAATCAAATCAAGACACACTCTGACTCAAAAAAACTTTCACAGTAGTGCTCGTGGTTATATCTAATGAACTGTCATTCCGAGACCATCTTAGTGGGTAAACACAAAAGACAATCAAATAATGATCAACTGGTAAAAACCTAAAAAACTCCCCTCTGACTGATTTTCCATAGAAAGTACTTTATATTTAAATGTAGTAGAAAGGAAATGATGTCATATTTTCCTCACACAAAGAGAACAATTATTACTTAACAGTAAGTTAGTCAATCGATCATCAGAAAACGAACTGGCAGCAATTCATTTAGGAATCGAAAACATAATCGTTTTATGGTTCCCCCCATTCGCCACTTTTCTAAATTTTGGATTGATGATCAAACAAAGAAGCTGTTTGAATTTAGAATTGAGTTTCAGGAAGTGATGATGGGACGTACGATGGCATCGTCAAGTTAATCGATATTGAAGTCGGAATCAGTTGCAGCCACCACGTGAAAATGTTTAATTAAAATGCACAAACTTTGGTTAGATGAGCGCTGAGACGACATGCTTGATGCCTTCACAACGTGTTTGATATTTTTAGCAATTTAAACAGATGGATTCTCTGAAGCTCGGGGCCTAAATGATTTAAATGTCTCTGTGGTTAAGGCTTTTGAGTACAGGGTCTGCAAATACAGCATTAATCCCACCGACCAGACGCTGAGGTTAGATGAGGTCATGGGGGATGATGTCTGCAGACAGCCACAGCTAAAGACAATTAATACCAACTAAAACAATCAAATGAGACTTACAGATAAAAACTGTCCGACCTGCGTCGTTTCATTTAAATGATTTGCTTCATCAACAACGATTAAAGCTGTGAGTGCACTCTGAATGCCGACGGACAACAGCTGCAACCTGAAGCCTTCATCCAATAAAATACACACAAATACACACAGAGGAATCCTTTTATGTCACCCCACCAACAATGCATTAACTACTAAACCACTTAGATACCAAAGATGCACACACGCATGCACTGATGACACAAATAGCAGCCTAAACTTTGCTGCCATTGTTGGCACAGTGGGCTTCATGTGACACACTACACGTGATACATCCAGCCGATTACGTACATTAAGACAATTGTTTTCTGAAATGTTAAGTTTAAATATGCAAATGATGTATTATCTAATTAAAACGCACTAGTTTGTATACATCTCCATATCCAGATCTTTAAATAATGTTTGTTTTGACTTTGTGCTTCACACCTGGTCCAAAGGTCTTCAACGGTTTTCAGGTCAAGGGCCCGTTAGCTGATAGAGGGACGGAGCAGGAGATCAGGGCCCCTTCTACATGTATTCGAAGTCTAAAATTACCTTGCATATTAAACTGGGCCTAACAAATGTGTAGCGCAGCATTTAGTGCCACATGTAAACAAGTCAACAACAGCTAGGTACGTTAGCATGTCAGTATTCACGGCTCGACTATCATGAATGTTGTGTTAAAAAATGCTCGTTGTTTTTCTTTAAAACAAATGTAACGTTACTAATAATTTGTTGGATTCATGTTAACGCCTGCAAACATAAAATCTTTGAAAATATTATCAAACAATTAATTGGCGGCCCCGCTGCTCAGAAGTCAGAGTTAAAGGCCCAGACCGGTCTTTAAAGTGAGATGTCAGCAGATATAATGCATGTGCTGTACGCTCAAAGTCATGTGAGTGTGACTGAGTATAGTGCGAGTATAGTGTGTGTGTGTGTGTGTGTGTGTGTGTGTGTGTGTGTGTGTGTGTGTGTGTGTGTGGATTATGGATTACTGTAATCATCTTAAAGGCCAGTGGGACAGAGCTAGCAGCATGACCCTGACTGACACACAAGCAGAGCACAGTGCTGTAAAGAATCACAGCCGGCTGATTTATGGTCCTCTGCTTTACAACTTCATCTGTATTTAACAGGTAGCGAGCTACTGAACAACCAGAGCAATGTAGTGCAAACAGTGCTGAATGAACACAGATTTAACTAAATCCCTGGTTTAAACGGCCCATGAGTCAGGATCTAAAATAGTCCAGATGGAATGTGTTAGTGGACGATGAAACTAAATTTACTTTTCTGGAGAAAAAAAGAAGGTTTAACTTGCACTGTTGCTTCAAACACAACTCTGAGATTACAGAGTGACTTTTAAACACAACTTTAAAACTCGCTCATATTCCCAGAGCCAACTTTTTATTCTGTGCTCTATGAATAAATCTTGACTTAGTTACAGCTTCCTTCATGTTCTGTTCTGAGTCTGTCTGCACGACATTCCTCTGACGGAAAACTCAAAGTACTCGCTCTCTTGAACTGCAGACAAAACAAAACAATAGTTGTTGTTGCATGTTTGATTTAAAGAGGACCAACTGTAAGAAAAAAACATTAGCAGGATGACAAAAGCTGCGCTTCTTGTCCCAAGATATAGCTTGTTTGTTTGGGTGACTCTTCACATATTTACAATAAGCTTTACATCTTTGCTCTGTGATCCACCCGCTCTGTTCACGGCGGATCTCTGTGTGTCTGAGTGTTTAACTCGGTAATCAACTTAAAGGAGATCAGCAGATCACAAGAACCTGAGCGGGTCTCCGTGTTCCCTCAGGGGATTGAACTCTGGTCGTTCGGCCCAGAGGGAGACTCGTTATCTTGTGTACGTGAGTGTCTGCATGTGTGTGTCAGGCCTTTGTTTCCTGGCTTGTTAGCAGCTACAGAACATCAACAGGTCAGAACACGAGCTCGCCATCTTTCAGTGAGACCAAATGGAAACTGCTGTCACTGATGTTCCGATTAAATTAACGATTAGACGAGCGTTGTCTCTATTTGTTGGACATTTAAACTGAGCAGGTGACTCAAGTGTTAATTTAAATATTACATACATTATAAAATATACATGACTTTTTCTTACTTTATTACTGACATGTTGTCATATTTCAGAATGTTGCTGTCACAACTTCCCAGCACATTAATGTATTTATATTTGAAAAAAGCTTAAGAGTATTCAACAAGTATTAACATTAAAAGTTTACAACAACATATTCGAAAAATGTGCTAAATATTTCATTAAGAATAGGAATAGTTTTAAGAACTGGGCTGCAACTAATGATAATTCTTCACGGTCGGTTAATCCATGTTCCCTAAAACTCTCGATATTATCCTCAAATGTCTGTTTTTGTCCAAAAACAAAGATATTTAGTTTACTGACGTAAAGGAATAAAGCATAAAATTTAAATATTCACATTCAAGAAGCTGGAACCAGAGAATTTAGAGTTTCTTCTTTTTTTTAACCTATTTTTCAGAACTAAAAATAGTTGCTGATGAATTGAATACTTGAAAACTAGACAATGTAACTCTACCTACTACACTGACCTCTGCTGCGCCATTATCCAGTAAATAATTATTAATTTTTAATAAATAATTTTAATCTTTCAGTCATGTATTTATTTTGACTGACTTTAATAGGATACACAGTGAAAGGAAATGTTCAAAATTGATAATTAAGAAAGAGAGTGGACGTGTCTGAACAATTCTGACAATTTTAAAGACGCACCGTCCGAACCACACAGTTACAGTTCGACAGTGACGGGATGTTATCGTCATGGACGTCCATGAAACACCAACAACAACAACAACAGAAGCTGTGAAAATCAGACTGAAACAAGCAGCTGACACGGTTCAGATCACAAGTTGGCCTGACGGACTGTTGATGAAAACCATGTAACTGCAATGTCGTAGTTTTTAAATCCAGTCCAGGCTGTGAACATTTGTCTTCTCATTCTCCCTCTCAGTACCATTCTGGGCCGAACCAGGACATAGTTCTCTTTACCCGTCTTACATAACAACACAAGCTCGAGTCGCTGTGTCTCACCTGGCTGCGGGGTCGTCGTCAGTGTGTGTGTGTTGTGGTGAGTCAGAGGAGGCGGGACCTTCCTCTCCGTCCTGAGGCAGCTCTTCACATTCTGCCTCACACCGCTCATCATCCAACAGCTCTGTGATCTGAGGACAAACACAAAAGGTTACCTTTTAAAAAATGATCCATTAATTGAGGTGGAGAGGTGAAGACATTGGTAATTACAGGACTCGGGGCGCAGAAACCACACGGGGATTTTTCTTAAGCAAATCCATTCTGCTGATCTGAACCGTTTCCTACAGAGTAATCTGATTCAGAGTTATTTATCACGATGAGCATTTGAAGAAATAATGTGAAACAATTATGTTACTTTTATCTTTTAATTCAATCACACACCAAATACAAAACATGGTCACAATCTCCCCTTCTGTTCCTGAGTTATGGTGCTGAGTAATGACCAGAGGTGCATTTCACGTATTTTATATAAAATGTTAGAATTTCAGTTGATTATCACAGTAAACATTTGTGTGAAACTTGTTAGCAGATTAATTCTCAGGTTATGTTCAAGCATCCACAAGAATGTGATAAATGGATCTGAGGTCGCAGCAACTTCGACCTCTCAGCCCCTTTGTCTGCCAAATTTAAAGAAAGTCCCCCGAGGCGTTTCTGAGATATGACGTCCACAAGAATGTGATAGACGGACAAACGAAAACCGATCGCCTCTAGCCCCGGCTATCCCCGGCATGGAGGTATAAAAGTACAGCTGTGTTTCCGTTCGTCACACTGACATTTAACAGCCTCAGGAGCGAGCTCAGTGGAGAGGATAATAGCTCTGTACCGGGTCGTTTATCCCTCGAATTACCAGGTCATTGGACCAAAGGTCATTGTTAAGATTTACTTTACCAATTTAGTCCAAAAATTTATTTGTGTACCAAGATTAGTAAACACATGTAATGTCTTTGAGTTAATAAACTGTTAAACTATTAATAATAATAATAAAAAATATATATATAAAAATCGACCCTTTCCTTCCTCATTTCTATCGTGTTAAGTTGTGACTCTGAGCGTCTGAGGAGGAACAGGATAAGGTGTTGACGGTCTTCACATTTACAGTACATATGTGACTGACAGGAAGGACACACTTCAGTTTGTTCCACATCTAAATATAGATGAAACTAATGAGATATATATTGGCACTACAGATACAGCGGTAAGCAGAGAGATAACACCAGGATAGAGAAATAAAGTGAGAGGAGGGAGGGAGGGATTAAAGTCGAGCTAAGAGACGTATCATCTTCTTGTCGACTCTGCAATGTACCCTCGACCCTCACAGTGCGAAAGGTCAAGTTCACCAGACACGGAACACATAAAAACGAGTTTACTGCTCGACATAAAATAAAAAACTTACAGGAAAATTCTTGTTTTAAATGACAAATATTAAGCCCGTAATAAATATGTGTGGGCTACGATCACAATCAATCACACTGAGACAGACATCGATACACATTATACCAACAAGTGTCCTGTAAGGAATCTACAGTAACGTTGTTGTGAGGAGCGAAGACGATGAAAGAAACAAGAACTGTTGTGTTAAAATTACCAGAAAGCAAATAGCAGTTTTTTCAACAATATATATATTGTAAGAAATGAACATTACAATGTTATTTATCCAGGACAGCCCTATTTTAAAGATAAAACATGAACATCTCTGCATTAAAATATCTGAAAACCACTAGACCTTTATTTTGTATTTTGTTGAGTTGAGTACTTAAATAATTCTGAACGTTTTCAACAATGTTCAAACCCAAAAAACCCCAGGGCGTGCTTCATTTGGTCGCCTGCCTTCACAACCTCTAAGAGAGAATAATTGGAATAATTTCTGCCTGATTCATGTAGATAGATAGATTTTCCATCGACGATGGTCGTTCCCACACTGCTCACGTCCTTTGTTTTGTTTTGTTCTGATTGAGAGACTTGAGTTTAAAGGAAGACGTCAATGCCATAGATGGAGGCAGTAAAGAAGACAGGAGAGAGAAGCAAAGGGAAGAGAAGGAAAGTGATGGAGTGTAATGAATCCGACAGTAAACAAGAGATGGAAGACGGGAAGGGGAAAAAGGAAAGGGAGGTAGATGCTGGGGAGTCAAAGGGCGGGAAGTAAATATGTAGACAGAAATAAGTTATCATAAAACAGGCAGCTGACAGCATGTGAACAAGATACAAACGCTTGGGCAGCAGCTCACTGATGATAAACAGCTTCTTTCTCCCCGTAAATAATATCTGATTTTTCTAACTCAATGTCAATTCATTCTGTAAGATCATCAAATGATGGAACACAAAACCGTTCTCATGTGCTGATTTACGTATCAGTTAAAACTTGGGAAACCTGAGGAACGCGGGTGAAAAGGTCACGAGCCAGACTCGTCGTCATGAGACGTTCATCTTCCCTCCACATCTCTCCGCGTGTCCTCATTTCTTTTCTCTTTCCTCCTTCACGCTTCTCGACAGCAATCCCATCTGCTGCTGTCACTGTGTCGTTGCTACGGCAACACCTCCCGTTCAATGAGCTCTGATTGGCTGTCGGGGAATTCTTGCATCGTCACAAGTGCAGATTCAGGGAGGATGACTCACAACACTCCTCTGTGTGTGTGTGTGTGTGTGTGTGTATGAGGTGATTAAGGAAATAAATCCCACTTTTAGACAGCTTCAATTCCATTTTACATCTTTTCTTAATGAATAAAAACTTTAAAAGCTTATTAAAATTCAACTTTGCAGCAAAAACGTTTTGTTTGTCGGTGTGCAGCCGAGCAGAGCCACCCTGCGATGTGCATCTTCATGTGTAGGTGTCTGTAAAATGTTAACTAAATGACTGAATGATGTGAGAAGCAGAGGAATAGTGATTTACAGCTCCCTCACACGCCAGAGGAAAACAAACAAGTGCACTGCAGCGCTGGCGTATTACACTCGTGCAAATGACCTTGTGTTTTGTGCAGTTAATTAGCTCGACTTATCTCAAACTCTCCCTGTAATTCATTTGTCATCCACCATCTGAATAAGTCAATGAATGTCAGAAGTAAACTAGGCTGCCAACTCAAATTCAAGAGCTAACTTCAGTTTCAGATCTGTACAAGTCAACATTGATTAGGAGCATCATAGTGCGAGATATCTGAAAAAATAATTAAAAACACCTGTAATATAATTTATGACAGAGCTACATTGAAGACATCTTGGATTCAAGTTTCAACTTGTCATAATTTAAATCTGGATCTCATCTATCCACACATGAATCAACTCTTTCACTCTTTTCCTCGCCCTGTCCAGTTTCCTGCTCCACAACTTTCCTGTATTTCTCCCGATTCATGACAAATATTCACACCACCCTGTTCCCCTGTTAAACATCACAATCTGTTTCTGGCACTGCAAACAGGAAGTGAACAACAGGTGATTATGTAGCGCGAGAGACAAACAGTTGGTGATAACACCAGTCTACACTGCAGTAATAATCTACAGACAGTCACTTAAACAAACAGCTTCCTGCGCTCATCGTGCAGTTCACAGCTCTTTCTGTCTATTATTGGTATCATTGATAAATTATTTCAGGTGGACCTCAGTGACCTTGATTCGAGGTCTGATCCACATTATCAGCATTCAAAATTAATTCAGAACTATTTGCCAGTAATATGAATAAACGATGCCACGAATATAACCTTGAATTATATATCAGCTATTAAGAACGTATTCTATCCCTGATCAGTGATATGGGATAATTAAGAGTGCATATATCAATATTAATTAATGCCCCCCTGTGTATACCCATTAAAATACAGGAGTTGACATAAAGAACAATGTACATTTCCTTCACGGGGTGCACGCTGTTCCGAATATGATCGAGGCTCCGCTGAGTCAGCAGGCCTCTGAGGTGACGCAACAATATTAGAGGATAAGAGCTGTTAAACCTCCTGTCAGGATGACCTGGAATGGTCACGGACTTGAAATATTATCCCCTTATTTAACTCGGTGAAAAATGTTAATCATGTTAACTCACAAATCAGAGCTGCTGTGTGTGTGTTTCTGTGTATTATGAGGCCTTTTTCCTACTGAGTGGGTGAAACGACAAGGCCCGAGAGCGCCCTGGAACAAAAGGTCTTGAACTTGGCCTTAGTTTTAGCGGTCCGGTCCAGGCTTTTGGTGCGGAAAACAGAGAAGACAACGAGCCTCACTGACATCACTGGTTGAAGTGTTGGTGGGCCAAGAACACAGAACAATGACGACTGAGCGGGACTGACGTTACAAGTCTCAAACTGTGGCCTACATCAGTGGTTTTCAAGGCTCTTTTGTGTCCCTCTTTTCATTCTGATGTTAGATAAACATCGATACAGAGAATACTTGCACCACTGTGCAGGTTTGAGAAAAACACTGACAGGACAAGCAGCTTTTTTTCTCATTGCAAAACTTAAAGTTGCGTGGAGTTTTAGATTTATCTAGCTGTGGGTGTTGAATTATTGGGTGGATTTCCCTCGTGGACTTACGGTTTGTCTTTTAATGAGTTCAACCTTTCATGTGAAAATCTAATATTGATGGATTTTCCCCTTCATTTTTAATGCTACTTGCTGCTCGGTTCTTTGTCCTCTTAAAGAAAATGTTGCATGGGAAATGTTGCAGAGCTACTGAGAAATGTTATATGTACAATATGTTCATCATCAGTTTCCATGTCCTGAAGTTTTCCCTCGTGTTTCCACTTTTCTCTGTTTTGCTGCTCATTCCTTCTTTTCCCTGATTGTGTTTTGGAGCTCTCTTTTTTCTGGGATTACCCCTTTTCAGACTTCCCAGTTCTTATTGTTGCTCTGCCAGTTTCTTTTCCACATCCAGGACGTTGTTTTTAAAATTTAAAGTCGTGTGTTCAGCAACATAACAAACAACTGATGCCAATTACAGGATCGAGGTTTAAATCACAAAAATGCAGAGACTTTGAATGTATCAGAAGCTCCTATTAATATAGAATAAATTCAAAATCATCTCAGCTCAAGAGTGAAAGGACAAAAAGTGCAAAGATTCATAGGACGGACAAGAAAATGAGCAAAACTAACTCTGGACGGACTCTAAGTGAACAGAAAGAGGATTGCAACAAAGAAGAAACATATTACACACTAACGTAGCTCTTCATCGCACGAGGCTGAGGAGTCTGACACGATTCTCCAAAGAGCTTAAGGAATTTAAACAAGATATGAGACGGGACTTTGATAACGAAGTCAAGAAAACTATGAGAGACGACCCCTACTGAGTTTAAAGACAAAGTTTTACGAGAGCACTGGGGAAACAGCGAGGCCTCTGAATGAGGAAAAAAACCTGAAACTGAATTTTTTTAAATAAACCTTAAAGTGGCAGGATTCGAACACTGAAACCACTGGACGGATCAGTGTGCTCCTGCTCAGTCTTGCCCGTTTGACGGCACTGTTGACTTGCGGCAGCACCACTGGAGCCCTCGGGCCGAACGTTGCTGCAGTGAGTGGGCCGCGTCATCCATCGCTCATCGTTACCTTCAAACGTGTTCAACCTGATTTACAGACATTCATCTTCTCTCTGACCGTACATATAATGCGGTCAGAGTAAATAAATCGACAGTGCGGCTGTGTATTACTCAACACTTGTGTGCTTGTATTACAGGTCACCCTAAAGAGATATTATACATCTCCTCCACCGTCCAAGTAGGCCGCCACCTCCACTTTAAATAACTCCACAGTCCAACTTAAATAGGTTATTGCTCAACAGCTTATCACTGTGTCACATGAACATGTAAGTGTATATACTCAGACCTATACATGATGTTCTCTGCTGCTGGACATTGTGACATCCTCTGGTGTTTGTAACATTACTCCATTCACCTAGTTCTAATTAATGTCCTTAGTCCAGGCTGCAGCTATACGTTCGCTGAAACATGGCTCAGCTCCAGAAGCACTTGAACAAGTTGGCAGAGATGAAGTAATGGGACACATCCGGATTCATTTATCTCCTCAGGTTAAAAAGAACAGAGCTGGAAAATAAGGCTGTCTGTAAAAGACTAATTAATTAATTAAGTAGACAGACAGCAGACAGTCTGAACCAGCACCAGACGAGACGCCACTACAGCCCTTTACAAACACGGTAAATGTAACACTGCTGGCTTAATGTATCTGTCAAGTGACAAACACGAGTGTCGTTATGCTCCTTGTGGCTTCATCTAAGATGCATAAAGTAAGCAGAGAGATCTCAGTTCTCTCACAGGCTGTTTCTGCATCACTGACGGATTTAGAATATTTTCTCTAACAATAAATCATCTCTTCAATTTTGTCATCAGATTAATCATTTGCTTAGAGAACTAATGTATTAAGCTGCCTGTTTATAATATCCAGCAATGCACAAGAAGAAGTTTGGACTCTGAGATAATTTCTAATTGCTCACATGCTGCATGTTAAACTCCCTCAAGAGGTGTAAGTCAGAACAGAACACGTTGGTTTCTACGTTTACAGGATGCAGTGTGGTTGATCAGAGCTGCTTCTGCCTGGTGTGAGAAAACACCTATGTTAAGGAATGAAAACTGACCCAACCCAACAGTGCAGCCTTTGTTTCAAGTCTATCGATGAGTGAATGAGTTTTGAATTTTTATTACGTTTCCTTACTCTGTCCAGAAATCCTGGCACTAGAAAAGCTTCTTCAAACACCGAATCCAAACAAACACACCTACTGATTTCATCATAGCAACAACAAGCCTCTGCACAGCCTCACATTCACTTAAATATTAATTCAACAGACTCTCATTTTTGCCAACAAGGAAGACAAAATCCAGCTTGGCACATCTCAATGTTAGATCCACGCCAGCCTTGCTGGGTTTCAAAGTTATGCCCGAACATGCCGCGAGACAAAGACTGTCCTCTCTCTCACTTCCTCCATGTTTTGTTTACTTCTCTATAAAGCTTCATCCATTTACTTAACATTTGCATTGTCCTTTATTTCTGTGGTTTATTTGAATGTTGTAACCTCTATGAGGCAATTTCAACTTGCTCTAAAGTCTGCTTCCCCTACCAGGCTTAACTCAAAGCATGAAGCTTGTGCATTTCCTTTGTGAAAGCAGGTGTGTGTGTGGGAGTTAATCCCCTTCATGAGGGTTTGTTCGTTCGGTGAGCCATCCCCAGTGCAGTGCAGGGGCTGGAGGTGTGAGTTGCATGGTTACATCATCAACAGCTTCTTTTCTTATCCTTCCCCTCCCTCGCCAGCGCTCCCTCACTTCATCTCTTTCTTCATCTTCTCTCTCTGCACTCTCTGCTTCTCCCCCATCTTCCTGGCTGCTTGTTCTCCCTCTACCTCTCTAAACCACCCACTTTTTTGCCCTCTCTCTTACATAAGATGCACGGATCACTGCTCAGATGATTTGTCTTTACAGATTTTCTCTGCTCTCTCTCTCTCTGTCTCTCATTCTGTCTCTTGGTAATGTTATATTCTTATTCGTCTAACACGCCAGCCAATAAAACTGAGGACAACGGGGAACTAGGAAAAACCAAGAGAGTTAAAGAAAGTGAATATGGGAAGTAAATCCAAAGAGGTGCTAAGAAAGAAATTTCAGCTTGAGCTCACTGTGGTGCTGAGCTCAATCAAAATCTCATTAGCTTTCTTTTACAAGCCAGAGCTTTTGTAAGCGCTTAGATTTTTTCTCGAATAAAGGAAGATTATGACAGATACTGACTGCAAGGAGTCAAGATTATAAGGCAAGCTAAATTAAAGCCAAGTTCCCTGCAGCAGTGGAGAGACGTCGGGTTTGAAAATATTAAAATAGATATTGAAAGTTCAATAAAGAAAAGCTAAAAAAAAAAAGAGGAAATCAGTGAGGAGAGTTATTCAAAAGGTGACTAACTACAGACACTGTTGTTCTCCCTCTTTTGACCAGATGTTCAAAAATGTCTGCAGCCTTTAACTCCAACATGTAAACATGATCTTTACAGTATTTCTGCTCTTAAATGTGACAGGAATCACAGAAGAAAGGCAACCTGAGATACCCATCAAGGGTTTACCCAGAATCACTGCGTTCCTGTTCATGTTATCCTATAAACATACAATGTCATCGGGCCTCAATACAATTAAATGTTAACTACGATATTCTTTCAGTTGTCGGCCAAGTGGTGAGGCGGTGTTGCTAGGCAACAGGGAAATGCCTTTGAGTTTGTTTGGTCTGCTCGTCACATCCTGCGCGTTCGATGTAAGACGAAACACGTCAAACAGCTGCATGCGCTCATTAAACCACATTCATAGTTCTAGTGGGAGTCAGATTCTCACCTCGATACACCTTGGAGTTTGTGTGTGTATAATGTGTGCGTGTGGGAGTGTGTGGGTGTGTGTGTGTGTGTGTGTGTGTGTGTGTGTGGGAGTGTTTGGGCGGGGCTCTTCTAGACTCTTCCAAGAAATATTTAGTCTACGGAACAACTTTCTGCTCAGGAATATTTTGTACGGTACAACAATAGCTCAAGGAGGTGACAACAGCTGAATACCAAGATGACTTACATTCCTATACAACATGGTTTCAGCCTGAACACTGAACTAATGAATCATTCTCTGGACGCCTGGATGGATTCAATGTTGTTTGATTCACTGGAATAGATTTTTGTTCCTAGGTAGGGGTTTAGTCACTGAACACTTGTAACCTGACGGGTTTCACAGGAGGACTTAAAGCCACTTGGAATAGAACTGTACAGTAGTTCTTGTAAACTCTTTATAACCACAAACTGCATGCTCTGATTAATCAGTGTACCTTCCTCCAGAGGTAAAACTATTATTATGGTCTCGTCCTCTTCCACTTGGCTGTCTTGCTTAGAGTTTGATGGCATACTGAAATTTTAATCTACACTTTCACAGAAGGATTTGTCTGTTTTCTCTGTGCGTCAGCCCAGAAAGAATTCCCGCCTGATCCTGGCAGAGTTAAATGCCACATTCTACTGTCTCAGTGCCATTAAGGAAGAAGAAAAGAGATCACGAGGAGAAGACAAAGAGGATTTAGATGGGTTTCGTAATGATTTCTTCGCTATGATGTCAGGAATGTTGTCAGTGAATTCAAGTATTCATCACTTTTTTTTTACGCAATGAACCTGGTAACAGTGTGCGTACAAACAGTGGATTTATACTGAGCTTTTATGGGGTCAAAGAATAACTAATGTAGGGAATGGAGAGTAAGAATAGACAAAAAAAGTTCATTTATTCCTGAAGGGAAACTATTAAATCAGGAGCTGGAAGATGTGACAGCAACTACCATCCAACGTTCACATACGTACACATTTGTGGATGTCGCTTATAACTCAAAAGCTCTTGAAAAACCAAATGTGAAAATTTACTGTGTTTACTATTATACTATATACAAGTGGATCCAGATATAGTATAACAGAGAGGGAGGAGAAGGAAGTTAGAAACAAAGGGTACCTGTTCATTAATGGAGCTGTAGTCGTTGGTGGTGGAGACGTCATCGTCCTCTGAGTCGAACAGGCCCTCCTGGTTGTCCAGCAGCTCTGCCAGGACTCTGCTGACAGACTCCTGGTCTCGCAGATCCTCTCCTTCTGTGGACAGACTGCACGTAGAAGCAGACAGAAGAGCGTGTTGTGTTGGTTGAACACTGCAGAATAAATGCACTTGTACATCTGTGCGATCGTGTGTACGCCACTAAAAGAGGACTTTTGGTATTTTCTAAGCTTGGGCCCTATATTTACCTGTTGGGGTGTGTAAATGATTCATACTGACAAACAGTTTTGGAATTGGTCCACTAAATCGCTTCAGCTGGCAGCCGCAACTCAGCTGCAACGGCTGCAACGTAATCCTCAGGGGCAACTCCACTAAAAGTGCTTGTTTTTGCCACTGACAGGCTGAAGTTATTATTCTGTCTGACAACATTACGTAAACAACTCCTACGGGGAAGCACATAAAACAAAAACACAACAAAAAAATCACTTTTATAACCAGAAACACAAGTCTTGCTTAAGGAGAAGTCTTGCAAGAGGTGAGTTGTTGCAGGAAGTGGAAACATGAGTCAGTGAGTTGGAGATAAGAGTTGTGGTTTACCTTCCAGAAACAATGTACTGTACTTCCAAAGTCAATCTAGATGAGCCAACAACTGTGACACAACACCTGGCGAGACTTCAGAGTGAAACTTCTCCTGGAACAAGACTTGTGTTTCTGGTACAAAAAGGATCTTGAACTTTAACAAAAGGGTCTAAATCAATAGGAATTGTTGTCACACGCATGACTTCAGCCTGTAAGTGGCAGAAACATTACATTAAAGTCAGAGTTACCTCTGTGTGTTACCTTATGTGCTGCCAGCTGAGGCTGATTCCGAAACTTTTGGCAAGCATGAATCATTTACACAGCAAAACATGTAAATACAGGGCCCAGGTTAAAAATACTGACATTCTGGAATAAAGCAATTTCTTCCCAAACAGCAATCTTGTTCTCTTGTTACCACTTCCTGTGGATTTGATGATATAGGCCAACATGCACTTTATTCCCTGTAAAGATCTGTAACCAAATAAGTGTTATGTTCTGACATTGGACATTTGAATGAATATACTGCAAAGGCAGATCAGCACCATGAGTCAGTGCAGAAATAAGCATGCAAACAAGGATGCAAAGGATAAAAAGCAGGATGACATGGACATTAACAAAACTTTAAGTAAATACTTGTTGCATGGGAAAAAATGCTGTTGTTCACAATATCTGACCACGCTCAGATTATCTAGCAAAGATAAAACGATCATTCATTGCAATTATTAGATCGCCCTGTATAGGTATCTTACTGGAAGATGTCCGGCCCAAAGACGGCGGCCAGCGTCCCGATGTTCCAGCTCTCCTGCTGAAGCGACGCCACGCTGGCCAGGAAGCGGCACAGGAAGCGCAGCAGGCCGTAGTTCAGCTGTGGAAGCTGCTGCAGGAGATACTTCAAGTTTCTACACAGTTCCTCTTCATTGCTGTAATCTGGGAAATAGAACACAAGTTATGATTACATGCGATAATTAACATTTTTATGAGCTTCTTTCTTTTATTTGAACCGCAATAAACTTGCTGCACGCGTTGTTGCTACAAAGCTCCTGTTTTTTTTTACTGTATTTGGAGAAACTGCGTAATGAATTATGGGTTAAGAAGTCTTTCTTTCACAGTTTCACAGTTGACCGGACAAATTCTTATCTCAGGAAAATATGCAGACACAGATAAGATTATGTGCAATCCTGTGGGAGAGGTGAAGCGAGGTGAAATGGGAGTGAAATTAGAGTGGAAAATGTGCAAAAAAGGTTAAATCTTAATGGAGCATCGTATCGCAATTTTAGGATATAATACAGAGAGAAATAACAACGTGACATGGAGAGTTCAGGCAAACTGCTGTAATCTGCGTGACAGCGACAGGAACAACCATCATCACGACAAAGGGATTAGAAAAGTGATGAAGCCAAAAGACGACAGGGAAAAGAGGAGGAACAGAAACAGAGAAAATGTACAAGTGGGAGATTTTCCATTAAACATGTTTCACTACAAACTAAATTGTTTCCTGACTGTGGCCGACACTATGAATGATGCTCTCCCAAGAGTAAATCTGGCTGTTAATTCAGTCAATATTCTTTAAATGTGTAATCCTTTATAACTTCGAGCAATTTACATAATCATATTTACCTTGTTTTTCCATATTTGGACATCTTAAAAAGTCTTAATGGAAAGAGTTTGATAAGAGTCCTGAACAACCAGGGGAACGTTTGCCATTAGAGGGTACAGTATGTTCACATTCTTTAAGTCCATCTTTACACAGCACTCACATGGCCATATAAGTACTGTACATCGAAAACACGACCGGTTGCTGTTATCATTTCTCCAGTCCGTACTGGAGGACGATCCTTTACGTACGTAGAAAAACATGCAGAGACACACAACATGAAAAAGAGGATATACACACACAGCATTTAGGTACTTGTGCAGTACAGCTAACCACCTAATGTGTTATGAAAGCCAGTTTCTGCTTCATTTAGTGGTTTTACCGTTGCACTGTGTGTTCAGCTTAGATGACTGAAGTGCACATGGCCACAGACATAACAAATTAACACTAAATAAACTTGGATCAAAATCCAGACATTGGGACACAATAGTGTGCGGTTCATACGTATGCTCGCCTCTCTTTTTGTGACTCGATGTTACGTAAGCTTTGCAAGACGATCAAGCAGCACGCATGAGGAAGAGAGAAAGGTACAAAAAGGAAACACTTGATGAACAATTCTCAACACAGACCAAAAAAGAAGACGTGAGTTGTTAGTTTCAGATGAACATGAGAGGCAGGAGAAGAGTGAGTTATGTCCCTGTCACACACCTTGGTGTAGCTGTAGTATGTGTCCCTGCATCGCTGTTGGGATGACAGGTTCAGGAAGCTCCTGCAGGAAGAGCCGGAGCAGACTGACCGCTGATGCCAAGTCCGCCTCCTTCTCTAGCTCCACCTCCTCACCGCTGTCATAACGCTGGCGCAGCCAATCCACGCGCTCCGCATTGCCGTTAACAAGGAAGAGCCCCTCCAGGTCCAGATGACCTGAGGACACATAGAGGAATAATTACGATTAGTCAAAGCTGTGAGCTACTGACATTGTCACATTAAAGACACGTTTCTGATCTTTGTTTGGTCATTGAGCAAACATCCGTCTTTATAAAACTAACCAACTTTTGGACCTTTTGTAAAAGTATTCATGGCTAACTGGGATGTAAACTATGTCAAATGTGAGAATGTAGTTTTGAATCAGGATGGCTGTCCAGAACAGCAGTTACCACATAGAGTGGTAGTTTAATACATCTTGCACTGGCCTTTTATCATCTAGTTCAACAGGAAAAAATCAGGAAACTACCTCAATGCAAAATTCACTTAAATAAAGGTAATTAAAGTGAGGTCATGTGACATTTCCAAAATTGGGAGTAAATTAAAAATCACCTGAACTCTCAAATATCAGGGATTGTAATTTGATGCCCAGTTCACAAACATTCAACATAAGAAAACAAGTTAAAGGATCTGGGCGTCTGTGTGCGTACAAATGGATCCATCTATGTGAACTCTTACGAGCATGAGGAAATCCACGCATGACCACACTTACATCATTCTGCTGTGTGACAACATCACTGAGTGTTTGTGATTGAAATACCAAACTGATAGCATCAGAAGTCAGAAGTTATGATTTCGACTTTTACATAATAAACTTTTACATAATGTTCATCTGATGTGTGACGTACCGTCACATGAATCTGTTGGAAGACCTGCGCTTACTGCGATAACAGCTACTAATGCAACTATGTGTTTTTAGATGGATAACACATGCTTATCTACTGTACATGCACGCGCTATTCCATTAACTCTCAGCTTATCTTGGCTTGCTGCAGTCCTGCGAAGGCTTTATGTAACGATGGAGAAAATCTACCACAGCGTGATGTAAAAACAATGGCTGTCAAATGAGAATGCTGACCGGCCTGTTTGGGTGTATTTTTGTCCGGTTCTAGAACAAAAGCGGTTAACCAGGAAAGCCTAAACTTTGTGTTGTCTGAACACGTATCAAACATGTTCAAGTGTTTATACCTGTTCCAAAAGGTGACACACGTGGGCCGGGCGAAAAGCATTATGTAACAGGGTGAGCTGGATGTGAGAATCTAACAACCACGGCTAATGAAGCACTTTGTCAGATAGTCTGTTCCTGAAGGAAAGAAGCAGCTGCGTGAAGAAAAGTAGAACACTTGGCCAGTCGCTGTACGACCCGGTCTGCGTTTTGTATTTACGATTTTGGAAAGTTAAACATTTTTTGGACTATTAGCTTGTCGATCATCCAAGATGAGTTTTATTTGAAGCACATGGCACCCACAGTGAGGGATAAAGTGAGTCATGAGCTATTTCCACTGAGTGCAATCACTTTTGTGGTAGTCCCATTAATCATTTGTTGTGATGACTACTGCAGAAGTCCCCCCCGAAGAACCTGGAGAGGCATAAACACAACTGGCAATGCCTCAAGATCTTTATTTAACTTGCAGATTATGAAACGACTGCCTGGTGAGTCCTCCTGACTCCTGTTCACCCTCATCTGTTAACAACCCAACACCATGTTTTAGTTTGACTGTCCCTACGGGAGATATTAACATTTTAGAACTCACTAAAAATAGCGTACATGCAGAGCAGCATTCAAGGTCTGCAGTCACAATTGGTGCAGCTAAAAAAATCTCAATGTCATCTGCACACGGACGTCTTCACACATTATTCATTTATGATTCAGTTAAAACTTTGCTCAGCCCTTTGCAACACTAATATCTACCAAAGCCGCCGGTCGCTGTTTAGACTGTATGAGTCACAAGCTTTCGGTCCAACACACCTCCAGCGTTTTCCATTTCCAATCTCTGACTTACTTCCGATTGTCTTTATACCTCACATCTTCGACACCCTGCTTCTACTAAAACCTCCAAAATCACAAACAAATCAAATGAAAAAGATTAAGACCTTTTACTGGACTGGCAGCACCACTCTAATTAAAGCGCCAGCAGAGGCCCGGCAGGATTAGAGGCTTATTACATAACCTCATCAGGACGAGTGGGTCCTCAGGTCACACTTACCACCGACATGCTTCACTGGTACCTGGAGGGGACTTGAGGTGAATTTAAAAGTTAAAGTTTAGCCACTGACTGAACAGGTTTTACTAGAAAAGGTTTACTCTTTCTGAGTGACAGTGGAAAAATGAGAAGGGAAATTAGAAAGGAAGCTTTTTCTATTGTTTATTTTCTCACTGCAGAGGTGTGTTCAACATCTGCTCTCCATGCACTGATTAAGTTTCACAACTTGAGGGCCAATCAAAATGTTGATCCCAAACACTTGTACTGCTCTCTATAATGTGCAGATACATCGAGCATGACCAGGGTCCCATTGATCTGCCTTGTTCGTTATGTTTAAATCTGGACATTAATGCCGAATAGAACAAATCACAATGTCTGTTTATAACTTCCGGTTAGAAAACACCCACATCACGCATCAGCTTCATATAATTTAATTGTATTTTTTAATGCTGCTATTTAGCATAAATAAGAATGAAGAAGATTGACAGGTCAGGTATGAGGCTGCATCGGCTACATGACACAACAAACTAGTATTAATGGTATTAAGCAGCCAGTACAATTACCACCCAAAGATTCAGACAAACTCAGGCTACGGCTGGTTAGTTAAAAACTTACATTTGGCAGGTGAAGTAGTCAAAGTAGAAGTGTCCGTTTTGTGTCCCTCAGAGCAAGAAGTCTGAACCGACAGCATGCTCTTATAAAGATAATGACATGAGACTGAAGCTCCTGCTCTGTGAGGCTTGAACAGAAATGTTCCAGAGGGGATGCAGGAAAGACCTCGGGCCAGGACTTTGGTAGGTTCCTCTCTTCACAGCTAAGCTCTTCTGTTTTCACAAGTGGAGCTGCAGTTGACACAACTGTTGTGTAATCGGAAAGGAAGCGGACCGGGCGGCTGTCTGTCGGTGCACTCAGAGTTCATCTTATCAAATAAACTCGAACTCTACAAACCAGCATATTTTGGTTTATCATGATGTAAGAGTGGTCAAAAGAAGCAGGGCGTGTTTGGCTTACTGAGGCATTACAGGACGCCATCAGATAGAACTACTGAGGAGCAGCACTTAGAGGTGAAACAGAACGATCGGAATTCAAATCATGAAGAACTCACAGGGGTGCAATGACAGTGGGCTGAAACTGCTGTTTGTAATCTTATTCCAGTTTTCCCATTCCAACTGGAATCAATCTGCAAAACCTCTGTGATACTCAACTGAATGTAATAACATATTAAATGTTTTGTTTGAGTGAAAAAGTTCTATACAACAAACAGAAGCTGCTGAGAAGAGTGACACTGTCTGAATGTTAAGATATGTTTGGTCACACGCAAAGACAAGAATTCTTCTGGCTGTAGACAACATATAACAATCTCACAACAGATTCAAAGAGAAGATTTCGGGAAGGGTTGCATTACTTTTTCCCTCAGAGGGACCTGTTGTTACTGCGTGTCACAAATACAAATATCCTGCAGGCTAACGTGGCCAACTTAAACTCAATATGAACATGATTCACATGAAAAGTTGCTTCTTTCAGTATTTGGTATTTACCGTTTCCCTTCAGCAACTGATAAATAAATACTGACAAATAAATATTGATGATGTGTGTTGCTTTCAGTTCCTCCATTAAATTCTGACAGTTTCCCTCACCGCTTCTTCTTTGGTTATATTGAGGATGAACATTATAACACTGAATTCACACAAACACATTTAGTCAAATTCCAGCAAACAAATTCATCACCATAAACATGTGGGTGAGTATGAGTCATATGCATATTGAATGTACTGCCATTTTTATTGGTTTATTATCATTCAAATTTGCTGAAACTGTTCCACTGGCATCATCAGCTGATGACAGAGTGTTTAAGGTTTGTCAATATTACTTCCCCTGTGAATCATGTATTGGATGTGAATGTATGAAGATTGTTAGAGTTCTACATCTTTGTTAAAAAACCTAAATGACGTTATGGTCAGTGAACACTCACCGTGCTCCTCGATGTACTCCACGATGTGTTTCACCAGCGCAGGAACCTCATGGCCACTGATCGTGTGTGTGCGCGTCACCTCCTCCAACGGAACGCCAAAGACCCGAGTGGTGCCGGCTGAGCTCCCGCCCTCGTTGCCTGGCAACGGAGACACGCTCTTCCTCATGGCCTCCTCCTCCTCCTCACCACAACCCCGCCAAGACCTCACGTCTTCGGAAAGAGAAATAAAAGCACACAAAAACACAATCACCAGGAGATCCGAGGAGATAACAGAGCAAACAAATACGTTCGCCGTTCACAAGCAAACAAAAATGAGCATTCCACTCTCAAACCTATAGGAGTGGCTAGCTCGCACACTGTTGCATGTTTCTGAACCTCCCCTCCCCATTTAACCAAGAAAGAAGAGGAGGTGGAGGCCAGCAGAGGTATTTACACCTTGCCTATCAAGGAGGGGTGGTTAGAACAGGTAGTGTAGGAGGACCACGTCCAAGAGTGGAGGTATGCAATCAGTGCCTTAAACTGAGGTAAGTCAACCACCTACATACATGACCAATCAGTGTTTGTAAAACTATGAATTCACACCAAAAGTGGGTCCAAAAAAAATCTGTTTCATGTCAATAAAAAGTGGTTTAAAGAAAGGCTGCCTTTTGGGAACCGCAGCGGGAAGACTAGGAGACAGATTTCGGTGAGAGCAGAGATGAGCAGTCAGTCTAGGATTATGTAGCAGGTGTCCTCTGCCTCTGATTGGCTTACCCCAACCTGAACCAACCTCACTCATCAGGCCAAGACTTCGCCAACCTGTGGAAAATAAATGGTGTCCTGTGATGCTAAATGACAGAGCGGCTGAAGAAGCACACCAGGTTTCCCCCTGATTCCTTAAAATTTTGGGTGCTGTGTTAAACATAAAAAGGAGCATCAGGTCTTTTATTATTTTTTTGACATTTTCTCATTTGAAAACTGTACAGGGACAATATATTTAATAGCTAACTTCATGAGCTTCATGCTTATTTTGAATTTGATGCTATCTACACGTTTAAAACAAGTTGGGTAAGTGGGGTGAGGTTATTACTACATGGGCTCAGAAACACAAGATAGTTGTTAGTTACCACAGTTTGTTTGTATGTAAGTTTTACAGTGTTTAATAAATGAGTACTGTATTAACTTCTTACAGCTATCTCTTCCCACAGGGGATGTTACTCAAACATTATTCAGTGTGGGTGAAAGTCAGCTTTTGTACACTTGTCCAGTATTTGTTACATAATCATTATCTTAAAAGGTCATTACTTAAATTTAACTCCGTCCTCTGTCATCATGACTCCTCGACTCCCATGCAGAGGAGACGCTGTCACCGGCTGAGTCTTCAGACAGAATGGAAATCAATGCAAACCAAGCCAGAATCTGGGCCGACCATTTCAGTTTGAAGTTTGACTTTGATGATGGTCGGTTGGTGAGTAATCTGAATGCAAACAGTGGCAGATGGTGCCCACTCTACTCATCGGGGGAGGAGGATCATCACCAAATGTTTATTAGAAAATAATCTGGTTTGGCTCCAACTAAATTTAGCTCATGACAGTTTTATCTCTAATGATATCATAGCAGTAGTTTTGAAAAAGCAGATCACAATACGGGATTCTTTTAAGCGCCGGAATCACAAATGGTTGACAACAATTACGAACAACACACTGAACACATGCAGGTACTGCTTAAAAAACAGGCATCCACACACACACAAACACACAAACAGTATAATTGGGCAGTCAGGCAGGATTTTTAAGTGAGGACAAACTGTTCAATGTGGTCAGCTGTTTGCTCCACTGACTCTGCTGGTAACCAGTTTAAAACCAGTTTATTGTTGTTTGATAATCAGTTTGTTGCATGAGATGACAAACCAGGAAGGAGGCTTTTTCTTCACACTAGGTTTTAGTAGCTTGTCCAATTGTGCAGGTTTATTTCTGATGAGGCATTCAGCGTGCAGATGTGTGGATGTACAGCACATCTGCAATTTACAAAAAGTTAAATCCGCAAAATACTGAATCAGTTGGTATTTAAAAAAAGGCAGCTTTTCTTGCATTGTTGCCACTGATGCCAAATGTTGGGTCTATGTAAATTACTGAGTTTAAGAGAATGGTCTTGGCCAGACATAAGTGTCATGTGATAACGTTTGTTGTGAACTGGCGCAACATAAATAAAAATGGACTTGATTTTGTGGCCAAGTTTAGTTAGAAGGCTTTTAATATGTCTGAAGCACAGTTCAAAGATTCCTCATTTCTGTGTTAGAGTTGTGAATGATATCTTAATGAAAGCCAACACTAATCAGAACGCAGGAAATAAACAACATCCCCTGGCAGATTGTTTATCAGTTGTAGCTAATCAATGTTAATTCTGTGAGCCGGACATAATTAAACTTTCGGCTGTTTCGTAGCCAATGTGCTCTCTGTGTGCCAGTCCGTCCTGTTACAGTTTGGTCAGAGATGGAAGCGCCACTCTGCGTCATTTTGAAATATGAAAACACAGACAGGACGTTAATTTTTTTGCCGCTTAGAATAACAGAGTGGTGAATCCTTCTCGAAAACTGGTGGATTGTTATGAGTAAATGACAGATGATGAGAAGACTCTGAATCACACTCCCAAGCTGCAACATGACTTTTAAAAATTTCAAATATTCATGTGCAGAAGGTGTGTCAGCATGCCTGTTTGTGTTTACTCACCGTGTAGCAGTGAAAGTGTGTCCTATCCTCTCCTCCCCTGGCCAGTGAACCACTGAATCATCTATGGCTGCTTCAGGTTGTGGCAGAAGATGAGCCGGTAGTTCCTCATTGACGGACCGCTAATCCCTCTTGCAGGATTCCCTTCTAGCTACACTGAGGAGAGGCAGAAAGAAAATATGGACGAAGGAGAAAAAAGACAAAGAGATGAAGACAGGAGAAAAAGATGAAGATAGAGCCAGAGGTGGGGAGAGAGAAAAGATGCTCAGATTAGGTAACAATCAACATCTCATTTTTTTTTATTTTCTATTGTAATACAGTAACACAGTGTTTTAAGCTGTTCCATATTTATAGTTTTGACATTTGCTTTTCTCAACACCTGTAGTAAAGTGTTTACTAAAATAAATGTAATAGTGCAGAACAGTTAAGATTTGTTTTTTTTGGTCAACGTTTTTAAAAGTTAAAGGATTAAAAAAGTACGAGTACACTGATCATAATGATTTTCCAACAGGTTTAGGCTGCAAAAACCAATAATGCATTAAAACCTTTTACATTGAGCAGTAAAAAACAAAAGAATAAAATCGACAACAACATAAATTCGTGCACATAATGACTATAAAATGGTTTCAGCCAACACAGACACTCACTGCAAATGATGTTGGTACCACAGATAATTAGCTCCGTGCCATATGGACAGAGCAGCAAGTTAATGTCCAGCGGTCACACACAAACTGCAATGCAAGAAATTAATGCTATAAAAACTAGAGACCATCTTATGATGGGATCGCAGCAGCTGCAAAGCCTGACAACATGCTCACCTTCTGAGCCAAGACTAGTCAGCAGTTGTTACCCATCTTCTAACACGACCTTCGTTTGGATGTCGACCACGCACCTGTCAGGTTTCATGGCTGTATCTGTTATGGTCGCGACGCTTTCGCATTGCCAACAACTGGATGCTAATGAACTAAATCACACCTATTCTTTTTTTTCTGTTTCTCTTAACTAGTTGTTTAAAGTTTGGATCAGAAAATTGTTTCTTCTCATTTATGGTAAACATTTCTAGTAAACTTCTCCTCTCCCTTTTGTTTCTCTCCTCCCCTAACCCTCTAATCTTATCTTCCTACTTCATGACTTGAGTTGTCAGATTGTCCAAGAATCTGCTGGAGGCGAGGACCTAACACGATAATTAAACTGACACTGGTTAGGCTAGAAAGCTGAGTCTGTGTGTGTGTGTGTGTGTGTGTGCATGTGTGTGTCCTACATGTTTGTACATGCCCATGTGAACTACAATGTGAGCAAACTGTCACTCTGAATGTGTGTGTGTTGGGTGTGAGCCTGTTAATTGATACCACCTCATCATGTGTGTGAGCAGGTGTATGGATGCTTGTTTTACGGTTGCTATACATCTGAATGTGTGTGTGTGTGTGTGTGTGTGTGTGTGTGTGCGCTCAATAAGGCCTCCAAAGTGAAAGCAGGATGAGATAAAAAAGGGGTAAGTCCACATGGGAACGTGACCATACGGTAAAATATTAAAACACAGTTCTACTTGAGAGAGTTATGACGTCAGAGAGACACTGAAAAAACACAAGAGACGGTGAAGATCAGAGGGAAGGGACGGGAAAATACATCTGCTAGATACAAAATCACGTTGAGTTCTCAAAAATATTAAATAATTTATAACTTGAGTTATGTCTGATTGTTGAAAGCTGAAAATAAAGAGTCTCCACAGAAAAATGGACGAACAAATCATTAAAATGACCGACTGGTTGAACAATCGAAGAGCCTCGACAGTTTGACCGGTTTGTGCAAATCTGAGCAGTTATTTCATTCTAATGTGTCCCAGTTATCATTAACAACACTGACACATGTTTATCAGATATGACCATCTGAAAATGAATAATGACTAAGCACACACACACGTGGTTGAGCCTGTTTTTTGCCCAATCTCTCTGTCAACTGTCCTGCTGTTCCTCATTTCCTCATTGTGTCCTTTTCCTTTCATTCGTCTTCATGCTGCACGTTATGAAAGTCATCCGATCTATTTCATCAGCTCTACGTCAGGAGGAGCAGAGGAGTGGATCTCAGCTGGAACCAGGATTGTCATTAAGGGAAATCATATCACTCAATCCCTCAAAATGTTACTTCATCAATGACTACTCTGTTAATAAAGTCAAGTAACATGTACCAGAAGTCTCGCCAATAACCAGTTTTACACGTTTTGGCAACTACCATGTGGAAATAAATTCCTGTGCCTATAAACGGCAGTCTGTGCAATCCTTGAAAAATCTTAAGATATAAGGAAAAGGCTATTTTAACTATTTTGGGAACGAAGATCAGCCACAAGTTATTAACCGTTCATGCAGTCAAACACGTTTATTAGGTAAGAGAATGAAAGACAAGAAAACCCACAGTTAGAATTGAGAGACTGGCTTAATCCACTAACTGTGGCTTTTAACTATTTCTGTTATATAAAATCTAAATCCTTGTCAAGACCTTTTGAGAACACTAAATGTTCCAGAGTTGCAGCTTTTAGACGGATGTTTCTTCGGTATTCAGCTCTTTAAATGCCAAATGCTCTTTAAAACCTGGTGATTTTATTCTGAACATCATGTAGGAGCCTCACACATGTAGAGCCAACTGTCTATTAAAAGCTTCTGAAATGATAAAGCACATTTAATTCCAAGCAGATGTACAAGGTTACTTATGAACACATATATTTCTATAATGGGTAACTCCAAAATTGACTGAAACCTCGGCAGTGTTGATGCTACTGAGCTCCACAGAAGAAAAACAAAGATTCAGTGTGTTAACCTTTGTAAAGCTCAGCAGCTCTGAGGTGACTGATTAATCAGCTGCTGCCTTACATGGTCCGTTCTGGCCTCCTCAGGTTCAAGTCAAGCCAAACAGATTACAGAAAGCATCACTTTGTTTCACCTGCAAGTTACTTGGAGAGGTTTCCCTGGCTCAGAGTTTATTGTTATTTTATTATGACTAAATCAAAATACTTCAAATACTTTTGCATGAGTCACCTGTACACAGAGGTGGGCAGGATGGACCATTCTGCCAAAGTGGAGGAAGCTTTCACTTATGCAGAGTCATAACACCAGGTATAGACTGACTGTCAGCCTGGCTGATTATCAGGGCCAACATTCAGCATTTTTTCTAATATCTGTTTTTTTCAGATTGTCTATAACACTCCATGTGTTCTGACTGGTTACACTTCACGAGTTATAGTCTATAGTCTCAATCGTTTAAGTCTTTTTTTTAAGTAAAAATGTAAAACACACCTGGTTCCAGCTTTTTAATTGTAAGGATTTGGCCCTTTTTTTCACC
This sequence comes from Diplodus puntazzo, assembly GCA_963678695.2. Classification (NCBI taxonomy): domain Eukaryota; kingdom Metazoa; phylum Chordata; class Actinopteri; order Spariformes; family Sparidae; genus Diplodus; species Diplodus puntazzo. The sequence continues at coordinate 33,437,311 of OZ023158.1, forward strand.
ATTTATGATGGTAAATGACAGATCCTCGAGGTTTGGACTATTAGTTGGACAAAAGAAGCTATTTTTGGGCATTTCATAATCCATTCATGGCAACAAGTAACAAATACATAATAGGCAGATTAATCAATATTATAAAGGAGTAGTTGGAGCCACAAACAGCATGATAGCCAAAAGCTTCTTTCTGGTATGATTCACATTTATCGGGGCTAAATGAAACTCAACTCCACTTGTCAGTTCACCAGAACCGCCTGGGTTTATATCACATTGTTCCCAGTTTGACAGCAGACTGTGAACAGACTCTTGGCCCTTCATCTTCGACTGTCACTTGTAAGGATAAGAGCGAGTATGAAGTCAACTGAACCTGAGCAGAATTTTAAACAACACCTCCAACATCTACAGGTCATTTTCTTTTACCTTCTCCACCTCCAAAATATTTCTTCTCTCATGCTATCCTGCCTTTTTTTAGGGACAAATACAGCAAATCCTTTGATAAGCTTTATGTTTGATTTGGCCTCTTGAGAGCACAAAAATGAAAAAGGATATTCAGCCTTGCAATTTAGTTAGCTGCTGGCTGAAGAGCTGAAAACTGTTCAAGGTTTTCCTATTACTAAGAATTATTAAACTGGGGTTTCGGGACTCTTATGTTTGCTCATAAAGGTTGCGGAGTCCTCTGAAGGCATTCTTTATCCTCTATGCTTTCCAAAACCAACTAAACTGGCACCGCTTGGTCCTAAGCCGCTTTAAAAGCTAGAGAAAATCCCACAATTGGAGCTGAAACGCTTGTACTGGGTCAGGGCCTTTACTACTGAAATCAAAAAGGTACCAACCACACACCAGATGATTTCGTGCAACAAAAATGATTTAGGTCCTAAGTAGCGGAGTAGCGTAGTGCTGTTACTGCCAGGCTCAACCCGCTTTAGCTTTAACAGACAGATGAGGACAATGACACTCTGAGATTAGGGATCTCAATGTTCCCAAACGAGTGCCTGGTCTGCCATGAAAACTGACCCTAAAAGGCCTCTGTAGTGAGGATTTGGTCAGTAATGGAACAGTCTAGAATGTCTCCGTCTGTGTTTCTTTCTGTCTGTCTGTGTGTCTTAATCCCAGATATCATGCTTGACAACCTCCTGCTCAACAATGAGGACATTGTTAGAGGGGAAACAGAGAAAGTTAAGGCCGCCCTCTGAGAGAGAGAAAACTAAAGGGCAGGAAGGGAAAAGAACCAACGGATAATATGAGAACAACACAGAGAAACGGATGTAAGAGGAGCTGAAAAAAAAGATGATGTAAAACCACGATGTTAGAAACACATTTTCATTTCAATGAGGTCACTGCGTGTACACGGCAGCGCTGCAGACAAAGATGATTTAACAAAAATATGCCGTCGTGGCCACAGATTTCTGGCTGATAACTTTGTAACGTGAAACTGGTAATTCTGCAGTTTACACAGCAACTGTCTAGACCAAATTAACTGTTACATGACGACTTTCCAGGAGTTGTAAAAATTATGCAGTCGGTCCTGAACACTAGTTGGCCCGTGTTGTAGCTTTTTGGCAGATTGAGCTTGTAGAGCCCGTCAGTGACAGAAATAACTCTGATTGGCTCTTCAGCTAATTAGTGCACAAGAAGAGAAACCAAAAATGCTGGGAGGTCACTGTAGCATCCTTGATTTCACCCATTCAGCTCAGTATCTCCTTATTATTTGCCTCTGCTTCTTCATCTCTGCCATATGCAAATTTTTAACAGATAAATTCTTGATTAGAAGTAACTATAACAGTCAAAGAACGCAGCTTCATCATTCCTATCACGCAGGCACAGAAAGCACTAGCTAGCTGGCCGACGGCTGTAGTCTTTGCGGTGTGTTCAAGTGCAGCTTTTTGGCTGAGAAACAGTCAACTCTTGTCACAGCCGATTCTGTGATGTCTCTCCGGCGTGTCTGCGCCCTGAAGCGATATTCCTGATGTGTCAAACTTCGGTTTTTCTAACCCAAACCAGTGTTAAAGACGATACAGACGCCTGCCTGTTATTATGATCAGTCTTCTGTAAATGTAAATGTCTCATCTTAAAGATTAAGTAAATATTTGACTATGAGGAAACCTTTTATTTCTTTTAAGAAACAGAAGAGACAATGATCAACATAAAAACATGGAGGGTGAACGACAGAGTGCGTTATGGAAACAGACCTATTTGGAAATCCGTACCCATCTTAATTCACGGTACGTTTTCGATAATGACTCTGCCACAGAGGCGACAGCAGTATATTTAAATAAGCTTGTCGTATATCAGATTTCAGTTAGTCTCTAAAAGCAGCACCTGCTCAAAACCACAGATGAAGGCCAGACAGCAGTCTGCAGGGAGGCAGCAGTTAAAGCTTAATGTCCTTTAACAGAAAGGTCACAGGTTTAATACCTGCGCTACTGTTTGACCCTGTGAAGTTTGCTTCAGAGACACTCTCAGTTAACTGAATACTAAACAGCAACAAAACAAGCAGGAAATGTTTATGGAGGACAAAATGACGTAAAACTGGAGCAACAACACAGACAAAAACATAACCTAAATAATATAATTTATACTGTGAGATCCCCTCTCTCATACAATTAAGATTAGTTATTGAAATAACCACTGCAGATGTGAGCAAAACGCTTCAACAAATACAAAAGCGCATTCATATTTCATAGACAATTTCACTAAAACGCTGTTATAAATGCTCAGTGAACTGCTTAATAGCCTCAGCGCCATCAAAACAAAGTTCAGGACCAAATGTGACGATTAAATATTCACCAGAGGTTATAAATAAATCAGAAAAATGTCCTCCATCTTGCATCATGTTGTTAAACCCCAAATATAACAAAGAGATCAAAGCAGCTAAACTCTGCATATTCTATCACTGCTGGCCAAGCTGTCATGGTCAACCAACATCAGGAAGGTAGAAAGTGACGGACGGAAAGGTCGGACCGCAGGAAACCTCTTCTGAAGTTAATATCGATCACATTTCTGCGTCGAGTCTATGAACCCCAGGACGGGAGACAAGCTAAAAAAGAAACGTATCAAAGTACATCTGAATCAGGTAAAACCAAAAGAGGTAAAATTGTCTCCACAAACAAACTGATCTTTAAATCTGTAAGCCGACTGAGTCTGTTGACCTTAAACAGGTAGAACAAGCAGAAACACACCTCTGACCAACCAAGCTGAACCACCTGACCTCTGCTCTCCAGCCTGAATCGCCACAAAACAGCCCGACAATGAATGCCTGGTATTTCTGTATTTGACAATGGTGTTGAGTTGTTGGCTCCTTTCTAAAAACATGCATCCCGTGATTGTGACATACGCATAACTTCCTTGTACTCTCTAGTGCGCGCATGACTTGTCACATCCAAACAAGCACACACCTAAAAAAGGAGGACACAAACAGCGAAGGTGTGAGTGTGTGCTGAATCTGCAAGAGCACAAGAGACAAACAGATACGAATCTGTTCCATCAATCACCAAACATACGACTGAGATCCTTATCTGCTTTGTCACCGATGGAATGAAAACAACTTGTCACACTGTGTCCACGAGTTCATGTGACAAACCGATATTAACCTACCAAGAGAAATAAGCAGCCGACTGTTTTATTGTTTGTAGGCTTATCAGGTGTCTTCAGGTCTGTTTATAGTGTGTCTGTTAGTTAATCACCCCTAAATGTGTATCTAAGGTTGGGCGTCAACAAATGTCCTGAAATGGAACGTGGGCTGAAATAACGTCTTTCAGGTGGACAAGAATAACACTAACGCAGATGATCAAGGAGGAGCTGAACACAGTGATAACCAACTGGAATCTGCATGCAGGAGAGAAAGTAAAAATCAGTTGTTTTAGATGGTCAATGAACAACGTCTCCATGTTCTGTTCATCATGTTCTCATTAAACCTGCTACCTGTCACAGTCAAGTTATCTAGATCAATGTTTCTGACGTCGGTGGCACTTTGCTCGGCTAACCAGCTAATTTTGTTTCAAGCTTCAGACTAAGTTACAGACGTGGTGCGGAGACTAATGTCAGTGATGTGAGAGCTGATCTGCCGGCTCCCCTCGCTGGTGACCGGAGACAGTTTTCACAGCTGGGTGAGACAGTTGGAGGTTGCTGTCAGAGCAACAGCAGGAAGTGGCAGTTTGGATTTGGTCTATAAAACAACAGAGAACGGGGAAAATTGTCCATCAGTGTTTCTCAAAGCCCAAGATGACTTTCTTAAATGTCCTCTGCTTGAATGTCAGAATTTTGTTTTTCAATTTTATGAGAAAAAGGCTTCAAGGATGAGAACTGAATTATTCTTGGGTGCGTATTATCTTTATCTCAGGGGAACTTTACTGTGTTGCATCTTCCATTCTATGTACAGATGGTAATACTGTGCAGACAATTACGACTTTTACCTTCATGATGTGTCACCTCGTGGAAGTTATCTTATTTTTCAACCAACATTAGGTTAGTTAGCCATCCAGGAAGCTGCATAACAGGAAGTCTATCTAAACCTGCTTAATATGAAGCTCAGTTCTATGTTGGTCTGAGGGTTTTCAGCCACACGTGTACAATATATATAGTCGTATCACTCTGTGGCTCGAAGAATGAGGCAACTGCAAATAAAAGCCTGCGGTCTGAAGCATACACAGCTCCCATTAAAACCCACAAACAAACACGCACACACACCTAATAAGGCAGAAGGTTAAGTGTTGTAAATGTTGACCTTTAACCTGCTTCGGCATATTTTAAGCTGCCCGCCATTAGCAGTGACAGTGAGAGGTGAGGACTGAGGGCGACCATGACACTGAGGTCAAAAGTAAACACAAAAGTATGTAGACAATAAGCACAACAGGAGGAGAGTCCTGTTCGATGTGTTTCTGTCACTGAGTTTGACTGTTTCTTTCTATATTTCACAATAGCTCTTAACCACATCTTAGATATATGTGCATACTGGGGATTAATCTGCAAAAATGAGCAGGTCAGCATTTAGACGTCGGCATTATCTACACATTGAAGCACTTCCTGGGCAATTCCCTTCACATGCAGTTTCTCCAAAAGGCACCTTTACTCAACATATTTGGGATTCTGCTGGTCAGTCAAGTTCTTTTTTATTTAGTAAGTCTTTAAATAAGTAAAGACGTTCTCTAGAAAAAACATGTGAACAATAGAATATGGGTTATGGAAAAAAGGCCGGCCTTAACGAAGGTTTTCTGGCCAAATTTTTGATGCAATATTTGTTGAAGCCAACTGGATTTTTAGTGACTTTGAATAATTCTTGCAACCATGTGGGCAGAGATAAGAAATAATCAACCATATAATGATGGACATTCATTATTTGAAGTCACCACATCAATGACAACATTTTAAGTCATCATTAAATTAAATATGGCTGCATAAAAATGATGACAAACAAATGGAAACAAACTATGTATAATAACAACAACAAGAAATATAAAAATAACAATCATAAAAAAAATAATACTACATGACATGAGTTAGAATTCAAGAATGTCTTCTAATGAAAAGTGAGGCATGGAGGTGCATTACTTAACATTTTCAAACTCTGAATCTGAGCCAAGCCTCCTCTTAGTCTGTCAACTGTTGCCTGCCTGTCGACCTTTTTGCCTTTGTGTCACACATTTAACTCAGACAAAGGAGAGGTTGTAAACACACCCAACATTTCTAAGCTCTCAAACATTTTTCCAATGTAGCATTTGACCTACAAGTTGATCTTCGTGCAAACACCCATGCAGACAAAAAGCGAGCTGCACAGTGTCGTTTTTGCCCTGCAGCTGTACACAACTGAATGTGGTTGTGCACACTACCAACCTTTATTTACTCTCTCAGTTTATTTACCATGCAATGCTGCTCACCATGCAACTTGTCTATTTGCTTGTTAATCTGTGCTGTTTGCACAATGAACTTTCTTACATGCATCCTCATTACTGCTGTGTCATTAGTCAATAATTAGTTGACTCTCTTATCCAACAAACCCACTTCTCTCTGGGGATAAACTGCATGTATGGCAACTGCAGACAGAGAGGGATATTAGTGAGCCTAAATCGAGAAACGGAAACATCATAATCCATTGACTAAAATGTACATGAATTAGTGATTTGATCCCTACAAATTATTAATTTGCAACTCAATCTCTTTTATTCCCTTAAAACACATAATTCGAAGTCAAAACGGGGAAGTAAACGCAGCGATTTGAGGAAACCATTGATGACAGCGACTTGCAGCTGAATGCCAATTATCTCTGGGAAATAATTCAGTAATATTTTGGCACGACTACAATTAAAATCTTTAGTAATAGAAAATGAACTTATTTGAGGTCAAGAAGACTCAAGCTACTAAGTAGTGGTGAATAAATGATAAACTTGTGGGTACAAAGTACTAATTAGAGTGCAGAAATTATCCAAAGTTTTACTTCTGATAGCCTCAAGGTTTGCAGGATAGAGTCGATCAGCATTCCTTCGTAGTTTTAAAATCTTTAATAATCTTTTACAGGCAGATATGAGCAGGTCATGTCTGCATGGGAGGCGTGCGTGAAAGATGGATGAAAGGAAAAAGCAAAGAGACGAGACAACGTCATGGAGAATAAAAGAACATCAGAAAGAGAATGGCAGAGGCAGATTAGAGGACAGAACGCAGTGGGGGGGAAAGGAAGTGACAGAGAAAGAAAGAATAAATGAGGTGAGCAGAGGCAGAGTAGGGGTAAAAGACTGAGGCAGTAAAGCCAGTGTTTGCCCTTGAATCAACAGCAGCAGTTCACTGCCTTAGCCTAGTTTAGCTGCTCCTCCCAGGCTAGCCCTGTCAGTGATGAATTAATAAGCACATGTCTTCAGGGGACACAGGCTTTTTCGGGCCTTGTTATCTCGATCTCTAGTAGCAGAATCTTCCCTTTATTTATTTTGAGGATGCAAGGAAGGTCCAACAGAAAATACGATCCTTTTAAAAGACTTATTCTTATATTATATACACCGTAGAAAAAGAAGTGATAAGTCTTAAATAATCTGTCCAACTATTCATCTTTAATTATTCCTTTGAAGCCTGAGGATCTGATGAATATGGCTGCCTGAGGCTACGAGCTGTTCTAGAGCTTGTTCCATATACTCAGACCGGTCCAGCCTCCCATATTTATTAGATGGCTGAGATAATTAGTTGACTTGCAGAAAATTTGAATTGTGTTACTTGACAACTGTTTGAGGCACCTTTCATGAAAAAAACGTGAAATGGTGAGAAGAGATTTGCGTTGTTTCTTTGCTGTTAAATCTAATATTTTGTGTTTTGGACAGGATATTTTAATCTACAGACCTCGATGATGAGGATTATCAATATTCATTGTCCGAATCTCCTGCACATCAATCCGATTTCTATTAATCTAAGAGAGGATGCCAGGGTGCCGACACTGTAATCACTAGTCTCACACGTCCTATGCATGCTGTACAGTTACACCCCAGTGCAACCAAAGCCTTCAACAGCTAGCACTTAATTGCCGCTGCGCACTTCCACAGCCAGGGTTAAGTGCCCTGCTTAATAGCATTTGCTGAAGGAAGAGGGAGTTTCTCTGAACTGGCGGTCTTCCAGCCTCAAGCCTGCTTCACTGCACTCCAGGTTATCTTAGTCTTCACCCTCTCATGTCATTCTCACTACATTTTTATGATGGGCTGTCATACAAATGCCTCGAAAAAACAGGAAATAAGATCCATTCTTTGCTCGCCTGAGGGGCTGTGACACTGCAAAAAGCCTGCACGCCTACAGTGGAAACAAGTGCAGCTCTGTGTTGGCAACTGGAGGAGTGGAGCAATTTGTTCAGGACATTTGCATGAAGTTTGCTTGGTTGCTATCTGGGTGAACAGTCACGTAGACTCTTCTTTGTTTTTCTGTCTATCTGCTTATTGACTCTTTAAAAACAGACTAACTTACTTTTTTTCAGAAAAAACTAAGAAAAGCTTTCGTCCACAGCTACTTCTTACACGAAAGCCCAATTAAATATCTGCTTATGCAACTTATTTGCATGTGGGCTTCACGAAAAGACAAGAGCTCTATTTTTAGTGTTTGATCTTTAAGTAATCAAAGCAAGCAATGAACAGCGGAACATCTCAGATAAAGGATCAATTCAAAGCACACCTGTACATTATATACATTCAGTGAAGCTCCATTATCATGGCTGACATTTTAGAATCATTTTTATGTGGAAGAGATTTTTCTCCATGTTTCCACAGTGATTGTTTGTTTGTTTGTCAGCAGGATTATACAAAATCTGCTGAACAGATTTCCATGAAAGTTGGATGGAGGATGGGTCTCAGCCCAGAACAGAACCAGTTCACTTTGGTGTGGATCAGGATCCATCTTTAACGTAGCTTAGCAGAGTGTTTTTCAACATTTTTGTCAATTTCTCAAGGAATAATACGTAGATCACGATGAAAACAATCCAGCGTATTTAGGTGGCTGAAATCCCAGAGTTAGTACAAAAGGAGAGTGCTGAGCCTTGGTGGAGGTTTGTGCTCAACTGAGTGCCGTTCTAGTTGTTTATAGGTCAATACAAAATTGAGTCCCTTGTGCACACTGGCTTAAATGATAACCTCAGGTTTTCTGGTCAAAGGATGGTTCCTCTCACCATCAAGTAGTGCAGAGTTAGTGAGTTTCAATCACCTAAAATGTGTCAAATGAAAACTAATCTCGAACAGACTGCACATGGACATTAAATATCACACACAGCCGCTTCATGTGATGAAGTTTTGTTTCACCTTTGTGCCGCAAAAGAGCTCCGTTGTCATACTTCTGTAACACTCGGGCTCAGATAGCGCTGAATGTGTTGAATGCATTATCTGTGCATAAACAGGGATGGGTGTGGGGTGCTATTAATACAACCATCTGCACTGTTTAAATCATCTATGTCGTGTTATTTTTCATTACAACACTGATAATGTGATATTACATTTTCTGGAAAAATGATGAGGAAACTAGATACAAGAAGCAGACGATGATATCTGATCAGCTAATTGAAAACCCATCAAAACAAAGCAAAAATCAAATAAAATACACAACATGACCATAAAGCTATCAGTCTCAATGATTTACCAGGGCTCAGAATTAGCACCCGCCACCAGCTGGTAGACGTGTTTCATTCATCGGCCAAAAGAAGCACAATGGTAATCCACTGAGCGGCTGGTGGAAATTTAACATTCACAAGCCATTCGCCTAATTTTGCACCATGTTTGCAACATTGCCCACAACACTCGTCTAACACACCTTAAGATGTTAAAAGGAAAAGCTACCACAGTTTTAATAACACTGCATGTTTATATAATCTCATGGTATATAACATCATATGACACAAACCCTCGCACAGGCATGAGCTGGACTTATCCAGAAAAATATTTTTTTTGTTTCTCCCAGATCAACAAAAACTGTAAATCAATAAAAGTTTTAAAAAACGTGTCCATGAATATTCTAATCTGTTTATTTATATGTAGGTATTCAATATTACAGTCAGCTGAGGATCTGGGTCAGCTCACAACACAGGGGTCATGATGCTGCGACAGTTATTCTCTCTTTATTTAGGCCTGAGGCACAAAATGTGCACAAAGTGTTTCACTGTAAGTCAAAACACAAAACTACAAGTCACAGCCACATCGCTCCATCGTGGAGCAAGTGTGATCCAAACCTTAGCAGAGAGCCACTGGGCTCCGCCTCGTCTGAGACGACGACATCGAGCTTTATTGATTTAGTATTGATCTTAATCAACTCTCTCTCTTGTTCTGTCTCATGCTGATGGAAATTTCCAGACCACTGCACACTAAAATACCAGCCAGTATGCTTCTGCCTCTGCTGCATTAAAAAAAGATCCCTCTCCATCTGTTGTCTTTATATTCTGTACATGCCTGACAGCTCTATGAAAGCAGCGACTGTGCAACGGGGAAGTGGGACTAACGTGAATCAATAAAGAAATCCCAAGCCTGTGGTTAATTCTCATTGAATAAACCATCTTTGCTCTATTATACGTGGACTGAATGAGGCTCAATTAACACACAACAAATACTGCAGTGTACACAGAATAGTACGAGTCTTGTCATTTCCATCTGTGTGCCTGTGTGTAAACAATAGATCACAACACCAGCTGTGAGAGTTCGCTGACAAGTGACGGAGCAAACCGACACTGCAGTTTGAAGGATTTTCTCACAGACCATCCTGGAAGTGACACGTCTTTTACTTGTAAGTTAAACCACAATTTCAAAATGTCTCTGACTGTGAGTAAGTGGACATTTGGAGATTTTGATTACTTAAAAAAACAATGTGCCAAGACCTATTTAGGACTCGGGGCTTTCCAATTACACCTTAGTTTTAAAATATCTTAAAACAGAAAACTGCAGACTTGATGTCCCCCGGCCGGTGTAGGAAACGGTGCCAAAGGTTGCAGATAAAGGCTATGACCGATTGTTATCTTGTATTTCCTGTCATGTGACTTCTGTGCGTTACATGACTAGAAATACTGTGCATCACTGTACAGTCTCTCGTGGCTTCACACATTCAGCAGACACTGTACAGTTAGAGCACATCCCTTAAACCTACTGAGGTCGTTCTCAACTCCAGATTACTTCAGCCAGCTGCCCAGCACAGGATTTTTCCATCTGTCTCCTTCTTATACTCGAGCTGCGGCCTTCTGTTTCAGCACAGCACAGAAAAAACTTGACGCATAATAAAGATAATGCGCTTCTGTCGAACAGCTACAGTAAAATTAAGAGCTCACTAAATCCCCTGTCATTACCATAGCAAGACTTCCTGGGAAAGAGGAGATGACGTCGACACCAGCCACAAAAAACCCCATTTATCCACTAATACGCTCCACAGATTAGGAACTGAAATAATTAAGTCACACTAGATGTACATATCTGGTTTGGAGGGTGTGATATGGGCAGAATTTTCTATAACTAGAATATTTAATTCTATCTATAAAACAAATTTAATTTATAGATAAACAATGGGTCAACAATGAAAATGCTCTAAAAACAAACAAAAAATGTACATTAAGGTTGAATGTGCTTGCTTATTCCATCTTATTCTGCAGCTAACAATGTTTTTTGATTATCGATAAATCTGACTTCATTTTCTCAATGTATTGATTAACTGTTGGGTCATTAAAATTTCAGAAAAGAGTACACAACGAAATTGCTTGTTTTGTCCGAGCAGCAGCCTAAACCCAAAACATTCTGTTCAATCTCATGTAAGACAAAGAAAACCTGCAAATACTCACATGAAACCAACTAATCGTGCTTTTTATTCAACTGGAAATCAAAAAGACTCCGGCAATTAATCAAATATCAAAAATGCCCAATTCATCTTTTGTTAATCAACTCATTGATTAATCGACTGATATTTTCAGCTCTGCTCTGTAATTATCAAAATGTTCCTTTCCCATCTGCAAGTATAAATAAATCTTCTTACAAACCCACTTATTGAATTCTCTCTTTGTGACATCTGAAGTCTGAATTTACTATGTTTGAATGGACGTGCACCATTTTCTAAGCGTAGTTTAGTCCAGGATTTGAAAGTAAAATGCTCTTGTGGGCCTTTTCCTCTGATAGGAAGAGTTAACAACACATGAATAAAAGATTTTCCCCCTGTAGAAGCCTTTGTTATTTCAGCTGCCTAATGGAGCATCTCCATTTACACAATCTTTGGGCCGGGTCAGTGCCACACTGCATGAAACTGCCTCCGGCCCATTCTGACATACTGTACACTGGAGGATAGTGCTCCAATGCATCCTGATAGATCGTGACATATCTCTTTTCCTTTGTATTTATCTATTTCTATCCTACTGAACTGCTTTGATTGCTCTTTAATATCTATTTTATCTTATCCTGTGAAAGAGCACAAGTTAAGTGTTTAACTATAAAAGATAATTACATTTTCACCAGTAAAACCCGCCATTATGAAACATATTTCCATACAGGTGTGACCACAAGCAGACGGATTAAATCTGGTGAATTTCTGGCAGAGCGGGTCAGGCTTCAGAGAGATTTGGACCACATTTGGTTTAGCTTGGCCCCGGTCCACAGAGTCTAAAACAACCACTCACTGACCTGGCAACAACAATCCCACACTGCAGGCAGCTGCGTGGTTATGACACTGCTGTGACTGCTGTGTGTGCATGTGTTTTCCTTCCATATAAAAACTACGGGTCGTCTTACGTACACCGTCCTATCTCACACAGCGGGAGGCTGGAGAGTTTTGACACTGTTGGTATGTGCATACGTGAGAGGCCTCACATAAAGGCTGCAGGTTCAGCTGAGGTACGCTTAATGGGATAAGTGCCAGTCATGGCAAGGCTTCGAGCGTCTCAGTGACCTTGCGTTTTAATTGCATTGTCACGGAGCTGAATCAACATTTAGAACACGCTTGCTTTCAAACAGAGCTGCAACTTACTGTCGATTAATCAATTAGCTAGAAAGAAAATCAGTTGCCAACTACTCACAAAATGCATTAATCTCTATAGTCATTTTTCATTGGCTGATTTTCTTTCTCTTCACTATCATAGACGAGGAGTGTTTTTCAGTTTTGGACTGTTGGCTGGACGAAATAAGCAATTCGAAGACAAAAATATCAGCATAAATATCGGCAAAAAATGTATGTTTTGGGCATTTAGAGGGCAGGTAGAGAGGAAGAGAGGATGGTATGACATGTAAGAAAGTTCCCTGGACTGAACTGGACAGAGTTGTTGCAGTTATGTGACAAATTATAAAACATACATCTCCCTTCACTATCACACATTACAATTTAACAGCACCACAAACAACAATTCCTCAAAATGACCGTAAAGTTGAACGTCTCTAAAACAGCTCCAACAAAAACTGAACATTGTAATCCTCGTGAAGTAGGGGATTTATTACAGGGCGGCTGAATTAGACTGCATTAGTTTAACTAGGTGGACCTAATACTCGCCACTAAGTGTATTACACCATCAATCCCAAATGTTTCTTCAATAGCTGACTCAACAACTGTTTTGCTAACATTTTCCAACATCAGCACCACTGCGAGGTTGACCTTTACTCCCGCCCGTCCGTGGTCATATCTCTCTTACACAATAACTGAGCTGCTTTGCTAACAGGTTAAACGTAACTGAGGTATACACAACAGATTTTACACAAGCCCCTCAGATAAGACTACAGCTCATGTGTGTTCTGAGCGGCTGCAGTTTAAGTTTAAATTGTTTTTTGGCTGTTTCTGTAGCTGGAACCCAAAAAACCCTTATAGAAACACAGCACAGACAAAAAGAGAGCTGTCGTCACAAAGAGCACGTTCAACCTCGAATCTTAAGTATGTTTCCTGGTAACTGAACTATTACTTCTTTACATTAAGTACATAAATGAGGATCTTCCCTTTTTTGTATACATATATGGACTCATTGTGCAGAAGCATCACAGTCGGCCAGAACATTTAGTTACAGCATAATATCCATTACACAGCACATAATAACTTCCTTTATTTCAGTCGTGAACATAATATTCTCAGGCTTGTTTTGACTCATATATAGAACTGGCGCTGTTTTCCTAATGTTTTCTCTTACAAGTGTATTATATTTAAATTTCCTCATATCAATTTAAGCTTAAATCTGTTTGTCATTCAGATTTGATAGATGCAATCATCATCATAAGGTTGTCAGAAGGCGAATAACAATTATTTACATAATAGTATAATGTACCTATTGTTGTTCTGATTAGAGGATTAATAGTTCAGTCTATAAAATGTCTTTATAGCTTGGAACAGGGTAAATCTATCGACTTACTATCGTAGAAGACAAAGAAAATCAGCAAAGCTTCACAAATAAAAAGCTGGAACGTCAGGCCGGTTGTTATTTCTGCTGGAAAACTACTTAAACAATTAATCGTCTTAAAGCTGTTAGCAGATTAATAATGGGAGCCTGACCGGTGCATCTGTTGGTGATTTTAACAGCCAGTATTTGCAGACGAATTGGTGTTTATGGAGCCTTACATGTAGCGTTTTATAAATGTATTTTTATGAAACATAATGCACAGAAATAATGTTTAAGTTTACTGTTTCAGTGGACTGATGTTATTTTAAATGTCATGGTTAAGCTGTTAAATATCTCTTCGGATTATATTGTTGTCGCATGATGTCAAACTACACAATTATTAAACACTTTCTCTATAAATTGATCAATCTACAAGTTGTGACTTTAGAATAGTTTGTAATTAAACTGACCAGTGAGTAGATGAGTGAAGACACTTAATGTCCACGATAACTTTAATAATCTTATTCAGCCACTTGTTAGCAACCGCCTCTTAAGCGCTTTATAATTAAACATGTATTTTAAGGCGTAGAACAAAAGGTGTAAATATCTTCAGCCTGTTGTAACCACAGATTTCATTTCAGGCTCCTCAATTAAATAGAAATCAATTAAAAAAAAACCTCTCAGACTTTGAGACGAGGGAACCAGACGCAAACTGATTTCAGGGTTTTTGGACGACAAAGCGCACTTTTCAATATACGTCTCAGCTCTGCAAAGGTGCAAATTAACTGTGCTGTGTTTGTGAATATTTACATGTAAAAGTATGCAAAATATTGTGTGTGCCCAGTGCAGTGTACTCTCTTTTTAAAATATGTTGTTTCTTGACCTCTTCCTGATTGTGTGTAATGCATTTGTATGCCCCTGTAAAGCACTTTTAGTGTCCTTGTGCACAAATAAACCTCTCTGGCCTCATACATGGCTGTTCCTTCATGTATGCCCACAGTACAGTGCAGTGCACCATATGGTGAGACCAATCCTCTCTAAGTCAGGGCAGCGGCTGCATACGATTATGCAATGTGCAGAGGATTTCAGAGAGCCCAGATATATATGTCAGCCCATCACATCTTTAAAACCGGTTAGTAGCCCAAATAAAATGAAATAAAAATTCTATTCCCTGAGAACCAGCTCAGACAAAATGGGTTCAGTGTGCCACAAAACACCAGAACATTCCAGCACAGGCACTTTGGTAACACTGGGCTTCACAGTGCAGTTGGAAGCTTTCTAGAAAACAGCCGGAACAGAAAACGAAAGTACCGGCGACAGTTCGGAGGAACAAGAACTTCAGTCAGTCCAAACACAGGATGTGTGTTTCTGTAAACGCTTCTGTTCGACAACCGTTACAACAAAAAAAACTGGGTGATTCTGAAGTCAACATTACATCTCACATACTCCAGACAACTACTGACTACAGACAACTGAACTATTAAACACCCACGACACTGACAACAGGGTGCGTTGCTCGTTTTTGCAAGTGGAATCCAAATAAAAATAATATTTAATGAAGCGTGGCAGTTTTTCTTCCTCTGTCTCCGAGTTGAGCTCGCTGTGCCTGCGGAGGAGCCACAGATGTGATGGAACTGCCTCCGTTGCTAACCGTTAGCCGTTAGCTCCCAGTGAACACAAACGAGGCTTCAAACGCTCCAACACGCGCCAAACACGCGTCGACGTCCGTCTCTAAATGAAGACAGACCCCCGACAGACACGTCGACAGACTACATGTGTGGAACAATCAACCAAAGGTGGTGAAACAAAGCGTCAGACACAGTTAGCTTAGCGTGCTAGCATTAGCCACGAAGATGCTGCTGAGTGAGCCAGAAGAAGCGCTGTTAGCATATCGAGCTAATCAGTCGCTACAGGGTACCTTACCAGGTCAAAACAAACAGGGACGCGCAGCTCGATGCATTAATCTCTGGGTCGCTTCTGGAGCCGACGTCTGGACGGACGGACGCTTCGACGGGATCAGAGCAGACGGCGGAGAAATATCGTCGGGAACATCGCAGAGACACTGGAGAATAATGTGGTTCCTGTTTTTGCTCGGACTGGCTCGGATGCCCGTTTGCAGGTCGTTCGTTGCTTAGCGAGTCTCTCTCACTAACACACACATACACACACACACACACACACACACACACACACACCCTCAGGGGACGAACCTGCCAAATACTGACCCCGCCTCTCTGACTGTGAACACAGCGGGAGACCAAATACTGACCCGCCTCACACACACACACTCACACAAACTTCAACACACACATCATGTTTTATTCTTTAATCCGTCTTCAACTTTCACTTTGGGATCATTATGTTGTATTCAAATACATTTTGGCCAAGAGGTTGTTTTTTTTCTCTTTTAAATTTAAACATCTGCTAATTTAATATATAATATAATATAATATAATATAATATAATATAATATAATATAATATAACATAAAATAATATAAAATCAAATAATATAATATAATATAATATAAAATAATATAAAATAACATAATATGATATAATATAATATTATATACTACAATATAATATAATATAATATAATATAATATAATATAATATAATATAATATAATATAATATAATACAATACAATATAATATAATATAATATAATATAATATAATATAATATAATATAAAATAATATAATATAACATAAAATAATATAAAATCAAATAATATAATATAATATAAAATAATATAAAATAACATAATATGATATAATATAATATTATATACTACAATATAATATAATATAATGTAATATAATATAATATAATATAATATAATGTAATATAATATAGTATAATACATATTAAAAATATATGTTTTATAAATACATTACACTTTTTTTCTGTGGTCCTGGATGAGTTTCTGTCATTTTTACTGTTTCTCACTAGATAAAGCACTTTACCTGAATATTAACAATATAGAATGGAATAAATAAAATAAAATACAATGGAGTAGAATAGAATAGAACCAAAAAGAAAAGATTAGCGTTTAATAGAACAGAACATAGTAAAGTAGAAATAAAATGTCATCCAGTGAAAGTTCAAAATAATATTAAGATATTGTATTTTTTTGGCATTTTTTTTTTTTACATGGATCATCGTTTGTTTTAAATATGCTCTGATTAAAAAACAATGTTTTATTTTTTATCAGCTGTGGGTTAAAAGTAATGTAGTTTATTTGTTCATATTGTTGCTTAACACTTCATTTTTTCACCTGTCGGACATCATTTGTTTGTATGTATTGGTAATAGACATTAAATATCCTGTAAGTCACTGTTCGACATTGATGTGCCTTTAAAATACAATTAGATTGAACATATCATGTCAATTTGATAATTGATAACCCAGTTTTATGAATAAAGTGGGGCAGCACGGTGGTGAGTGATGCTGCCTCGCAGCAAAAAGGTCGAGAGGTTCATAACCTACATTTCAGTCTCTGCTGGTTCACTGACCTCTTCTCACAATCCAACAGTTTGAACTAACTAAACATGCTTATATCTTTTATTTCTTTAATTCTGTTGTTCTTATTTTCCTGTTGTGAAACAGAAAACCTGCACAAATAAAACAAATTATTATTATCATTGTTTCTATGTATGTGTTATTGTCTCTCTCTGCATGTGAGTAACTATGCAAACACATTTACATTCTTTACAAACTCACATAACTCAAATATTTAAAGGCAAACTCTCCTTGTGTTGTTACTGTAACTGTGACCATCCAGCAGGTTCTGGCTCATACACATCAGTACACTGATATATAGCGCCACCTGGTGGGCGGCTTCTCTCACAGCACCTTCCACATCTGTACAGCAGGATTTCTCCTTTGTTTCAGTTTCCATAGTGTTAAAATGAGACGCGAGCAGCAGCTGTTCTATAGACACTTTATTGCTGTGTTTACTGTTTTACACTCAATGGAATGTCTAACTGTGTGTTTGGTGGGCCGGTCCAAACACTCACCTCCAAATATCTGTTACCGAACCAGGATTTAAATAGCAAAAAAACAAAATAAAACAAAAACAAAAACTATAACGCAGTAATACAATATACATGACACTATAAAGTCTCTAGGTGAATCCATTCTCACTAACATATAGGCTATACTGGTCCATTTACAAAATGCTTCTTTATATATATTTATAGATATAAAACAAGAGTAATGCACATTCTTCAAAAGGTAAAGAAACGGTGGTGTTTTTTTTCGTATATATGCAGATATATTTGTGAGTGAATTCTGTTTGGTGGTAACAAAACAACACCCGGCAGTCATCGTTACAAAGTGTATCAACGGCATACAAAACACGTCTGACGGTATTGTTCAGGAGAGAAAAGAGAATCAATGCCCGCGAAGGACAGAAGCAGTGAAACGTCTGCCACTTATCTCAATATACGCTGTCATGTACTCATTGTGTGTTGTTTTGTATGTGTGATTTCAGCCACACTGCCTCCTTGTTAAAAATGTTAAAATCTCGTGCGCTGATCCAATTCTTACTTTCATTACGACATAATAACACAATCCACACACGGCCTGTTTAAAAGGATACGCTTGATAATATTCTGTGTTCTTCTTTAAAAAAACAAATGAACAAAACAGACGATGAATCGAATCCTACAAATGAGTCTATGTAACACATCTTACTCCTCCACTGTTGTCAGATAAAACTATTAGAGACGCATCAGTGAGCCAAACTGATCAACATACCCACACCACTGTCGTTATGTGGAGGCACCAAACGTGTGTTCATCCACAGCTGAAAGTAGTTCCACACAAATGCATCATATTCTCCTGTTTTGAGAGACGTTTGCTAAAAACTACAATGCCCATCTGCTCTTGAATTCAAAGTATTTCCTCTTCCTTTATTTCCTTTTCTCTCTTGCTTTACGTCTTAAAATTTAAACTGGAAATGATCTGTTCAGTTTTGTTTTGCTTTTACTAAACAACTACTGAGAGACTCTTTCAAACATTTACATCTTCAGAACGGATTCATGGACTTTGGGCTGAGTGCCGGAGACACAAGAGGAACTAAAATACTCAGCAACTAATCATTGGTTTGGATATTTTTTATGGGATGTTGGTTACATTCACAAAAAACTGAAATATCACCATCCTTATCCGTAAATGATGCGATGATCTGAAGTTCACTGCAGTGGTTTTGTAGGCAGTTTGAATGTTATATTGCTTTATTACACATTTACTTCATTTCAAGAAGTGGAGCTAAAAACATATCACAGAAAGTCATGTGTTGATGGAAACTGCTCGCCTTACTTTCTACGTGTGTTTAATAATCACGTTTTAATTAAAGGATAAGTTCACCCAAAAAGGAAAAAATCTGTCATCACGTGGTCACCTGATGGAAAGTCAGGCCAGGTTTCGTAGTCTGCAAAATATTTCTGAAACTTAACAGTAACAGTGTTGAGATTCCAAATCGACGCAGCGTTGTGCTCGTGCAGGTGTGTGACTGCTTAAAAAAGTGTGCTGACGAGCTGTGAGGAGCATTTTTATGTCTCATTTTGGTTGTTTTCTTCAGTTGTTTAGCAGAACAATGTGACGCTTTTTTGCTGTGAAGCTCCAAAAATGTTTGGAGGACGATGAAACCTCGCCTGACTTTCTATCTCCTTTCTGAATTGTCATTTTTTTGGGTGAACCTCCCCGTTAACTCCATTCCACAGACCGCACTGTATGTAGCAATGGCACAAATGAGCTACTGTTCTCTTGTATTCTACTGAAACTACACCCTGCCGGTTAATTCGATAATATTTTACAAAACGGGTGCTGCGGATTTGTGTGTTTGTTTGACACGTTTGTTTGTGGTAAACAGATCTCCTCCATCTGACTGAACAACAGCAACCTCTGTGTGAAATGTAACCACACACTCGCTGCGTCTCCTCTACAAACACAGAGAATCAGATTCACTGAGAACCTTCATCGCTCTCGTCTCGACAACAACCTCTACCAGAGCCTAAACGATGGCATTGTACTAACGTCCTACCTGTCATACTGAATACAGGGTGGTGAAAATCTTAACAACTGAAACTCCCACGCTGCGTTTTTCAAAAGAGTTTAGAGACATTCTTACACATTCTTCACTTTGAAAGAAGCCTAAAAGCCAAAACAAAAGAGAAGTCCCCGTTAAGTGACAACTGAACAAACCTACAACTGTTGAACACGGATGGCAGCGTCTCGTCCGCTATTTGACAAGTATAACTACAGCTGTAAAGACCGGAGTGGTGAGTGACTGTGACGAGAGTGACGAGCCCGCCAGCTTATATATACGAACTAAAGAAATCTCTTAATGTGCTCGACAGATCTCAGGCAGAAGAGGGAGAAGTACAGTTTGATTGTAGATTACATCTTGTACTTTGCAAAAAACAGTCCTGGTGATTTTGTCGTCTTCTTTTGTTTTGTCTCGCTGGATCCATGTGCGCCGGGCGGCCGAGGTTTTTAGGCTTCGTACACCCTGAGGAGGAAAGAAAAGTGAGAGTTAGGTTCGCAGTGACCACAGATTCTCTCCTCCACCAGGTGTTTCCTTCACTATCTGGATGAAAAGGATCTCGAATTCAATTTGTCGGCCTTGTAAGTCGAAGAGCAGGTTTAATCACCCCAGAACCTACAGAGTCCCTGTGGAAAAGATCTTTTGTAGTCAGCAAAATACTGAAACTCTGCTCACGCCACTGGGCTTTAGTCTGAGGCTGACCTGCGACCTCCCCTGTGGTGGAAGGAAGGTGTGAGGAGAAATCAACAAATCAATAAAGCCTCACAGAGAATCCACTGCACAGGATCAACAGCTCGGTGACAACTGAGGTTTGTACAGAACAGGGCAGTGTGTTCATCATGAGCGTGCGTGTCAGAGGTGTGGAGACCTGATTAAGATTAAATATGTAGATTAAATGTCTTATATGATATAATATAATTAAACAAACCCATCATTAAAACTGTAATAACTGTTCTGGGCCATGTGGGGGCAGCAAACACAACATCTGTGTTGTTTCAGTTGGTGAACATGTTCCAGATGTTATGTAGCGACATTAGTGATGATTTATACTTCTTTGTCTCATCATTTGATTAAAATACATTTAAAAAAGGTGACTTGACTCAAGACTTACTACTGAGCACAAACACATCTGAAATACTTCCACTGGAGAGCAGAATTAAAGTTTTTTGGGTAATATTCAAGATCTGGAAGACCAAAATATGGCATCCAATAAAGCTGATGAAGAGCTCTCCTGGTCTTCTGCAGGCTTCTGAGGCTGATCGAGTAGAAAAGATGTAAAAAAAAAAAAATAATAATAATAACATTTCATTCTGGCTTTCATCCAGTCTTTGAGTATGTTTGTGGAAATGCTCAGAGGGTTTGCCCCGGAAAAAAATACTTGGGATTTGCATGAGATTGGGACCAAATAGCTCGGCTCATGTGTCTGATTTTCACTCTTCTTTCAGTTTTGTTTCTGGTCTTGACCAACGCATGAGAGAAATATTGAAAACTGTTAAACATCCTACAGTGTTCACCAGCTGGTCACTAACCCAAAACACTGCAAAGCTCTGCAGTGCTGAGAGGAACTGGAATAATTGTTTGTGCTTTTTTTTTTTATTAAGTGTGACACCTTTTAATTTTCACAGTCATTCGATTTGTTGGAGAAACTGACTATACTGGAGCATGCTGGCTAACTAAGACCCAATAATACGAATACAAGGTGTAAGATAAAAAAAAGAATTGTCTGATTTTTATTGATTTCCTTACCTGTGTTTGTCCTTCCAGATGCGGAACCACTTGACCAGATTCTTGGTGCTCTGAAGTTTGGGATGAAGACAATATTCCTGCCCTTTGAACCGAGCCACATTCTCCATCGTCACACTGGGAAAAACAGGGAAATTAGAAAGTTAAAGAATCTAATATTATTCATAAAGTATAACAAACAACTTTTTACATGACTGATTTTCATTTTGGAGGCCAGAATGTGATTTTCACTGACAATAATGTTCCACCACAATCTGCATGCTAATGTAGTATAGAGATAAAGGAATATATATATTTGGCTTTTAGACCCCCTGTCGAATAATTTGGCAACAGAATAGTTTTACTAGGCTGCACAGTTTGTTTGCTGGAATAGAGAACCATCATGTTATCTTGAATAGTTTGAGAGAAGGTTCAACTGCAGGAGCCAACGTGCAGAATTTCAATGGAGCTCAATGGAGTAAAAAAAATAAAAAATACTTATGCTGAGTTATTTTAAACCATCTGAAAGCCAGCCGGAGTCGTTTCAATAGAGACGGGTGACGTTGTAGCACATCTGACATGTTTTCCCCTTAAATCTTGCCTGCTTTTCTTCACTGCGCTCAAAACATGCCTGCAGTGAAATGCCCTCTGCATTCAACGGATCAGCCTGCACTGGCCCGCCGGGCACTTGGCAATGGAGGAATATTATGGAGCTGCCACTGAAAAATGTGACATCTGAGCTCATTGAATCAAGTGGTCCGCCTGTAACCCTCTGCTTAAGGCAACGGTAGAGACAGTCTGCCTGCATGTGGCATATTCAGGCCAAACAAGAGAATTGTGGGAAAAACACCCAGCGTGCCATGGGGCCTCTCCATCCAGTGACACAGTCAAAGACCGGCCCGACCATGAATGTTCAATGAGTTGACTACGAGAGAAAAGGCTCGGCTCTCAATAAAAATGCTGCATTCAGTAGTTATACGGATTAGATTAAAGAGTTCTGCATCTGCTTTCCTGCCCATTCAGTCGTCACTTTGTTCGGCTCTTGAGGTTTTCGCTGGGCAGCTCAACGCGCTTTGTTCCGGAGGAACTGAGAGAACATGAAAGTGCTTTTGTTTGCGTGCACGCCAGAGGACTCATATCTGCAAGGCTGCAATAAACGCACCTTAATGTTTATCTCCGGCTGCTCAGCAGAGGTGAAATATAACCTTATTACTGTGTTAATTTGAGCTTCAGCTCCTCCTCATCATAATTCACCTGGGCAGCTGAGGTGCAGCCGCCGGCTCGAGCGTCTAATATGGTTTGTGAAATGTTTCACGAGCACAGGGAGAGGACGGAGAGGAGGCGAGAAAACAAACGAGAGGGAGAGATGTTCAGTTTTACCTGAGTATTTCCATTTCCTGCTGCTTTATAGTTCTACTCAGTGGTGTGAGAAGAACCCAAGAGTAACACGTGAGTAAAGGTAAAGATGCATTTTCCTAAAATTACTTAAATAGTCTTCAACCTCTTCAAACTTAACACAGGGATCATCGACACAACCTGATGTTTTCATATAAAAACACGTGATAAATGCAGAAAAAACATTTAAATTCCTGTCACAACTCCAGTTACTTAATTCCAGTTGTCTCACACTTTTCAAAAATACCAAACCAAACTGAATTATGGGGATAAAATGTACAAGACATTAAGATGTTTTCATTTAGATTTCATGTTGCAGCCATGAACATTATGGCCGTCCTCAGTTTTCGCGTGTTTCTTCATCATATAGATTAAAGGATGTGTTTGAACAAGAAGCTACTAAAACTTTATGATCATACAACGCTGGATATTTATCTTTTAACTTTAAATCTGCTTAGGGGGAAAGTTAAAGGGACCTCAGGGTTCAGGAGGTTTAAGTATCTGATATTAAATGTGTTTACTGCAAGTGTCAAAAGTAGTTTTCTGGAAATAAATGTACATATAAACCGTTAACTGTTGGTCGATCAGCTACCGGCCCAACAAACGATCAAATCAGATACAGAAATAAGACTAGAATGGCACTCAGTAGAGCGCATACCTCCGCCAAAGCCCAACGATTCCCCTTAAAGAAAGTGATAAAAAGATTCCTGGATCCGTCCCGTCATGTGCACCAGAGGTTACTGAGGTCTGTTTTGGGCTGAGACTCCAAACAAGGAATTCTGTTCAGCAGTTTTTGTTTAATCCTGTTTACAAACCAGCCAACAAGTGGAAACAGGTGCTAACATAACCTCCATGGTGGACGTGACGAATTAATTCAAAAATGCACTCCTTCATCTTCATCGTCTTCTCTGGGGCTCTGATGCAGAATGCAATCTGCAAAGTAACTAGTAACCAAAAAAATGCAGTGAGTATGACAATAACCGCTTCCAAATTGAGCTGGAGTGGAAGTATAAAGTATAAAGTAGCAGCAAATGGAAATACTCAAGTTAAATACCTCAAAATGTACTTAGCACAGTAATTGAGTAAATGTACTCAGCTTCATGCCTTCACTGCTTCTGAAGAGCAAATATTGTACTTTTCATACAACTACAGTCAAGTTACAGCTGCAGTTATAAGTTACTTTGCATATTAACATTTATTTATCTATCTTAAGCGATAAACAGCTAAAACGAGCTTCTCCTCCAACAACATCAGATGATCCTCACATGTTAATGAATCAGCAGTGCGGATCCCGGAATAATAGTTTTACATTGTGGTATTATTACTTTCACTGAAGTAAATGATCTGATAAAGACAGAGACAGGGAAAACAAGGGTCAGAAATGATATTAAACGAGAAGAGGAGAAGGTAAAAGTGTAAAAAGACTGAGTAAAAAAGAGAAAGACGAAGGAAACGGAGAGAGAGAAAAGACAGCGAGAGAAAACAGGGACGTTTGGGGCTCCCAGCTTGTGTCGAGGTGAGGAGTGGTCGCTCTGAATGCCAAACTGAGCGCCGTAAGCCAAACGGCCACAACCACTGCCAGAAGGGACTCTCTCCCTCTCTCTCTCTCCCTCCCTCTCTCTCTGTCTCTCTCTCTCTCCCACTCTCTCCCACTCTCTCCCTCCCTTTCTCTCTCTCTGTCTCTCTCTGTCTCTCGCTCTTATGTCTTCCTACTCTCTTTCTTTCGGAGGCTTTCCGGAGCCCGCTGAGGCTCATTTTTCACTGGGCACCAGCGGCTGGTGGCCCCCATCTCATGCTAATAGTGCGGCAATAAATAATGGCTGTGGGGCGGCTAACACACACACACACACACACACACACACACACACACACACACACACACACACACTGTTGTTTGATAATGTTTTAAAACAAGGCTCCATCGACTTCAGTTGTTCAGGAGACTCAGCAGATAATCACTCAGTTTTCAGTTTTGGGTGAATTTATCCTTTAATCCGAGAATTGAATGATTTTAGGTCGACTTCCATTTTTGTTCCTTAAAAAAGCCACAGTCTGAGCAGGGGTGTGAAGTAACTCAGTACATTTACTCGAGTACTGTACTTAAGTTCAACTTTGACGTCTTTTCATTTTCTGCTACTTTGTTCTTCTACTCGATTACAATTCAGAGGCAAATATTGTACTTTTACTCAATTTACTACATTGATTTGACAACTTTAATAACTAGTTACTTTGTTGTTTTACTTAAGAATTACGTAATATAACAACAAAAAAAAGGTGATGTCATATCAAATACCGAGATAAAACGTTACTGCAGTACATTTACTCAAATACTCGTATTTAACTTGATTATTTCCGCCTCACCACATTTATTCAACAACTTTAGCTTCTAGTAACTCTGCAGTAACGAGCAGCAGCAGCATCTTTACATCCATTTAAAGAATCACATTGATTCTGCTGAAGATCAGATCTGATAATCAATCGACCCGCAGCAAACAGCATAAACAGTACATCATGATATCTTTATATAATTTTACATTTAACAAACTGCTTAATCGATCCCTGCAGATAAATAACATTAAGCAGCTTCAACATTAAATTGACGAACAGTATACACAGTATATCATTCTGCATGATGAGTACTTTTACTTTTGGTGCTTTAAGTAAATGTGCTGCTGATACTTTTGTTCTATTTCTTAAGTGAAACATTAAACGCATGACAAAGTACTTCTTCACTGTTGTGCTGCTACTGTTACAAACGATCTGAGCACGTCTTCCAGCTCTGACGGTGACTGTGTGAAACAGATCGATGCCATCTGTCTCCTCCACTGAGCTCAGTTCTCCGTGTGATATCGTGATCCACCAGCAGGCGGCGGCAGAGTTTGAGTCCTGGACAGTAAACGGACTCCCGGGACGCTGACATAACGTCCCCATCTGTTGTGCCTTCATGGAGCGCTGACATGAATTTCACACGGGAATCACAGCTCACATTTCCAGCTACGCAGGAGATTTTCCTCCTCTAGTGAAGATAATATATTACATGCTGTGTGTATGTATTTATTAAAAGCTGTGTTTTAGAGGTTTAGTTGTCATCAGGGAGGTTTGTGCTCCAAACCACGACAGCTCTGTAGAACATAAGAGCCGTCTGTGTCTTCCAGCTGTGATTTAAGGGTTCAAAGGTCGGATATCTAACTAAAACTGTACGTGACACTGCAGTTTGTGGTGTAATATCGAACAGAAGTCAACTTTTGTGTTGCTCTATGATGAGAGGTTGGATTTTTTTGTATGAAATAATAATAAAGATGCATTATGTGATGCAAACAAGATTTTCCACGTGAAACAGGATCTTAACTGCAGCAATGACGTTTTAATTTATCACCAAATGTCTGAAAATAAAGTTCTGGAAAGTTTTTGAAAGTTGGAGTTTCTCTCTCTCCATCTTTCCAACGAATAAATCCCTCCTGCTCCTGACGGCGGGTTGATGTTACATCATCAGTTTATTATCACGCTGTAAATCCTCCCAAGTGCTCTAAGCACAGTCGACAGGATGTTTTGATAACGGCTGAACAGCTGCCAGATATATTTCGGAGGACCGTCGCAGCGATATCCACTGTATATATGTGTGTGTCAGGCAGGCAAGCACAGGGAGAAAAGGAGGGAAGAGGAAGCAAAGGAGAAAATATAGTATATAGTATATGAAAAGAGAACAAAGAGGATAAAGTCTCACTCACAATATCATCTTCTCTTGGCAGTACGGGTGTTTGGGTTTGATCTCCAGCTTCTGTACGTCCTTGTATCTGATCTTTGGTCCTTTTCTGGTGCACCTGCACTTGTAGGCTGTGAAACAACAAACACAAACACGTCAGACGGACTTTAACCATCAAACAGAAACATAATGAAGTTGTAATGCTGCATTTCTTTCCCAAAGAAATATGCAAACTGATCGTGTGGAAGCTGAATGATGTGACATCTCTTTATCAAAGTCAGTCTCAGAATGACATCCAGCTGTGAAACTGATGTGATAGAAAAGTTAATTCTTTGGTGTTTGACAGTAAATTGGCTCCCAGTCAATCTGCAGTTTATCTTTAAAGCGCACACTGTGACGAGGGGAGATTACCAGCGACGGTATTTAAGTCCTGCCACTCACTGCTGGAACGTCACAGCTTCACGTTCTTCTTTTTCCTACTTCTTCTACTTATACAACGAGGTGAAACAGTCATTTACGTAAAGATTAGATCACAAACTGTATAAACATGTGAAAACAATCAATCGTAGCTCGAAGATGAATGAAAACAAGTGTCTAAATGCCTTTTCACAGCTCCCTGTTGGCTGAGCGAGGCGCCGAGATGAGTCACATTTTTTGGACTGTGGCTAAAAAAATCCAACCTTCACAAAGAAATCCACGAATTAAACAACTTTAACAAATCGTCCGCAGGCTCGTAGAGGTCACGTTACAATACGCTCACATACGGCAGATAAAAAAGTGCTCATAATTGAATTTTTTTGCATATTTTATACCTATTTTATCTGCTCTAGCTTTTCCAACTTTCTGCACACAGATATGACAAAACAAGCTGCCAGAGATGATGTAAACGTGCACATTTTTCTTTATTAAAAACAACCGCCCTGCCAAAATTCATGCACCGAAGTCCTCCACAAACCTGCAGGAAACACTGCAGAGGGAACCTGCGGCTCCAACAACAACAACACACCGCTTTTCATGCCCGTCCAGGTCCAGTTTTCTAAACGCTGCGACTGAATAAAAGGCCGAGGAAATGAGTTTTAGCTGGGTTGTATATTTGAGATGGGAGGTGATGACCTGGATGGTCCAAGGTTTCCCTCATCCATCACCTGCTATCTGTCGCCACCGCCGGCCACTAAATCTGTCACAACACTCAGCCCGCACACACACACACACACTCACACTCACACTCACACACACGCACACACACACAGTACAACAAGGGCCAATAACAGTGTGGCCCCTCTGAGGTTAATACATCTGTATACTGTGTAATAGAGGTCTGGATGAGTCTTCTTACAGCAGACATGTATCTGATTACATTGAAGTTACTTTTAACGCTGAATGTAACTTGATGGTTTCCAAGTTGTTTCCCTCTTTTCTTTTTTGCTGCTTTGCAAGCAAAACCTGATTTCCAGAGAGCTGACAGAGGAAAAAAAACATACAATTTGACATTCGCAGTTCATTTTACATTCATTTAAGATTTGCATTTTGCTTTTACACACTAAATCTGCTTCCCCCCAAAGAAGCAAATCCCATTTTGTCCATTGCGTATTGGCTATAAATTCACTCGGCTCGTATGTTGAGCCAAAGGCTTGCTAATGGCAACTTCAGGCTCCTGGTGCCATCAGATGTTTTGCTCCACAGCTGAGGGAATCACTCCAGTTTGGATTAGAGTGAACAAAGTGGTGATTTATGATCAGACTGAGAGTGAAATGCACAAAAACAAGGTGTCAACATCAAGACACCGCTGAGAAACTGACATTAAGTTGTTGTTTTCTCAAACCTGTGATGAGATCTGCGGATCTCTGACAACAACTTCACTCATGATTCAAATGAACTCCATCCTGCACACATAAAGGGAAATAAACACGTCTTAGAAGAGATAAAGTTTTACCTTCTGCGCTCAGGACGTATAAGGCCACCACTAACAGAAGTAGCGCCGCTGTGCACCGATGCATGTCTTCACAAGTTTATATAAAACAAAAAGATGCTTTCCTTAAAAATCCGAGCTCTCCAAACGACAAAATACGCACAAAACAAACAACAAAGACTCTGTCGAGATGCAAATAATGAGTAATATCCACTTGTTTGTCGGATGGAAGTCAGAGCCGCTGAGCTGCTGAGCTGGTTCTGCTCGGTTCTGCTTCTTGGAGTCTCTCTGGAGCGCTGATTGTGCAACTCCGGCTGTGCGTCCTGGGCGCCTGGATGAAGCTCCAATCAGTCGTTTAGGTCTCTCTCCCTCTCCCTCTCTCAGGCAGCAGCTCTTTTAAAAGCAGCCCGCTGTCCTCTCCTCATTAACATGCACGGCCAGACAGCGAATCAAACACTTGTGGCCTGCGAGGGAGCAATGGAGAGCATGGAGAGGGAGAGGGAGGGGAGGGGAACATAAGAAATACGCATATTGTCCTCCATAAAGAGGGAGGAGTGACGCGTGATTTGATAAGACGGATGATGGCATGAATTCTGCTGGGCTGACGCTGCAGCTGCTCAGCTTCTTCTGCTCTGATTGAAACTGACAAACAAGAAGAAGAAGAAGAAGAAGGGGAAGGAGGAGGAGGAGGAGAAGACGGACGCCATAACGAGAGGAACAGTTGCGCACAGTTGATCGTTAGGAAAACGTGTTCGTGAGAAGTCATGTTGTGTTTTGTGTTCATCAGCAGTTTGAAATAAAAGAAACTAAAATAAATATAATCAGTCCTACATCGTGTCCCCTGTGGATAAGAATGAAGTTTGACCTCAAACATAGTTCCGGTAAAAACGCGTTGACACCGGGTTTATATCAGTGCGCACGTCTCCATGGCAACGGTACTTACTAACAGTTAAGCTAGCTGAAGCTAACCAGGCTAACTGGCTCAAAACAAACTCAAAAGTACCGTTAAACATCCGCTGATGAGTGATATCGATTCAATAATTAACTTAACTGTCTTCTGATGTGTCAAAATAATAAAATAAGACAGTAGAACGGTGAATGATTACGTGTTTTTATAGGCTAACCTGGGAGTTAGCGTCGCCGCGTTAGCTCGACAGAAAGCCTGTGAGAGTTTTTTATTTGGATTTTGGAATATCACTAAAATAAACTAGATATACACACATACAGGTTTTGTTCAGCAAGATAATCTTCACATCTGAACACCACTTTTGTGATTTTAGAAGCGACATTTAAGTTGCTAAAAGTAAAATGCTAATGTGAGGCTATACGCACCACCAACCGCCTCACTACACAATTAAAAAAACTGAAAAATGGATCAATCTGCAGGTTGTAAAGTTGAAATTTAATTAGTTTGCACCTGAAGTTGGCCTGTAAAGACGGACTAGTGAGCAGATGAGTCTCCATGTTTGGTGCAATAAAGCCCACTGAGGCAAATAAACCTGATCTGATTTGATTAAGCAACCACAGTTTTTAAGACACATTAGCATTTTAAGATTAAATTGTGAGACATTTAATGATGTATTTTAAATTCTTAGAACAAAACAGGTAAGTATCTTATGTGTGTAATAACCACAGACCTTCATTCAGGCATTTAACTGAAAAAACAATTTAAAAAACCTAATGGACTTTGAGACGAGGGAACCGGATGTGCAAAAATGATTTTTAAAGTAATTTATTCACACACAAATTAGATTAGATGAAATCAGATGTGTCAGTAGGGGTTGAAATCATCAGGCTTATAAAAAGGAAGCCCCCCGTTTACAGAACAATTACAACAAATGTCAAATATCAACGAGAACACAATAAACAGAATTACATTAAATACGACGAGCTCATAAATCTTTTAGGATTCAATATTTGTACACCACGATATCTGAGGGAGCCTGAGGACACTTCACCACTTCTGTTTTGTACTTTATGATAATTAAAGAACAATTAAATATAACTCGGGGACATTTTTCCCTGTGAATGTCCGTTCTCTTCTGTTGATATGAATAAATGTGGCCATTGTATCTGTGAGGCCATCAGGATGAACCGCTGGCCTGTAAGAGATAGCCCTGAGAAGAAGGTCTGACCCCGCCCACCTGGGACGCTCTGACCGCAGGATTAAACAGAATTCATCACCGTCCAGCATCATGAGGGGTTTGTGTGTGTGTGTGTGTGTGTGTGTGTTCACCTTCCTGCCCTGAACACTGATGCAATCAGCTCCTGTCATCACTCAAACCAGCGGCCATGAAATGTCTGTGTGCACCGTGGACATGCGTGTGTGTGTACACAGCATGTTCATGGCAGCATATCCATATTTCCCTGAGTGTATCCACTGTGCATCTGGTCAAATTATGTTAAATCTTGAGAAGCCACAACATGTTGTATTCTGAAGTCTGGGTCACAAACAGAATGAAATCTTCACCTCCTGTGGTCTCCTGGTTATTCAGTTAACGACAGTAAAACATAACGCCGGCTACCATTTCCAGTAAACGGTGACAGATTGAGATGTTCGTGACCCTGCAGGACACTGAAGCTGTGTGAATCCATCTCAGGTCTTTTTGATCTCACGATAAAAGACACGGGTGAGCTGTCGGTTCCAGCCTTCAGCCGAAGTGACTGATCATCAGTCGGACGTCTGTTGTCTTCACGCATCAGATCACTTCAGCTTTACTGAATGCCAAAGCAAAGGAAAGACACTGAAGGCAGTGATGGGAGAAAAATACGGAGGAGTTCGGAAGGAATCTGTCTGGAAATGATGGAGATGACATCATCCGTCATTCTTAATCAGTCAAAGATGGAGGAGGTTCAGTGAAGTGAACTTTAGCATTATTTCATGATGAAACAGCCTCAGTGAGGATACCTCAACAACATGTATTTACGATTATTCCTATAAAAGGAAATACATCAGCAGCTTTGACAATAAAGCAAAAATAATACGATGAGCTGAACTGAGCCAACACTTTTAATATATTAGCAGAAGGCTGGAGCCAATGTCTGAAACAAATAACGACATCACAATGACATCTGGAGAGCACTAAATCAGCTGGTCCCAGTATTTGTTGTCTGGCTCGTGTGATGAACTCCAGTACCGATTCATCTACACCGATCTAAATGTATTTAACAATAAAAATTAAAAAGAGGATATTGTTTAGTCTTTGCTTTGTTCGTGGTAATGTCAGTACTTCTGTCCACCACTTTGGTCAAGACAGAGTTATCTGATCAACTGCTGGATGGATTCTAGTAACATTTTCTTTGTAGACTTACAGTCGCGGTGCTCAGAGCATAAATCCAACTGAGGTGGTCAAGGTAAACACAATACCTGCTAAACATCAGAGTGTTAGCTTTGTAGTCAGCCCGTCCTCATCAGAAAAACAAAACCAACCAGGTCAACTGTGAAAGCAGCTTATTACGGCTCATATTCAACAGTTTTTGTTGGGCAGCGACCTCTAGTGGTCGGAGTAATAATTAAGGGTGCAAAGGAGGAAGTCAGGTGAAGTACACAGCTGTTCATGTCCAGTGTGGAAGTGTAAAATCAACGGAGGGTTACAGAGTGAAGTTACGCAACATACGGAAACATGTAAATTATGTGATCAGGATACAAAAAAGGTCAATATATTCCAGAAAAGTTATAGAAAAAAAGATGTAATTATATTAGATAGATTCAGTAAAACAAAGCAAAAAAACGTTTATTATTGAGGTAAATCAAAATTAACGTTAAGTAATCCAGTTACATTCAATTATGAAACTTAAATTACATGACCGACTACATTTTTTTAACAGGTAACTGTTTCAGAATACATTATTGCCTTTAAATTACGTATGTGACTGAAGTTACGTACGTAACTTCATCACTTTTATAGTGAAAGGTAGAAAATTCTGTAGAAAAGAAACAAGAGCGGCAACACCGACAAATGTCCTGACTGTGTGTGTGTGTGTGTGTGTGTGTTAGTCGTCCAAGGCGAAGTCGTACGGCTGGAAGTCGTCTCTCAGCTGTTTGCAGCTCTCCTCCTCCTCCTCTCTGCTCTGTTTACACTCCTTCCAGTCGGCTCGAGTCGGCATGTTCAGCACCGCCTCGCTGGCCAGAACCTTACGTAACGTAACCTTACGTGACTGAAGTTACGTACGTGACTGAAGTTGTGTACGTTACGTAGGCACATCTCTAACTGAAGCCACTGACAATCAACCACTCAGTGGGTTGGGTGTGTGGATGTGTTGCAGCAGATGTTAGCATGTTAGCATGAAGCTCAATGCTCAGCAAACGTGGCTGTAAGCTCTTCGTCTTGTTCCAGAAGCTCTGAGCACGTTTTGTATTTGAGCCACAGTGACAGAAGCTGGATGTTTTCAACCAGTCATCCATTTGATTTTTGGCGTCTCTGTGTGAGTGAATTATTCGAAGTGGCCTAGATCGGTGGGAAAGCGAGACACGCTTGTAGTTTGCCAACCGCGATCACTGCGAGTTCCAAAAGATCATTTGGGCAATAAACACGTCATATTCAGACACTTTGCGGGATTACAAGATTTTTCCATTACTTGATGAAGTGAGACAGCTGTTTTGTTAAGTGTCTGTCAGAATGCTTCGGCCACGCTGCCAGCACCTCTGGCCACCTCGCTCGTTCCTTCAACATGACTGAATTCATTCCTCCGACATGGACTCGTTTACTTACACAAACCCGCGCCGCTTCGTTAGATCGTAAACTCCATTTGTCTCGGTGACACAACCTGCAGAGCGTCTAATGGCTTTTAGTGGACTTGGCAGCAGCGTGAGCGCAGAGACCTAATTCACAGGGAAATCGTACAATTTACCCCAAAGTCAAACATGGCAGAGAGAATGTGGAGCGAGCTGAGGCTGTTTAGTTTGAAATGATATGTGGTGAAAGTGTGAGAGGAGACAGAGAGAGGAGGGAGAGTGTGTCTTTGTGAGGGATGTGTGTTAATATTTAAAAACAGGTCTGTAACGAAAACACACAAAACATTTCAGGTTGTTCACGTCCAAAAAACCCATCTCAACATGGCCTCCGTGATGACATGATGAGTTTTAAT
The DNA here is from genome assembly GCA_963678695.2 of Diplodus puntazzo. Classification (NCBI taxonomy): domain Eukaryota; kingdom Metazoa; phylum Chordata; class Actinopteri; order Spariformes; family Sparidae; genus Diplodus; species Diplodus puntazzo. The sequence goes on from OZ023158.1 coordinate 33,470,937, forward strand.
ACTGTGAGCAGACTCATCACGGAGCTCTGGTTAGATTTAGGCACAATCAGCTCGTGGTTAGTGAGAGAAGATCAGCCATTGGCTTAAAACAAACCTGGAGATTTCCAGACGTCTCGTTAGAAATATCTGTTTTTCGTCACCAAACATGACTGGATATGTCCCGAGATCATCTTTAAAATATCCTGCGGTGTCTGTTATGTTAACAATCAGACTTAATGTTAACGAAGATGAGACGGAGGACGAGCCAGTACCTTGCAAGCAGGTTTACTTCAGAAACAGGAAGTGTGTTACATACAAACAGGTCCGGGGGAAACCCATGATAGCGCTCGGCTATATTTCGTTTTACAGAACAGTGTCACGCTTATGGAAGTTGGAAATCTGTCAAACTTCCGTCATCTCCACCTCCCGACATGTTAAGTCATTAACATGTCATATGACCCGTATTGTAGAAATATCTATATGGTGCATAGCCTTCGGTCTGATGACTGTGCTGGAATATAGAATAATGGTATCGGCTAAATATCACGTTCTGATAGAACCTGAGAATCTGGATGATCTGTTACTAGTGTTACTACCTGTATCATTTGAGCGTGGTTTAATTACTTCTTCCTCGCTATATTCAACTTTATTTTGAAAGGGGATCATGTTCTCTATATGCATGTACTGTATGTCTGTTTACCACACAGCAATAAACAAAGTTAAAAACAAAGTCTGCTCCTGACAGCGTTACCACCACCGGAGCAGCAGCTGCATCCGCTTTCATGCCAGAAAGTGATCCAACAGATTCCTTGTGATTTATTAAAATCTGGAGGGCACACAGTGTTCGGAAATGAGACATTCATCCTCTAAAACCACGATCAGTCTGAGGAATGATGGAAAACCAGCATCATGTTTATAACAGTGGTTGTTTTAATGATGATGCATGAAATTGATAATCATCTTCATTCCCAATAACGTGGGAATAATTTTAGTGTCAAAATAATATAAATAAAGTAAAAGTGTTTTTCTGCATAAACTTCTCATGTTGGACACAAACAACTGGACGGAACCACCTGTTGATATCACATGTTCTGGACATCATCCGTGTTTTGTTGGTTGAGTCAGAATAACAGGAATTCTTCTCTGTCCTGATTAAAGCTGGACTTCCTCCGTCTGAGGACACCGAGGCCTGAAGCCGAGCAGGTCGACACCTGTTACTACTGTGTGACTGACTGTCAGGTAATTTAGCTAATCCTCACCTCTGAGGGTAGTTTGGGATTAGAGCAGGAGGTGTAGCAAACAAAAACTCCTCAGACGTAACATGACACAAACCTGTGTGTTGTGATGTTCCACAGCGTTAAAAATAAATCATGACGCTTCTCAGATCAGTGTCAATCACGTCAAGCACCAAAGCTTCAGGCAGATACTTTACTTCAGTAAATAAAACCCTTCGTTAACTGACTCCAAACCGGCAGAATGAAGCCTTAACACACGTTTTGATTTACCTCCAGCTGGACGTCTGATATCTTTTGCAGAATCCAACTTAGCATTCTTCTTTCTCACTTGCATGTCGTCCATGAGTTTAGCATTTGCTCTCTCCGACAGAGAGAGAGAGACAACTTTTAGGATTTGCATGCAGACAGGTCAGCAGACAGACAGGTAGGCAGATGCTGCAGGTAATTGCAGGAAATAAAGACTGTTTTCTGTGTTTGGGTAATGCAGGCATGTCGGGACACAGACACACAGACAGGTGTGCAGATGCTGGGAGGTGATTACTGACAACAATGGGATGCTGGGCGGCGTTATCAGGTTTGCAGCTTCCCTCAAACTACATTTTCCAGGCGCCCTGAATAAACCAGTGAAACCAGAATACTCCAGTATACAGAGTTCAACATCACTGATTCTGTAGTGAGTCTGAGAAGCTGGCAGACAGACAGAAGGTGTGCAGAAACATTGCAGGTGTGAGAGGAACATTCCTCCCAGGTGACTGCAGGGTGAGGCTCACGGCCTCGGGCACAGGTGTAATTTCTGTCAAAGCCGTCGTGTTCATCAGCTTACAGCCATCAGGCTGAACGGTGATGACAGGATGGTCTTTTCCTCTTTTTCCTCCAGGGAGCAATTTTACCTCCACCTGTGGTCATTTCTTATTACTTCATAACTCACCGGGATTTTTTTATATTTCTTTCTCTTGAGAAGAGATGCTAGACCTCCCTTTTTCTAAATTCATAATTTAGTGATAATATATCGATCACACAAAAACTAATGAATGGATTCACATGAAACCCAGAATAAAAAACCCGCTTACCTTCTGGTACAGAAAGAGACGGATCCAGGATTTATTCTCACTTTCTTCAACATTTCCAAATTTGTTTTCACATTTTTGTTAATCCTACAGGAAATAATGGATCTGGATGAACATGATGGCATATTTAGGTAACTGGTATCTATGAGTGAGTACAACAGGGACCTCGGTGGAGGTACAACACTGCTGACAGTCATCGATGAGTCACCATCACTTTTAATATTTGTTTCATACTCTTCATTTTTTTACTCCATCAGCTGGGCAACATACTGATATTATATAATTATTGACATGACATACCGTATAACAGTAAAGTGATGTCCGAACTTACCAATCAGACTGTTTACTTGTTCCAGTACTTGCCTTTACCCACTTTGTCATGATATCCACAGGAGTGATGATCATTTATAAAACAGTATCTGTCGTTTTGAGGAGATTTAAAAAACTCCAGATGTTTCCTGTGTATCACGATATAGCCTAAAAGTTCTTCCATGTTATTTTCCTCTCACATCAAAGATACTTTGCAAAGTTCTCCTGTTGGATTGATGCTCATGTGAAAGAGACCATCCTTCCTTATACAGTCCTGAGTCTGAGTGGATGTCACACGCAGGCTCGTGACGCGACGTTACCTGCTGGGACATGAGAGGAGCCGAGGAGACAAACATGTCATCAGTCGCAGCTTGTTTGGATTTCCACGACTTCTACAAGAGAAACTTTTCAAAAATACGACTCGTCTGCAGGCAGTAAATACTTTCACAGGACGAGAGAGGGAGTGTGTGTGTGTGTGTGTGTGTGTGTGTGTGTGTGTGTGTGTGGAGGTTCCCACTTGAAACCTCTTATATCCACGTCAGTTAGCTTGTAAACAGACAGGCCATTAGTGCTGAGCAGAGAGACTCACTGTCGGTCTGTTTGGACGTATTTCTCCGTAGAAAAGTATGTGAGTGCACGTGATGTCTGCAGAGCTCGACCAACACGAGAGCTTCTGACGATACCTGTAGAAATACATGATGTAGGCCAGGACAGGTGGATCACACTGGGAACACTAAACACAAGACTTCAACTAATATACGAAGTGTATTCATCTAAAATAAGTCGGACAAAAATAAGACAGAGACAGAAAAGCAGCAGATTTGAATGTTTGGGAGATTTTAACCAAAAGGGGGTTTAATGTTCTCTATCAGTACAGTCTCTGTGTGTAAAGCTGTTTATAATAAAGTAAGAAAATGTGACTTCTAGGAGAAACATGGTCGACTGTTGAGTGTCATCGTATACTGAAACAGCTAGCGCTCGGTTAGTTTAGCTTAGCATAAAGACTGGAAACAGGAGGAAACCGTTCTCTGTCCAAATCAAGTGGAAACCAATTGTGATGTCACTGATATGTTTGGGGACATTTTTTGGCATTATGGCCGTCGCCATCTTAGATTTCTGGGGCCAGAAGTGACTATGTCTACCTCTATTGTCTATTTTACGCTAAACGGAGCCATAATTTACAAAATGAACATCATGCTGTAGTGAAGCAGATCTGAAAGTACAGATTCAGTCTGTTTACTGAGGTTATAAGTAAGTGAGAAGTAGGGTCATTTTCTCATGAGCTTTTAAACTATCGGACTTCTTTCTGCCCCCTGCTGGTCAGTAGAATTAATTAAGTTTAAGCCACTTCAGCGTTAGCTTCACTTTTCAGACCTTGAACATCTGTCCGTACATACAGTCAATAATCTGAATGTAAATTCAACTAAAGCTCTGAAGTGAACACGTTTTGTCTTGATTGTTCGATCTGTACAAAAGCAAGTATATTTCTCCAAAAGGTGAACGATTCCTTTGCCTCTGTAGATGACGGTGAATCCTGTTTCATACAACGATTCAGACACTTTCACACACTCACGTCTGTTCGTGTTTGACCATGTAGAGTCACTGATGACACGGATGTGAGGTCATCACTTCTCCGACTGCCATCAAATTCACCATGAAGGCAACATGTTCAGTCCCAGGACGTGTCCTATTTCGAGGCCTTTATCACATTGATCCAGGCTTATGTTGATGTATGTAATTCTTTTTTTTACACCATATCAAAGCTGATTCTAAAAACTGACAGTTCATTCCACTTATATCTGTGTTAGCTGATGGAGCCTGGAAACAGTGGGAACATGAATAAATAAGGATATTTAAATTGGAAAAAGCTACAGTGCATTATTGAGAAAATGCTTTAAAAAGATTAAATATATATAAAAAACAGTTACTTAAACGATTACTTTAAAAAAAGGTTCTCAGTGGTAATTCTAATGTATCGGCAACCGGACTTTATTCAGTTTTTTGAATACGTTTCACTTCTCATCCAAATGCATTCTTCAGTTCTAACTAACTACACGCGAGTTGCTTTAAAGAACTTAAAGTTTTAGTTTTGTTTGCTGACTAATCATAACATGTTCGAATAAAGAAATATATAGATTGTGCTGTTTGTATCGTCATCGTTCGCCCTAATTGCCATTTTGTTTCTGTTGAGAGCCACAAAAGTGAGGAACGTCTGGCAGAGCAGGTAAAAACTGTAACATGTTAAATCTTGTACACTCTTTGTGTCAAACAAGGGAATATTTCAGCAACACATGTATAGATATCAATACTTACACAGGTTAAAAGGTGACCATGTGAAGATGGTCGTGGTCTCTAAAGATTAAAGACGTGAGCTCATTTAGGAGTTTTTGTTGCCATTTTTGTGATTTTCTTCTCACTTTTTTCTATTAATCTAACAACTTCTCTTGCCAAGTAAAGTAAAACAATGTTTGTATTATTTGTCAGCTTCCATAACTCAGTCAGCAGGTGCGCGCACACACACACACACACACACACACACACACACACACACACACACACACACACACACACACACACACACACACACACACACACACACACATGAAGGAGTGTCCCGCTCTGCAGTATTTTTACCATCCCAGTCATCTTTATAAACCCCAAGCGGCCATTTCTCATCCGCTGGCAGATAATTTGGACTCGATGTGTTCCAGATTTCTGTCGGGAATCGTGAAGTTTCCAGAGGGACTTCCAACAAAGAGACAAGATAAATAAAAAAAACAAGTCTTTCACCCTAGATACAATCAAAACAGAACAATTACCCATCCTGAGCTGTTTTATTAACAGAGTTATATGACGCTGAACTGAACCAAGTCTGTTGTTCTGATGTGTTCTGATTGCTGGACCTGGAGCTGGTGTCAAGTACCGTATGAATCATCTACAGGGTTCTAAATAATAACTAGAACAAAACACAGACACTTGAACAGTTGGACCCCCGAGCTGTCGGGAAGATGAAGATGTTCTCTGGTTTTTTTGTACGGCTTTCTCCGGGTGCCGGGGAATAATGACAATCTGGAGAACTAGAAGTTTTTGTGGAGAGGTTTTGTCATGTGATCACGTTCGCCAACGCTTGTCTGCATGCACAGATCTGAGTGTCTGAGCGGCGACTGGTCTGTGAGCTTCCTGGGTGGCTAAACCAGCGTCATAAAGGCTAAAAAACCTGCGCAGTTTAAATTCAAAATGGTCTTTCAAATAGTCATAATTCTCAATAGTTTAACTGTTATAGGTCCAGATCTGGATAGTACGACGTCTGGGTCTGGATCTGTACCGCGGTCGCCTATTAGTGACCTCAGCTCTGAAGAGTTGTTGATAAAAACATATACTCTAAAGTGTGGTTGACTTAATTACCTTAATTGCACGAATAGTGGTGTACAAACAGATCGTGTTTGTTATCAGTTCTTCGTGACGTTGAACACCAGAAAGAGCTTAACATCAGTCCACCAATCAGAACAGAGGAGCAACATGATTGGAGGACCAGATCTGTGTTCGGTCCTCCTCCGAGCCGTCACAGAGCTGACAGGTGTATTGTGGCGGGCTGGATCTGGAGCAGATTTGGGCCAGTTCTGCTTTACTGACAAGCGTCCAGGTGCCATCATGACAATAATTGGCATTTTATAGACAAACAGTTACTCGATTAATCCGGGAGAATAATCTATACATCTGATTTCAGTCCTGCCTGTAGAGTTCATGTAGGTATAAAGTATGTTTTCCTTAAAGTTAAAGTCAAAGGTAATCTCAGTGCATTCAGTCCAACTATTATAATGTGATGTAAATCTTAATGTCTTATGTGGAGAAGGAGTTCATGCAAAGTGTAAACACACACCGCATGCAGTGATTTGATTCATGAATGTGATCGGATCAGAGCCAAACGACATCTGATCTGTGTTTGTGAGAAAGTTCAGCCCACAGGAACCGTCACGACTCGCCCTGAAGGTTTGAATTCACTCAGAGACGCAACGGCAGCTGAAATAACCTGTTTGTGTGATGAAGCTCCAGTGTTGAGATCTGATGTGTATCAGTTCTTCTTCTATCTCCTCTTGTTGTCTTCTCCCACACCTACACGCTTTCTTCTTCAACTTCATTTTTTCTTTTGTGCAGCGTTGTGTGCGTTCTTCCCGTCTCTCCCTCCCACCGATCGTCTCTGTTGTTGCCGAGGCAGATGGAAGCTTTCAGTGAGCAGATGCAGGAGAGATGTTATCCATGTGTTCCCTGCGCTGTAAAAGACGAGTTAAGACTCAGAAACCTGTCCTAACATGAACCATGCTGCTCAACAAAACACAAAACACAACACATTTCATTTTGAAAATGTGCTCTGTATGAAGAGATGCTTATAAAGATCGACACAGAATATATTGATTGTGCCCTTCAGATATTTGCTGTGTCTCAATTCAGGTCTGCATCCTTCAGAGGAGCATTTGAAGGCCAAAATACAAATTACGTCACAACGCCATGAAGGCTGTCCCAATCCGAAGGCTCCTCTAAATGTTCCTTCTTCTCCCTGTTTCTGGAGGATGCACCGCTACGATCCTTCGTGGCCTCACATATCCCAAGATTCTTTGCATGGCCTAAAAAAAAAAGAAAGAGAGTAAATGGCGACATCGCGTGGCGTAGATCGTCACTTTCGGGGGCCTGGGCGGCAGAAATCGTGACGTAAGGATAAAACATCTGGTGACACAACCAGGAAATGCTCCAAAGACAGACCGTCCCATTTAACAACGGCTGACGCAGTTAACAAGGTCTCTCTGAAAGACTCGCCTTCAAAGACCGGGTCCTTCGAAGGAAGCAGACCCTGACCTGACACACAGCTAATCAGTCATTCATACTTCATATGATATGAACATGAACATTGTGCTTTTGTTCGCTTATTTTGGGGAATATGATTACCTGCAGTCTAGAGGAAAGTTTGCTGAGAAGATCGATATCACTGTAACGTCTGAGCTGTAAATGTGAAGCCTGTCCCAGCAGTCGGTTAGTCGTAGCTTAGCACAAAGACTGGAAACAGCCACTCCGTCTCAATACGTCGCACCAATAAATAATCTGGAATATAAATGCACAGCGTGTTGTCGTGTTGTTTTTCTACTTGTTGGAGCTCTAGAGGTGGTGAGACTTTCAGGCTGAGCTAAGCAGCTGCTGGATGAAGCCTTTTCCTGAAGTGTGGAACTAATTGTATTCATTATATAAGAGTGAACAATTTGTTGAGATAATTCCAGAACAAAGCAAGTGAAACACAGCGTCTGCGTCGCCTGCTGAGTCCGACGCTGCAGATCCCACCGGGAGCGTTTCAGGTGAGGAGCGTCGTGCCTGCCGGATGTTGTCGACTCGCTCACATTGTGTTTGTTTATTCTTTGATTTACGTGTAGAACGGCACGGTGCATCCAAGCGCAACTTCCAAAATAAAACCCAGAGTGCCGACTCACACTTAAATCAGACTAATAACGAAACGATAACGACGTAATCCTACTCGAACACAGTAGAAGCTGTCTGACTTCCTGTCCGGCTCGATCTGCTTCTGGCAGAAATGGACTTTATATTTACCTGCCGATATAAAGGAAGTGGCACTAGCTGGCACAAACTGTCCACAAACTGAAGACACAGTCCTGAAACCTTCCTGTTATGTCTGTGACTCACGTGTCTAGCTTGTATCTTCTGCTGCACATCAGCTGTTCAATGCAGCCACATTTGAAACAAACTAATTTCTTCAGGAAGCAAAACTGATACGAATCTGCAACAGTGGATAAGAAGGCAAGCAAGCATGTTACCCAAACCGCTGGACTGCTGGTTCTTTCTGTTCTTTGCTAAACTAAAGAGACGATGAATGTAGTGAGTGAGGGAACAGGAGAGATCAAGATGGAGGTAAACAGGATGTCACCTGGGAGGAGACAGATAATAAACACAGGCAGGTAGAAACAGAGAAGACGGACTGAACCGCCCAGAAATGTAAATGTGTGAAACCAGAGCAGAAGCAGCAGAATCCAGATTGCATGTGTCTCAAGATTAACAATGGGGATAACACACACACACACACAGACACACACACACACACACACACACACACACTGGACAGAACACCACACTGCCACCTCCTCTCTAAATAAACAGCGGTTAAGAGTCTGATGCTAATGAAGCCGCGGAGCTGCAACATGTTCCTCTCTCATGATGGAATATAAACACTGAATCTTTTCATCTCCTCCACGCTGTTCTGCGGTCACATGAGACCTTTTTAAAAGTGGCATTAAGTGTTTTAACCCTTTTAAACCTGACGCAGTGATGAATGTTGGTGGTGACGGGAGAGATTTTCCTCAGCTGGGTGAGATCAGTGGATCAGAGCGACTACAGTGGTGTGATAATGACGAACTCCTGCCTCACAGCAGCCGTGTCCCGCTCGTCGTTGCCCCAAACCAATGACACGTTTGTCTCGATCGTCGCAGTACTATCAAAGAATCACCACCAACAAAGTGGCTCCGCTAATTCAGTTACAAACATGCTTCGTTTTTCTATAACTTCTTCAAAATAAAATACCCACATTATTTTGATGCAGCTTCACATGTTTGCAAACTACTGTTTCATATGGATATAGCTGAAAAGCAAGTATCTGAAACTAGAGAGATTCAGTTGGAAGCTACAGAAGCGCCGGACTCTTTTAGGGTGGTTCTGGTGCTTGTTGACAGCCTGCTGTGAGGCGGGGCGAGCCCGGCTCGGCACTATTCCAGGAGCAGAACCATCGCGTGTGCGGCTCGGCTCAACTAGTCGCAGTAAAACTGGTGATGGAAAAGCAAATCTGCTCCATTTTGATCGGACACGCTACCTCAAGTTGATTAAATTAAGATTAATTTGGTCTCTGCTGACACGTGTTTGGAAAAGTTGAAGCATCCATAAAAATCTTTCCTACATTAAGTTAAGCAGTAACAATCTTTCTTTTTTTAAGAACATCATGTCGACTCAGTGTCTTAAACTGAGGAGATAATCACACACAGGCTCAGCTGACCTCATAACTGGAGTCAATCAATAATCACATTGATCACTTCAGGCTCGTTCAAACACCGTCGCTGTTGTTTTAACTGTCGTGTTTTGTCTTTCCAGTAACGGCCACACGTCCGTCTGTGTCTGTCTTTGGCGTAAGTCTGATGAAGCGATTTCCCCCAAAACACCATGATTATCGCTGATTAGACGGTCATTTCGCTCAATCATATACAATCAAACTTCATTATTTCATGTTTTCTCTGTGAGTCAGTGAGAAAGAACCACGATGTGCTCGTCACACGGTGAAACGTCAAAACAGCAGCTGTGTCAACTTCTACAGATAGAAAGCTGAAATCATCGCCGGAGCTGCGACGCTAAAGCGTTAGCGCACCAACCTGAAGAGGCCGCTGAAGTTGGAGGACGTGTCGAGAGTCCAAAGTAGATAATGATACATTTCATCTGAATTAAACATTTTGAAAGACTTTACCAATAAACAGGTTGCTCTTAAAAAGAAAAGGGCCACAGTCTGACCTGTGCTGTTACGCAGCGTGTTGTTGCATCGCTCACAGCCTCCAGTCATTCAGACTTCACACAAAGTCCTCAACATTCCTGACTGATATCACCTGCACACACCTCACGGGACCTTTACGTTAAGCCGGGATGACAGGCGTCATCGTGGAGATTACACTGCCAAACGTTTGAAACTTTCAAGAAAGAAACTTAAGGTGCTTTGAGCCGACAGTCAGTCAGTAAACTATTATCGTCGTTAAAACTAGTCCAGAGGCCTCAGACACATAAACATGCACAGCAGGAGTTACATACATTCAATGATATGAGGATCCGAGTCGACACTTGTGCAATCTGATCCAACATGCTGCGTCTATCCCTCTATTCAACCGTGACACATTTATTTTCCGTCCTGGCTGTCGGCCTACATGTAAACATAAAGGCTGCGAACATGATATAGGTCACCAAGCGAACGCTGGCACGAGACGAGATGCACACCCGTGGAAACGTGACCGGGCGCCTGAATTATTCACGTGTCATGTAAAGGGATCGCTCTGAGATCTCACGCACAGAAAGGCCTCTCGTCCAGGAGCTGCAGGACATATGTCAGGGCAAAGATGAGGACATAGAGACTGAATGTATAGAGAGGACTCGCTCTCTCTCTGATGCACTGAGAGTCGACACGAGGAAATATCTGACCACATGAAAAGGCTGATGGGTACTTCAGGGAGGGAGTCCTGCTATGCGGGGTCGAGGTGAAGTCTGAACAAATGAGTCTCGAGTCTTTTGCAGAAGCTTTTCATCCTGAAAACAACTTAAGATCCAATCACAAGTTTATCTTCCAGAGATGTTGTGACTCCGTACCTCGTCACGTGAGACGACTCCAGCTGCCAGGGGAGACGATGGAAGAAAAACAGTGAGCGGAACATGTTGAAGACTTTTTTCCCTCAAGTTGTTTTTGCACTTTTGAGCTGAATGTAATAAAACCAAAGACTTTTAGAAACTGATTGTCTGTTCTAGATGTTTGAGTTCTTCGGCTGAGTGACATCCATCAGCTTTGCATTGTGCTCATCAGATATTAATGAGGAAGGTTAATTATGTATTAGTTTCCCGCTGTTAACTCTTTCCACAGTGACCTTTCGATATGTAAGTCACGCTTCAGAATGACGTCGCCCGCGGCCGATTCATCACGTGTGTCGCACGCATACATGCGCAGGTAACGCAGATTTGCTCATGGAAATACACACACTGACACCTGAGACTTCCTGTCGTTGTGATACGATCGTTTTCCAGCTCACGCGGCAACAAGTGATTGAGTCCGTCATCTACTCACGACCTCGACCCAGTGAGACAGACGCACAATAGAGGCCGGCGGAGGTGAAGACAGAGGGAGCTCCACAATGAACACCAGCAGCTACAACCTGCAGTGACAGGCGGAACAACAGTATCTGTTTTCACACACACACACACACACACACACACACACACACACACACACACACACACTCATTCACCTTCCTCCATTCACACAAACACACTCGGACATGAATGAACTGGTTCACACAGGCCAGGAAAGCGGGACACTGAGGGGAGGAGGAGCAGGAACCCTCCAGAAATCTAGATTACAGGCTGAACTTTGATAATACTCGATATGTATAATGTATTCAAAAATGTTAAATGCATCTTTATTTATTTCCCTTCATGCTTTTTAATGAAACTGAAAGTCTGCAGCCTACGTTAACTGTGGGTGGACATGAGGCTTTTGTTAGAAGATTTATATTGAAAGTGGACATCTGGGCACATGTTGGATTTTGTGGTCTTTGCACAAACTGGACGAGACTCATGCTGCGTGAAACTCGTAACGATAACGAACCACGTTAGTCGTCTGCAGCCATTAACAATACAGCGAAAACAGCTGATGGTCCTGACCTGCTGTGGTCCGATTAGTGGAGGGACTTTCTAAATAAAAAAGGAATTTAGATTTGTCTTTCTGCATGTTTCAACGATGGAAAGTAGCCGTGTAACCAAATCCAATTCTGAGGCCACTGAAGATTCACAGCTCGAGTAGATGGTCCAATAGTTTGGCATCGTTCTCTCAGACAAATAATAAAAAATGTTAAAACGGGTCCTCAGATGCACTCAGGCGGTTGTTAATATACCTGCACAGTAAGTAAAGTGTATATGTGGGAACTGCTGCCTGTCAATAACAACAACAATAAGATTTCGCAACATGTGAATTTTATACGGTCACGAGTTGCTGCAAAAGAAAGTTGGTCCGTCTGTGCTGAAGTGACGGAGCTGAGGGATGTTACGAAAGAGACACACACACTCACCTCCCTCTGACCCAGAGCAAGGAGCTGAATTTGAATATCAAACACACACACACAAACACACACACACACTGAAATCTTGCATAGTTATACAAACACACAGACAGACGTGCATGTGCGTACACACATGAAACACGCACATGTTCGGCAACTTTGCTTTTGCAACATGCTGTGCTGAGATTTCTACTTTGGCATTAACACAATCACCTTCAGCTGTGTGTGTGTGTGTGTGTGTGTGTGTGTGTGTGTGTGCAAGAGAGAGAGAAAGAGAGTGAGAGAGAGAGTGTGTGTGTGTGTGTGTGTGTGTGTGTCCACTGGCACACAAACTGGACTGGCATCCAAGCAACTGCTATTGACCAACGGTGGAAACTATTTGTGAATGAGACGCTGAATCCTAAAACACACACACACACACACACACACACACACACACACACACACACACACACACACAAATGCAACATGTAGAAATGTGCATACAGACACACCACCATGCATGCTATGATCATAAACACCCACGCTAAGACATGTGTGCACACACACACACACACACACACACATACACTGTCAGGACTGAAGCCGACGCTGGTCAGTGTCGACACACACACAGTGACAGTCACACAGCACACACACACACACACACACACACACACAGTGACAATCACACAGCACACGCACACACAGACTCTTGTCCAGATTCAGCCCTCTCAGCGGGGAACGGGACGGTTTCGCTCCGTCTATAAAGGCTGCTTTGTGTCCCGACTATCTGCTGAACACACATAAACACACCTAATGACGGCTTTGTGTCCACATTTTAAGATGCACTCTCACATCAACACGGAGAGAGACCAGCTGCTTTGTACCCTCATTATGTCGCTGCTGGGCTCAGGCTACTTGGGATTGCAAACACGGGCCAAGCAGATGTCCACTGGCCTTATAGTGCTGACGGCAGTCACACACAGATACACATTAGCACACACACAGATGGATGTGTGTGAGGAGACACTCTGCTCTCTCTCTTCTACGCACTTCATTTGTTTCTCCGGGGAAATGAATGCATCGTCTCCGTAACAGACTTCCATTCAGGAGACTTGGTTGTGTAAAAGAGGAGAAATGGATCACATCCCAGAATCCAACCTGTGGCTGTGACGCCGGCACTCTGATTGACTTTCTGCAGCCCACAGAAACACCAGAGGCTCCGTGGCTACGATGCTCACTGTGAAGAAACCCGAGCTTCAGTTTTAACCAACACAATCGTCAGAATAAGAACCAGCAACGTACGATTCTGCAAACCACGGTTACATCGCACCTTTATGTTCTTTAGGTTCGGGTTTCAACTTAGAACTTTGGCTGGAATGACCTGTTCTAGTCGCCACAAACAGGCCTGGAGACGTCCTGAGATGATATTCAGTGGAACAAACTAGGGGCAGAACGATCATCAGGGTCAATATTAAGCATTTTTCTGTTAATTGCTATCAGTGACTTTTATGTCAGAATGCTGATAAAATAAACACATTTTAAAATGTGCTCTGACAAAACATCCTGTCACACAATGTCCCGCCCACAACTGTATCTGTCACAATCAACAGAATTTAAACACTGAATCTGCAAAATAAATGTAGTAGAACATGGAAATACTCCAGTGAAGTACTTTGAAACTGTACATAATGACACAAGGATTTGAATAAACTGAACTTGGGTTCATTCCATCACTGGTTGTTTGAAATTCTGACAAGAAGATTTGAATTCTTCTGACCCAAATATCCGGTACAAATATATAAAAACAAAGTCTCAAACTGCGGCCAAAGTTAGACTGATTTTTGAGCTTACTGTGGGGAGAACGTAAGACTGTAACATGTAAGACTCCATTCCTGATAAAAAAAAAGCTCTATTTTCTCTCACAGCTTCTTGTTTTGTCTCTCATCTATCTCGAATCACCGCGCTTCACTCAACACACTGAGCTGATTGGCTGCGTTACATGACGTGAGTGATTTGCAGCACGTGCGAGTCGTTAAAGACAGAAAGCTGCTGCGCTTGAAGAAGAAACGCTCTGTCAAAATGTAAAAAGTCTCCAGACAGCAGTGAGTCTATCGGTGATCTCAGGCGGGACGGAGAGGGACGGCATGTTAACCAGGAGACGCATGTTGGTCATTTTGTTAACGAGAAATCTGTAGGTTCAGTCTTTACATGAGTCACCCTGAATCCAGACGACTGTGGGCAGCGCTGGAGGGAGAGAAACGAGGAATGAGATGCACGGTTGCGTATTAGATGCAGGAAAGCTTCACCGACAATGCAAAACTTTTACCCCCCGCTGACGTTCACAATCATGTTTGTTCATGAGTCACGGGAGGAAGACTGTGAAGAAGAGTACAAAAGACCGAGCTTCTGTGTTGACTCAGTTTCTTCTTCTGCTGCCACGATGACTGAATATGAATCTCTATTAAATCTGAGTCACTGCGGTGCTTTCATGTGGCTCCACGCTGGACAGAAAACAATTCGACGTTGAACAAAGCCTCCTTTTCTTTTCGCCCCGCGACGACTCTGTGAAACGATTGACGTACTTCAGAGTCGGTCCGCGCCCACTCGGCACGCATAGCTGTTCATGACACTTTTAGCCGCTCTGTGAGTCTGAGTGGGTTTCATGGAAGTCCAGCGTTTCACTGTCGTATCTCTGTCATCATCCTCGCAACATATTTGCATGTAGACAGTCGAGGAATTGACTGAGGGAAGGAAGTTGAGGCAGTCAACCCACGAGAGCATGTGGTTCTGACTAAACCAGACAGAAACCCTGCCGGGAATTCTTAAAGTCGAGAGTTTTACGGCCGGGTGGGACGTGAAATACCAGATACATCCAGATTCAGCCCACAGAGGTCAGGAGATCAGGGTGAGACCAGAACCGGAGCGCGTCCTCAGAACCTCAGTTTTGTAATCAAACTACTTCCAGTTTTCTGCGTTCACCAAGTTGTGAAGGTTTACGTTTGCGAAGCCAAGAGAAAGTTGACTTTTCTCTGGTTGCGTGAGAATAAATGTGACGATGTGACGCATCGCTCGTTCCTCTTCTTGATGAGCACATGGCGGAGGCCGGCAGTGACACATTTTCCGAGCGTGTCGAGCTCCATGAATCCTGACAGAAGGCGCGGTAGATGCATCACTACCTAATTCCTCTGACACCGCCGTTGCCTCTGGGGAGACAAAGACAAGGTGAAAGCAGTCGGCAGGTAGCGGGGAGACAGCTCGATCCATCCCGGGCTGCCGTCCCGTGGAAGGGCACCACGGGCCGCTGCTGGAGCCAGACGGGACCTGATGTGATTTTCTCCGAGTCGCCTCGGGGAGCTGCAGCATGGCTGGACTTTCTGATGAGGAGAGGACTACTTTCTGCTCCTGTCACATCGGTACATCCAGTTTGTTTCTCTATGATGAGATTGTGATGTTTTTTTCCATTTCGATGGTATTTTCTGTTTATTTTAAATTTATTTTGAGTGAGAACACATTCAAGTTTGTCTGACAGTCTTTCTTTAAAATGTGTTTTGGCCTTTCAGTCACACTAAAATGGCACTTAGGTCATTGAAAACAGACGTTTTGGAAACTCCTTCTAGGCTGAAGACATTTCAGTGTTTACGTCTCGTCGGGCAGAAAACGATTTTTGGAAACGATGATGCAGAGTTGATGTGCTCAGTGGAAGATGGAAGCAGCGCTGCTCAACATGTTCTGACTTCATTAATCCACCCGACTGATCTTCTGTTTCCACTGAGAAGAAGAAGAAGAGGGTTTGTGTGCGACCTCTACTTCTCCTTCTCTGTTTATTACAGCAATGCGTAACGCTGCCAATAAAACTTCTGTTAATTGGTAGAATTCATTGGGAGAAACAGGAACCATCTGGTGAAGAGTCAGAATTTCTTCGTACTCAAATAAATGAGTAAAATACTTTGATTTGACGAATATGTCATCGTATTCATATCGTATTCATGCACAGAATCAAATAAAAACCCTGAATATGGAGGCTGTATGTTGGGAGGGTCGCCTGAGCGCAGGACGAGCGTCACTTCGGGGAAACAAAGACATTGTTTGCACGGCGTCTCCACTGCAAACAGCAACACAAATGTTTGTTTTGCAACGGAAGATATCCACCCAGCAGTCAGGGCGAGGAAGTGTGACATTACAGAGATGATGATAGTGATTATCATGATTCTCACTTTGCAGAAGCTGCATTGTTTGTCCCTGTAGGTGGAGATTCCTGAACATGTAGGAACATCTGAGAGCGTAGGTGAAAAATCATTAACACGCTGCATCCCATTTACGATTTGTCTGAGAGCAACATGCTATTAAAAGGTCTATGAAAGTGTGTGAAGGTGCTCATCATTTTAATAACAGCAGGTGTGTTTGAGTCCTTGTACAAGCTTGTCTGTACAGTGTGTGCTACACTCCATTTCTGTTTATCTAAAGAGAACAAGAGCAAAGTCAATATTACAACGATTATAAAGGGAATTATAGATATTAAAGGAATAATAATTATCATAATAATTGTATTTCAACTTTCCCTTCCAAGTGTTTTCCTGTGGTGTCACGAACGACAGCGTTAGCGGCATCGCTCCGCTAGCAGCTAATCGCAAAGCTAAAAAAACCTGCGAGGACGAAAAACAGAACTTTTCTTGTCCGACCGACAAAGTCAGAGTTCATCCATTACACGTTCATACACTGGAGGCAGAGGCAACCATGTGATGATGATGATTACTTTTTTAAGCATTACAATAAAAGAATAATGTCACTGAACTGTTGGTATTATGTCTCCACATCTCCCAAGTTACCAAACCTTTGTAAACTTCACAATGAGAAGCCTGCAGACCAGCGTTTGACCTTTAACCGACGGTCTGTGGTGAGACAGAGTGTGCTGGTTTTGTTTCTCGATGACTCCAAGCTGCCAGTTGTTCCAGCAAACTGAAGTGCACGCTTGAGTTTGTGTGCCAGAGCCTTTTCTTGTAGAAATTTTCCAAACAAAAAAAAAGCACTCGTCGTCTCAGGAGGTAATTATCCACTCTGTTATTTCCAGAGGCGTTTTTTCTTTTCTTTTTTCTTACACAAGAGGACAAGTCTCAGACGCAAACACTTAGATTACAGCCTGGAGCTTTTTACTTTATACACCTTCTCATTTACCGGAACATCACTTTGAATGTTACAGCACCAAATGTTTGCTTTTGTTGTTGCCAAGCTGTCCAAGTCCTTATCAAAGTTGTCGAGTTGTATCAGAACAGAAGAGCATCAGCACGTCTGTGTAATCAGGAAACGCCAAGATGAACATTTTAGCTGTGGGTGAATCGACTTCATGGCGTGGATTTGGTCTGAATCAGTTGCATATAGACCGTCTTCACTGCAGACATGTTTGACTTGTCATTGCAGGGAAAGCACAGTTAAAACTAATGTCAAACAGTTTCCCTGCCGTTTTTTTTAATTGCCATTATCTGGAGATCATGAGTCAATTATCCTCATGATATCCTTATGATATAATAAGAAAACCAACTTTTGATTTCTCCAGATCAAGATGTCTTATCTGCTTAATGATCTCAGCAGGATCTCCAAAGTACACTGGGCTAGTTTAAAATAAGGAGGATGGATCTGAATATTGTCTCACATCGTTAGACGGTGATTGAAGCACAGCATTGATCATTGGGACTCGTTGATCTGACATTTTCAGCTTGAACAGATCTACACTTGCCCAGATAACCATACATGCTGCCATGACACTCTCATCTAACAAACATATTTAACAGAGGAAACCTTTTTGTTTTCTCCTGATGAATTACCTCTAAATTAAGCTCGTAATCTCCAGATAAAGGTTTAAAAATACGTTGTGAGCCGTAATCTTTCCCATTTCTTTCCCCGCAGGACGTAGAGAGGGACTCTAATTTCCTCTTCTCCTTTCTCATATCTTTTCTTTCACACACACACAAAGTCCACCTCACGTGCATCCACATCCATCAGCTTCTCCTCCGTCCCGGGAGGACTCGGCTTTGCGATCACGGTCGTCAGGCTCACATGCTCACGCGGTTCACTTCCCTGCCTGCACACGCAGCTTATAGATTATTGCCTGCAAACGTGTTCATCATCTCTAAGCGCACCCCACGCAGCCTCACGTGCACTCTGCTGATCCTGTCCTCTCTTGTACCCCGTATCCCCCTCCGTCCCCCTCAGGGACTCTTGGCATTACCGCAGTATTCCTCCATGGCTTCATGCTGCTATCCTTTTCTTCCGCGTGTTGTTTCTGATCTTAGTCTATTCAGACATTCACAGCGTCTTCAAGTTCCCGTTACTCAGTTTTATCTCTTCTTATTTATTTCTCTCTCCTTTAAAAATGTAACGACATGTGGACAACAAACAAAAGTGGGTAAAGATCAACAAAGACCAACAAAGCTGTCAGTGATGAAAGAAGTATGTACGCAAGTTACAGAACTGATACCACACTGCTTCACTGTCCAGTCCGATGTTTTGGGGTTAATATGCTGCAAGTTGAGTTAATTTACTACTTTATATACTGTCGGGTAGTTAAATCTGCTGCAGTGCATCATGTTCTATATGATCGTCATCGAAACCCTGTTTTCAACTCTGTGATGGCACATTTTCCAGCTGATCCAAGAGGAATTATTTAGTTTATTTATCTTATCAAAACACAAAAAAATCACAAATTGTTGCGGTACATGTTTTTTTTTAAGAGGCTATGACGGAGGGGACGTTGGTTATGAAGGTGCTGCAGTTCAAAGTTCTCCACATGACTTCAGGAGGCCGTTACGTTCCCGTGTGGGTCTAAGTTGGTCATATAACAACTTCCCTCCAACCTTTAAAGAACTTTGCATCGTGGCTGTCTGAGGACATCATGGGAACATTACAGGATGCTGCTCGAACAAAGGAAGAGACCGACGGGGAATGTTCTATAATAGTGGTTCCCTAAACGTTTCCAGAACGTCCTGAAAAAAGTCCCCCTGCCCTTTAAAGAACTCTACAGTCCAGTACTGTTACAAGACCACAAACTTCACATCAGCCGGGACGATCTGGAAACGACAGCAAAACAACAACCAACCACAACATTACAACAATAACAGTCAAGGACATACTTATAAAAGTATAAATATACTGAAATGGAAGTGAAACTAACAACACAAGGATTTGTTTAACAGAGCTGCAGTATCTAGACAGGAACAACTAAAAAACTACATTATTTGCCATGAATATCTAAATAAACGTATACAGTTGCATTAAATGGAAATTGGACGTACAAGTGCTTCAACTTTTTACTGGATTTTAAATGTACCTGGTTACTTTCCACCGCTGAAGGCTGCTTGTGGTTTGTATTTCATCATGTGGGATTTAATGTCCTTGTTCTGCTCATATTTTCTGGCGTGTCCTGTCTTTATTTGTTTGTGTGGCTTGTTTTGCCTGCGGGGCAGCGACTGTTCGGACCAGTTGTTGGTCCACCTGGTAAAAATGATTTGTGCTGTCGTGCCGAGCGAAGAGAGAAACCAGATCAGTGAATTCGACACAGGGCCGGATGTTTGATGGAAGGTTTTCAGTGATATTCTCAATACCTGAACTGCAGTACTGATCCTGAAGTTCATCTTTCAACAGTACTTGTTTTTACATCTTAGGAACAATCTAATCTCCTTTATTCTTTTAATGAAGGAAGACAAAGTGATTTATTTCTCTGGTTTCTCAGGTCTGGTTAATTTGCTTGTAGATGAGCACAGAAACAAAGACAGACTGTTTCACTGCTGTCGAGTTCGGTTTGTTAAGATCAAATCCTGCAGGGCGAGAGCTTGATGTTCATCATGTGGACAGATCTACCTGTGAGAGGGTTTTCTTTATAGTGCTGATTATTCGTATACGTCAATACGGTGAGAGTGCGAACTAATCAAAAGACACAGAGGAGCATTAAAGTTGTGTGTTAGCCCGTCGTGTCCAGTTTGGGTGAATAATTGAAGCGTTGAAGCTGGCGTCCTTCGTGTCTTTTAGATTAGACAGCGCCGATATTAAACACTCGGCAGTCAGTTTGGGTTTCTAAGTGACCACAGAAAGCCTTTGAACAAACTCTTAGAATCAGACTGTCCATGTTTCTGTTGGTGCCTGTTAATTAACTTCAGGCAGGATCTGATCAGGTTTCTGGGCCCAAGTGGAGCATTTCCCTTTCCAAACAAGGCCGCAACAAACTGAAGTTATTAGTTGGTTAATCACTTGCGTAGGTTTACGGAATAGGCTCTGTTACGACTGATCAGCAGATTGATCGATAATGGAATTAATTCCTTGCAGCCCTCTTATAGCCCACATACTATAAGACACCAGCCAAAAAACGTTGCATATTGTTGCTTTAATGACAAAAAAAACTGTAAATAAACTTTAAAAACAACTGAAAACAGGTAAATCATCCAGAGAGAAATACTTAAACAGATTCAGAGACGGGAAAATGACTGAGAGCAGGAAATTAAAAAAAAAAAAAACGGGGAACAAAGTAGAAATTCCAGTTATGCAACATTTTGTGCAAGCAAACCAGCACAAACACAAGTAAGAAGCAGGAAAAACACAGAAACAAGTAAGAATACAAATTCCAGCGAGGCCAGAGGTGAGTGTGAATGAACATGAATATCTGTCCTTGTTTTGTTGCCAGTTGTGTAGTTTGAGTCTGAGCTGAAGGACTAATCACCTGCAGAATGAAGGGACGGTTCAGTTACTTTTTGCAACACTGGAGCTCTCAACCACAAGTAATCATGTCGTTTCCCAGAAAAACAACATTTTGTAACCGTAAGTAGCCTCGGAAAAGTGCCAGAGAGGCAGAATGTGATGTACTGTGTGGCGATAGGAAGCTGCGGTTCAAACTTGACAAGATAAGAGGATCACATTCCTCTTCACTCTCGGGGGATGTTTGGCTGAAGCCCACTCGATCATCACACCAGTAATCAGCAGTGAGGTATTTCTCCTGGCAAATAAGAATTATTAACGGCCTTCAAGCTGCCGCGGCTTGTCGAAAATAAACCCAAACTGTTGTGAAATGGATGAAAACAGCTCTGATAAGCAGGAGGAAGACGGAGGAGAGGCATTCTGAAGATCTGAACTCATCACTCTCTATTGAAGCTGGTGGCATGTTGGTATAAACTATCTGTGTTTATCTCTTTGCTGAATCACAGGAGGGAATACTCTGACATTTTCAGTTTATTTCCATTTCCCAGACTAGCAGATATGTTGTGTGGTCAAAATTTCCAACTGACAAAACGTCCAGAGGGAACACATGCAAATAGACTGCACATGCAAACTAGTCTAGTAAAAATATTGCAAATGAAGTCGGATTCGTGGGTTCGTCTGGGACTAATTGAAAGCTCTCAGCGGAGCCTCGACAGCAGCTCTGCGATCCATCAGCGGACTTCTAAATGTAAACCTTCTCCTCTTTCCTTTCTCCTCTACCGGCAGAGAAAAGCAAGCCCGACCTTTTCCCAAAGTGAATCAACACGACCTGAATCAGGCCAGAACAGGAGCTCAGCAACACTTATGCACGTCTCAGCTTCCCCAGCTTCCTCATTTGCATGTACAAATCCTGGTGGATTTGGTGTCGACAGGACGCAAAAACACACAGCAGACAAAAGATGTAAGACAAATATGTAGTAACACTGCAGTGCAGATAAACGAGGGGATTTGTGTCATTTGGTTATAAATACCCCTCCAGATAGTGACAACAGCCTGACTGTTAAAGGAACAAATATATTTATAAGAGCTGGAGCAGTCGTTATGTAATGCATCATCTCACTTCAAAGGTGGAAGTCTGAAGTGACACTAACTCGCTCCCCTGCCGAGTCGACGCTGCAAGACTAACCTCGTTTGATGTCAAAGAAAACCAATTGGGGGAAAGAAAATTAGAGCTTTCCTCGAGCTGTTGTTGCTTTTTAAATCCTTAAAGAATCAACTTTCTATTACGGGTTGTATGTTTGTGGCAGCAGAGAGGAGTATAATTCATATTTGCGTCCTTCTGTAACTCACTATGACGTACAACAAGGTTAGAAAATTACTTTGTTGGCTTTCAGAACGTAAAACTTCTCGTCTTCCCCGCGTCCATGTTGGTTTACAATAACCTCCAGGTAGAAAAGCCCTCGATGGACCGAGCGGGCCGAGCAGGCCGAGGCGCCGCCGAGCGGAGTCACACCAGCTCCTCTCCATCACGGTGACCGGGAGGAGTGCAGGACGCACACGGTGACCAGCAGGAAAACAGAAAACAGAGTGAAATCTTTTAAACTCACCTCCACCTGAGAAGACTCATGACTGCATCTCACACAGCTGAGACGCCATCAGGTCTACAAACTGTGTTCACAGACAGAGACACTGAACCAAGTTCTCCAAAACTGCTTCTGTGTTTCCTGCTACAGTGGATCCAGAACCACATGTTGCCACGGTGACAGACACACAAACTGGAAACAAAGCACACACGTAAAAGTCGCAGTTAGATTCGGTGGAGGCAACAAAACTATTTGATCAGGCGTAGGAAGAGATGACGTCATGAAGGCGACGTACTTTACAAACATGGTGCACGTTAACTTCCTGATGCAATTCTACACAAGT
Source organism: Diplodus puntazzo (assembly GCA_963678695.2). Lineage (NCBI taxonomy): Eukaryota > Metazoa > Chordata > Actinopteri > Spariformes > Sparidae > Diplodus > Diplodus puntazzo. The sequence goes on from OZ023158.1 coordinate 33,493,965, forward strand.
CGACTCTGGCTTTTGGTTTGATACAGGACACAAACACAAGCCACAGTCCTGTTTTCTCACCCCGACCTGCAACACACTTTCACACTCAACTTGACTTTGACGTGCTGCACACAACTTGAAAGTGAAAAACTGACCGTCCACCACAGAACAACACCAGCATTGTATTTAGTTGTTTTTTGCCTTTTTGCTTAACTTTTTACACACACACACACACACACACACACAACCATAATTAGGTCTGTTTTGTGCTGATAGAGAAAAACTCATGAAACACGCACACTTCTGTGATTACAGACGGAGCAGAAAGACGACAAACATTAAAAACAAAAACAGCGCTCACGTTTTATCTGAAGTGTCTCTGAGCTGAAGAACATTTGATAACACAACATGCAATAATACATAAAAAAAACACAGAGATATGACGGAGGATGGACTTCTTTCATAAAATATAATACAGACTCATAAATGCTAGACTGAGCGTCCATACAGTACATACATAATCTATGTGTGTGTGTGTGTGTGTGACTGGTGAAGTGGTGGCGGGGCAGATGGCCGTGCCGTGGGGCGGAGAGGAGCGAGCGAGAGCCGTCATGTCACTTCATGCTGTTAACTTCTGTTATCGCTCAGATCTCTGCAGTCGCTGCAGTCATTGTGCAGCTGATGTGACGCAAAGACAGGAGAAGCCTCTGAACACGCAGGTCCAACTCGTCACCCACATGCGCACCACAAAACACCAGTTGTGCAATATTTGATGTCATGAACAACACTGTGTCGAACCTCTGCACTGACTGCTTTAAAGGACAGAAGGCGGCCGCACTGACAGAAACCTGTCAAGATGTTTCAGCTGCTGAGTTTCTTTTAGTTTCCTTCACTGGTGTGAACACGAGACGAGGTCAAACTACAGCCTGGAGAAGTTCAGACAAGTTGAATTCTTTATGTGAAAACTCTGACTGTAAGCCACTCTGAACACAAGCTAAACTATAGTTTAATAATCCTCACAGTGTCCGGTTGAACCTGCTGGCGGTGTCTAAAAAGTCTTAGATAACTTGGTTCAGTTAAAACTAAGTGCAGACTACATGTGTGGCGGTGCTGCCCCCTCTGGAGCCGGGTGGTGTTATGTAAGGTTGATGATACACGTGTGTGAAGGAGACTGCTGAGCTGTGAATCACACATTAATGTCTGTGTTAGAAAACCTTTATTTCTGCAGGTGACATTGGGCTCTATTGTCTCTCTGTGTATTATCACAGTTTTCTATGAATTCTGAGAACTGAATTTGTCCTCATTAAATATTCATTTAGCAGCTGACGTGTGGGAAACATGTTAGATGAGTGATGAGACAAACCTCTCCTCTGTCGTTACAGGACGACACAGATATAAAACTCACGACTCAGTAACGGTTTAAATCCTGGTTGGACCTGTTTCAGTAGTTTGCAGTTTGATGACTGATGTCTGTTTATATGAGAATCAGAAACACTTCCTGTGGCAGAAACTGGGTGTGCTAAAGAAAAGTAACACATAATAGATATTAACTTATAAACATGTAGAGATAATAAAACACAAGAGTAAGTAGGAGTAAAATACATAAACTACTAAAGTATCGACCAAATCGCCAGAATAAATGTTGGTTAAGTGCAAAACGGCTGATCAGTGAAGGACACCTGATGAATGATGAATTAAAGCTTAACATTTCTGTATGTTGCAACTTTACGTTTGTTTAGGTTGAATTTTCTATTTCTCTCTCGTCACAACACTGTGCTTCTGCTCTGGGCAGGTTGAGGAAAACATTTTGTTTGGCTTAAAATTCCTGATTTCACACCAAAAAAACCATCTGAAAACGTCCCCAAACCTCCTGAAACATAACGGCTGGTAGCAGCTAATAATCATGTCATGTGACCGTGATATGATGCGTTTGGTACACATGCCGACCCTGGAAGGATCTGTGGTTAACATCACATCCTGGTGACTGGGCTGAAAACACTAAGTACATACATACAGATATACTTATGGAAATATAAATACTAATATATGGCGAATAGAGCTGTAAACTACAGTAGATTATATGGAGTTATATTTCTAAAACGTGTACGTGACAACTGACAGTTGCTAACAGTGAGGAAAATGAATAATCGGAGTGAGTTTGTCACACGAACATTATTATATATGTGTGTGTTTTGTGTCTGTGTGTTTTGACCGTTTGCCACGCCTCAAAATCTGGTTTAATCTTGACGAAAGTAAACGATCGTGTTAATGAAACCACAAGACTTCTCCTGTTCACATAATAACACAGGCGTGAGAACGAGGACACCTGCACACAAACACGCCCTGCACAACCTGTTTCATTGTGCCGCTGACCATCTTGTTATTTGTATGTTTCTTATGAAACACCTTATAAAGTGCATTTTAATGAGGGTGAGTTCCCAGAAGCCCCAGCTCAGGCTAACGTCAACATCTTGATTTGCTTGCTGAACTAAAGTAAACTGTGGTGAGAACATTTCCGTTTCCCCTCCTGAACTTAAAGTGGGGTAAAGAAAAAAACAGAAAAAACAAACACTCAAACTTTGTGTGTGAGGAATCGTCTTGACTTTCCCCTGGACGGAAAACAGGAAGTCCATCTGCTCCCAGTGAGACGAATCAGTGCAGAGAATTGGCTGTGGTGTCATAGTTGCCCCAAGTAACCGAGGTCGACAGATGACAGCAGCTAATTGGAAAACTAATGAGGTCCAGAAACCCAGCCTGGACTGTGTGTGTGTGTGTGTGTGTGTGTGTGTGTGTGACAGAGTGAGGGGTCGGCCTTGTCAAGAGCAGATGGTCAGAAAACAAACAAAACTTCTGCTTGTGTCTAATGAGAAACTTTGACACCCATCGCTCATTAAGATTATTAGTTCTATTAGTTTATAGACTCTTAGTCGGTGACGGGCTTCAAACAATCTGAAAGATGTCCGTCTCCAACTGCCCAAAAGTATATTCAACGTGTTAATCTACAACTAACGACACTTACAACTCCCCTCCAGTTAGTCAGAGCTGAAGAAGAAACGTCTTTAAGACACTGAAACAAGTCCAGCTGCCTTCGATACAGCACTTAGAGTCAACCTTTAAGTACAGAACTGGGTGCTTCTCTCACCTCTGCTCTTGTTGAAGAGTAATGACTGACATCAGTCAACTAAATACTTCCTATTTTTCAGGACAGATGTCATCTTTTCATTTGAATCTTGACAGAGATGTCTGCATGCCTCTTTGAGTTTATGATAACTATAAAGTGCTGGATGCCATCAGCGGAAACACTGCAGTCATAGCCTTCACCTTCGAGAGAGAGAAAGAGTGCAGTCAGATGGAAGAAAAGAGAAGGAAAGAGGGAGATAGAAGGAGAAGGTGGGCAGCAGGTGAGGTCAGAGTCAGAAATCAGAACATGGAGGGACGTGCTGACCTCGACACGACAAGTCAACTGACAAGACGTATTTTAGATTCATGACCGGAAGCAAAACCATCCCACGGAGACAAAGGAGTATTAAGACCGACACACACACTCACACACCGACACACACACACACACACGCCGGAGGGAAGAGTTATCCGAGGGCCATCAAAAGGCCTTCAGCCACTTGCCTCTTAAAAGTGGAGATTAAACCGCCACAGAGAGGATTATAGAAAACACAAAGAGCCCTGCTGAAAGAGAGACAGAGAAGACTGAGAGAAGGGGAGAACGAGCGGTACGATGGAAGAAGAGAAGGAGGATGAGATGAGTGGAGACAATGGGAGAGATGAGAGGTGGGGAGGAGAAGCCATCACATGCACAGGAGAGACAGAGAGGATTTATAAGATAGGCGTCGTCATCGTGAGCGTTACAGTGGTGATGGAGGGCGGCTGTGAGAAAGAAGGAGAGTGTGAATTAAAGGAAGTGTTTTAAACACTGCGTGAAGGGAAGGATGGAAGCTTCAGACACATGCAGGGTTTCATTCCAACACGTGATGCACGACGACCGTCAACGTTTCGCTCCTACAAGACATTTAAACCGGTGGTTTGTCCTCGAAACGTGGTTTTATATTGGTTATTTTGTAAGCTGCTTAACAAGTTGTTAGACTGAGTTGCATCAGACAACTTGGCACTTTTTATGCCTTTAATAAAGACAATACTGGCTTCAGTTTACAGGAACACCTCTCTTTCAGTGAGGGCTGAAATAACGTGTATTTAACTGAAAATAAAACGATCAATGACATCTAAACCAGGCAATCAATCAATTAAGCTGAATCCAGTCCAGGAGCTCAGAATGTTACTGGTCATTCTGTTTAAACTGAGACAAACATGTAGAAAGTAACTTCTCACTGTGCGCGTTCTGTGTTTTTACGCTCGTAACATCAAACAGATGATTTTTTACTTGTGGTGAGCAACTCTCCTGTTCGTGTGAAACCAAAACGGAACAGACGGATTTCTTTAATCAGTATTTTTATTGCCTGATTCTGAAGAGCAGAAACATTATCTTAAATACCAGAACACGATAAATCCACTAAGTCTAATAGTAAAAAGCACAAAAAAACAAAGAAAAATTATGAAACAAACACAATGTGAGCGATTCAAAAACATAATCAACAGCAACCAGCTGAGAGTCCCTCTCACCTTTATTCTCTCACACAAATTCAAACATTTATAATCACTTCTAATCCGTCTGAAGATGCATCGGATTAAAAAGATAACTCAGCCAGAGAGATCAGCGACTTGATATTTCAGTTCTGTCTTCAGCACCGCTGGACGCTCGTGCTGGTCCTGGAGTACGGCTCAGATGATCCGGCATGTAAAATCAATCATCCTGTGACAGCTGGTTTGATGGGACGCTGTGTAGCGATCACAGATGATTTAAACGTGTCCCATCTACTTAATTCCACTCTGTACATATCATGAGACACATTCAGCCAGCGGTTAAATGAGACTCATTATTTCCTCTTTATTGGGGATTCGACCTCCATCACATCCTGATTCAAGGTCTCGTCTCTGCCTCCGGTGGCACGAGGTTCATCTTCCCTCCTTCTGTCTCTCCTCTTTATTTTTCTCCCTCATTCTTGCAGAAAATCGAACCCTCACTGAAGACGGCGATTGATAAAAGTATTCCGGTGTGTATCTTTAAGAGCTGTTGAGCCAAAAAAGCCACTATTGTTTCATTACCAACACATCTATCTGGGTTTTTATTCCTGGTGGTATCCTCGGCTCGGTTGTGAGGTTATGCAATACTGCCGCAACAAAGACAATTATACATAATGCTGCCTGCAGAGTGAGATTTAAGATAGCACTGCCTGCATTCTGAGAGCAAGAGGTGCGATGTGTTACACAACAGCGCTGTCATGCAGTGTGACATACAGGATAACACACAGGCAGGCTGTTAAACAGTAACATGCCGATAACAGCTGATCATCTTCTGCTGGAGGCTGAGGAGCTCCTGGACTTTCTGCTCCTCAGTTTGAAGACGTCTTTGGTTGCTTTGTCAGAACATCACACCACCTCTGTCCCGTCAGCTCGCTCGGCAAGGATTCGGCTCTTTTTATTACTCTTGTAATTACTCAGAGGCTGAACAACAACGACCCCGTCCTCAGGTCTCAGGATGGGGGCGCAGCTTTTCTGGCTTGAACGAGCCGCGAGGAGCTAGTGAGAGCGGTTAGCCGTGGGAATGGCATCCTAAAATCAATAATGGCCCTTAGACCTGTGTCTGCACAGAGGACATGCCAAATAAGAAAGTGTCTATATTTTTTGAAAGGCGTATTGGTGCTCCGTGAACACAAAACATCAACACACAACAAACATCATTCTGCTCGGACTTTTTGCTTCCTGCTCTTCCTCCAGTCGTCATCTCCTCAGCTGATGATTTAAAAGACAGCAAAGAGAAGCAGATAGAAATATAAATGCAATATATCAAAAAATATTTTGTGTGTGAAGGAGACAGTACATTAAACGCTTTCTCCCTGCGGTGGTTTTGATGTGTGGGAATCCGCCCAGCTCATCAATCACGTGTGTCACATTTCTGCAGCCTTTTGTCGCCGTCAACAGGAGTTTCCATGAATACAAAAAACACACTTCAAAACACTCTGTTAGCCATTGAAGCTCAATGTGCTGCTGGCACTTAGTGTGTGTTTCAGCTTGTGCGTGCATTACTTTGCCTGTAAGAGGGTGTGTGTGTGTGTGTGTGTGTGTGTGTGTTAAGCCCAGGGTTCATGCAGAGTGTCATACAGAGCGTGGGACTCTCCTCTATATGACAATAACATCAAAACCACTCAAGCTTACTCTTTGATTACACACTACACACACACACACTTACACACACACACTCATCGGTTGACTCTGCATGTGTGGCTGTCAAAGCCTCCTCTGTGCTTTAATCTGTGACAGGGACGTGTTCTGTAGATGATGAATGGCGTTCAGCCCCTTTTTTGTCTGCGTTTTGTTCATGCAACAAAAAAACAAGATGGAGCACCGAGCGCTTTGTTGGATCTCTGCCTTTAATTAACTGACTTACACGTCTCTTTTATTTAATGTGTTAATCACAGGACACCATACTGTCGTCATAGATCACTAGAGCTGTCAGTGTGCATGTGTTTGTGTTTGACTTGTGTAGGAAAAGTCAAGTCACCATACCTCCTCAAAAGATTCAAATAAAGGTCACTGAACCTCTGCAAACAGAGCTGGGTGTTTGTTTAAGATCATAGTCACTGTGAAGGACACACAGAAGACTTTAAATGGAGTAACGTAGCAGCACTTCAAACAATTATTCTAAAATCTTTACAGTGTTTTGTTCTGACAAAAGGGAGGGCAGCCGGAAAACAAACCAATGGTTAATGTTTTGTGTCTCGTGCGGTTTTATCAGATTAATAAATCAAATGATTCACAAATGCACGTGGGGAACATTTTAAATTGTAAATCTCATGAGGAAGTTGATAACGTTGATTAGGGGGCCAGACAAGAGGAAAACCTTCACCAGAGCAAACACTGTGAAAGCTTTTAGGTGGCAGAAGGAGTCAAACTCTGGTGCCGGGAACCTAGAACTACTGCAAGACAACCACACAGGCAACATGCAAAGAACATGCAAAGCTGTTACGTGACGGTGCAACGAAGCCACAAATATGTCTTTTGTCTCAAGGGAAACAGGAAATGTTTGTGAATGGTTACTGTTTTCAATATTTGCCAATTTCATGGTGAAGCTGGTGACAAAGACTAGTAACTGGTAACACTAGAAACCAGGACATCTGACCAGCTCGTCACACGTTCTCCTCATGTTACATAGTTCATCTATCACAGGTTGCACAAACGCTGCAAAATACAAATGCAAATCTTTTCAGAAGACCACTTCACTGTTTCCTGCCACTGGTGCGTTCAGTCAACAAAGCAAGTACAGACTAAATGTGCGACACTATCTGAGACACAACGTCTTGTCAGAAGCTCAGTGATATATTTAGAAATTCAGCATCTGAGACTGTTGAAGGATGCTCACGGATGTTTTCCACTTTTCGGCAGAGTAGTAACTTGATTAGTTTAGTGCCAGTGATTACGACCTCAAAGTCTGTTGGCCAGTGCATGGTTGGTGTGTGCCTTCTGTAAGTGTGTGTGTGTGTGTGTGTGTGTGAGTGAGAGAGAGGGAGAGTCATTGATTGTGTCCCAGGCCTGAGGGGCCGCCAAGACAGCTTGACTGGTGAGAACAGATGGCAGCCCACTGTGAGCGAATGTGTGTGTGCTACAGAGAAAGTCTTTCTTTGCCAGTGTGAGAGGGTGAATATGTGTAGAAGTGAAAGTGGTTGTACTATACATATGTACTGTGTGTGTGTGTGTGTGTGTGTGTGTGTGTGTGTGTGTGTGTGTGTACTCACTCACGCTCCGTCACTCACAGCTTCACACACAGTGAAACTCACACTGGGATGAGCTTCACACTTGTGAAAGCCTGAAATTACAAACTCTGCCTCTCCATGAATCCTCATCCTCCATGCTTCACCACACACACACACACGCACGCACGCACGCACGCACGCACGCACGCACGCACGCACGCACGCACGCACGCACGCACGCACACACACACACACACACACACACACACACACACACGCACACACACACACACACAGGTGTCAGGGGAACACGACACAATACAGCTTAATCTGGTGACAGAAAGTTATTCAGTGAAGATGGTAAAATGAGAGAGCTGCATGTTGATGTGTTTCTGTTCCCACAGCTCTCGTCTCCAGATCAGCTGGACAGAAGGAAGAAAATCTAACTGTCACAATACAGAAATCACCTTCGCTGCATGTGATAACTGTCTCTCCCGCCGTTTCCTGTCTACCTCTGCGGGCCTGTGTCCACACAGCATTTTCCAATTGTTTCTAATAAGGAGCGAGCGTCTGCAGCAGCAGACTGACACCCAGAGAAGATGTCCAGCCCAGCGTCTGTTTCCCAAACGCTCGGCCTCGTTTGTGCGGCTGCTCCGAGTTGAAAATCTCTTTTTTCCTGTTCTCGGTGATAACATTCACCATATTCATGGGTCACGTCATGCACCCACATCCTTCTCGTTTCTCTGATGTCCCGATTTCTAATAAAAAACCAGATAGTAAAACACAAAAGGTTTCTGGGTGCAGTGGAGCCAACAGGCGAGACACGGACAAGAGGAAGAAGTTTTAAAAAAGGCAGAACTTTTTAAGGAGAGGTTATGTGAGTTGGTAGGAAGTTTTAAACATCTGTATGATGTTACACACAGCTACTACAGAACAGCTGGGAGAGAAGAAATGTGAGTTGAACAGCAGCAAGTGCTTGTCTTGCTTAACATCCATGCCAACGTGAAGGATACATGGAAGTATTTCAGCAGCGACGGTTGACGATCGTCCAACGAATCGTTAGGAGCATAAATGATCTTTTAGGGGCCACAAACAAACGGACGGAACGAAGGAGCTGAAACTCTACTTAAACGACGGGAGGAAGACTGAAGCTTGCAGTTGTGTTCGCAGCTGTTTTGGCTTAACGCTGGCATCAGCACCGGTGGCATTACAGCCTACGCAGTCTTAGCTTTTCCTGTGGAGCTGCAGACGATATCCTGAGTGGATCTGACTGAGAACCCGAGGACAGGCTACCGTAGCAGCTTGTCAATCACAAGGCAGACAAAGCTCAGAGCGTATGTGACTCTAAATGGTTTCATAATATACAAAATGAAAATCATGCTGTGTTGAAGAAGACTTGAAACTAGTGATTGAGACCATTAACTCCATTGGAAGCTATAAACTGAGGTAGAAGTTCTCTATAAGCTTGGATTTAATTGGACTTCTTTGTGCAACCAGTGGAGTCGTCGACTGCCGGCCTTTTTAGAAATAATGTAGATTAAATAATTCGGGCCACTTTTCAGACCCAGAGGCTCCGTTGGTGATTCAAAGAGTCAGTGCAGGAAAGTCCTTCTTTCTCGATGTCTAGACAAAGTGAGCATGAACTCCTTCAGGGAGGTCAAAGGTCAACCACATAACAGTATGCAGGGAGGTGGTCGGGGGAAGGAAGCGAGTTCGAGTCCTCGGGTTGTGGTATTTTGTAACACGAGGATACCCGGTAGCCGTGAGAAAAGAGAGGGACTAACAAGGAACAGGATAAAGTTTTATTTTCACTCAGGGTGAAAAAAACTGCAGTAACTTCCTCCCAACAGGCACAAACGAGGCAGAAGAAAGGCTGAACATATACTGCGACGTACCGAACCGTCTCTACAGTCTACATGTGACCCCATAAAAACACGTCTGTCTCCGTCGGGTCCCTCCTCTGTTCCTCTCTCTGCATGCCTCTCTTTCTTGCCGTTGCTCTCTCTCCCTGTGCGTCTGTTATTCCACAGTCTGACCCAGTACATTTGGCCAAATCAATTGCCACACTTCTGGAGCCAAAGCCCCGAGGCTCAGCTGTGGCTCTGTGCTCTCTCACACATCAAAGGCACAGACGCACACTTACGCAATGGTCTTATAGGCAGCAGAGTTACAGATATACATATTTTACCAGGAGTCATTTCAAAATGAAGCCTGGGATTTACATCCTGTGATGGTAAACAAAGACGCACCAAAGTGTTTGAATGATATTGATTTTTAGGGAGAGAAGACGGACTGAGGTGTAAATCTACGAGGGAAAAACACTTGATTTTGTCTCCTTAAGTTTAAGTTTTTATTGGAGCCAATCAATGAATACATGAAGTGGCCTTTAATCCCGAGATCCATAATATTTACTATTCCTAACTTAACTCCATGTGGCAGAATGTCCCATATTTGAATATTCTTTTATTAATACACCTTTCCTGCACGTAATTCTTGTACATAACTCTAACTTATTGTTCCACTACGCTGTATCACAAAGTCAAATTACTGTGCACAATGTACATTTTGTGAATAAGGTGATTCTGATTACTTAATCGAACAACCTCACTGGATTTGTTGACAATTAGCAAAATACAAAATGCTTCTAGCCTTCATCTGAAAACATTTGAGGCGGCTTAGAGATGCACAGAATAGATTTAAGAGAAGTATCAGTGAAATCATAGCCAATAAATAAATAAATAGAGATAATAACACAAAGCTTAATTGCTTTCATGGACTTAACAAGTGTCCCATGTACACTTGTTTGTGATCCCGCAGAGAGGAAGACGTTTTAACACAACACAATATCATGATCTGTATCATGCATCTTTATTTAAAAAGCAAAAATACACAATACAATAGAGCACGTAGGTTGTAACTTTATGTAGGAGTGAATTACTACTCCTGGTTCTTGGATATCTTTAAAATATCTGAAATAAGGACCTTTTCTGAACAACTGAAACATGTGTGAAGTTGTATCTACACAACCATCAGTGCGTGTGTGTGTGTGTGTGTGTGGTGTGTGTGTGTGTGTGTGTGTTTGCTCCAGGGAACCACGCCCTCAACTGCTGGTGCCAAACAGAAGCAAGTCAACAGAATCCAGATTGTTTTCTTTGGAGTTTGAACTCATCACCTGCCAGAGACACGTCGGCCAAATTAATAGAAAGTTTCACACAGAGAAACATCAGAATAGTATGAACCGTGTGTGTGTGTGTGTGTGTGTATGTGTGTGTTTGTCATTATATAGTTGTGAGGACCAACCCTTGACAAAACACCAACGTTGTGAGGTCATTTGTAGTTGTGAGGACATTTTGCCTGGTCCTCACAAAGAAAATCCAGAAATAGGCTCTTTGACCTTAAATGAATGATCTGTATAAGTTTCAGCAAATGTCCTCATAGACATAGTGAACCCTGAAATCTGTGTGAGCAGAAATGCTCTGGAGCTCCCCCTATGGATCACACACTGGTATTGCAGGTAAAATCGCTCAACAGGCAATGGAATTTTCTGATTGGCCGATGCTGTGGATTTTTGGGATTGGCTGTTGGCAGTCATGTGACAATGTGAGTGGGTGCATGCACAGGAGAAGGAGTCAGACAAAAGAATATGAGGCTGGTAGTGGATTGAAATGGAATAAAACAGCAAATATATAATATATTTAAATGGAATAAAACAGCAAATATATATATGTATGTATGTATATATATATATATATATATATATATATATATATATATATATATGTATATGTATATATATATATATATATATACATATATATGTATATATATATATATATATATATATATATATATATATATATACATATATACATATATATATATATATATATACATACATATATATTAAATGTAGCAATATAATTATACTAGTATGTCATTAAAATGACTCGGTTTTCAAATTTAGTTCATAATGACCTATATATTTAATACTAATAATTACTAATAATGATGCACAACATGGGTCAAAAGTGACCTGACTGAGTTTTAAAATTAATTATTTATAGTAATTCATCATATAGTATTCCAGGAATTCCTCAATTGACTTGTTTTTGATCATAAAACATCCTTATTTTACTTTTTTAATAAAAACACATTTTGTATCACTACCCCTCTAATGCACAACATGGGTCAAAAATGACCCACATTCATTTTCAGTGGGAGTGTTTCAATGCCGTATCAGTTAAATCAATGTATTTTTTCATTTACTTCAGTAAATATTCCCTTTTTTTTAGCACACATAATCATATTTACTTGTTTTACAAATATTCTAAGTTTACCTAAAGAAACATTTGATGATTCGTAAAACATAATTGTGCATAATTCATTAGGTTGAAATGACCCTGAATAAGTAGCTACACTGCTTGTCAGAAAGGGAAATATCGGGACTTCCGGCGGCGCAATGTTCGTGTAGGACGCAAAGTTTGAGCTCTGCTGATTAACCACCCCGCCAGACGACATTTCAACTAAAACTCGGCAAAAACATGCCCAGCGACACCGCAAAGACAAACGCTGCCGATAGACTCTCCAGATACCAATTTAGAAACAAAGAAGCGGAGGAAAAGTTGGTAGAAACAATTGACGCTAACAAGCCTGCCAGGCCTGCTAAGCCTGACGCAGCTAGCACTAGCAAAGGTTCTGAAGCTGCGGCTAAAAACATGGATGAGATGCTGCAAGTTATTGTTCAGTCCAACCGAGAAATACGGGAGGATATTTTACAGATGAGGATGGATGTAAAGGAATTTAAAGGCCAAACCAAGGAATCATTCACAAGACTTGAAACATCAGTTGGAGGTTTGAGTGCACAACTAACGAAGCTTGAGAAGAGGGTCGTTGACGCTGAGGAACGTATAACAACGTCGGAGGAAACAACCACGGCTCACGGGAAAGCCATCAGCTTCCTACTGCAACGTGAGGCGGAACTGGTGGAGCGGTGTGAGGATCTTCAGAACCGGGTGAGAAGGCAAAACTTAAGGCTATACCAGGTCCCTGAAGGAAGTGAGGGAAGTGATATGGTGGCCTTCATTAAAAAACTACTGCTGAAGATGCTGTGCGACTTGCTGCTAACTGAAGATGACATCGGGATTGAACGGGCGCACAGAGTGCCAATGCAGAAGCTGAAAGACAATGACCCCCCTCGCTCCATTGTGATCCGGATCGTGGACTACACGGTGAAGGAACAGATCCTGCAGCGAGCCTGGAAACAGCGCACAGTTAAGATGGATGAGAGGCAGATCTACTTCGATAATGACTTCTCACCTGAGCTGCAGAGGAAACGCGCTCAGGTCAGATACGTTGTTAAACTGCTGAAGGAAAAAAATATTAAAGCAAAATGCATGTACCCGGCAAGGCTGAGGATGACGGTGGACTCTGAGGAAAAAAACGTTTCAAACGGTGATGGACGCAGCGCCGATACTGAGGGACCTAAAGATCCAGGTCTGAGTTGACGAGCGGGAAAGAGTGGAGCGGGAGCTGGCCAGGCACGGGTGGGAGAGACGGGACGCCAAACGGGATGGACAGAGAGTCTGCATGTTTACGGAGGAAGACTGCAGGTTCTTCTTCGCCTGAAATGTCTGGGCATGTGATGTGGGAAGTAAGGATTTCTTTTCCTCTTATTTTAGACAGCTTTGCACAGCTGTGAATAATCTTCTGTTTGATGGACTTAAGTCTAATGCGCCCCTTACCTCCCCATTACAGTGGTGTTGTTAGGGTTTGTTTCAAATTTATATTACTAAATTTCATATACCTGTTTCTCTATATATTTAACCCGCGATCTAGAGTCAGAGTTAATGGTCAGTGTTCCGAGTTTTTTGATGTGGGACGGGGGACAAGACAGGGGGATGCACTCTCACCAGCCCTGTTCGCTCTCAGCATTGAGCCCCTCGCGGAATTGCTTCGAAGTAAGCCTCTTATACAAGGGATAAGAGATGAGGGTGGACACCAACATAAAATAGCTCTATATGCTGACGACATATTATTATTTATTGAAAACCCTGTCCACTCAATCCCAGCTCTTCTGCAAAATCTTAATGAATACGGTCTAGTTTCTGGTTATAAAGTTAATCAGAGTAAATCAGAGGCGATGATGATGTCTGATGCATGGCCTAGCCAGCTTGATGATAAAGTGTCCTTTCGCAGATCCAAATGGGGCTTCAGGTATTTAGGGGTCATACTCACTCCCCAAGTAACACAACTATACACGGCGAACTATAAAAAAGGGCATTTAGGGATGAGCTGGCGAGATGGGATGTTCTACCGTTATCTCTTTTGGGTAGAGTAGAGGCTGTTAAAATGAATTTGCTTCCCAGACTCTTGTTCCTGTTTCAATCTCTCCCAGTCGGGATCCCGACATCGGCTTTCAATATGCTGGACAAGCTTATATCTAGGTTCATATGGCAAAAAAAGAGACCAAGAGTACGGCTTAAAACACTCACTCTTCAGAAGAACAGGGGTGGACTCAGCCTCCCCAATATAAAATATTATTTTTGGGCAGCGCAACTTACAGCAGTGGTAGCTTGGATTAATAATGACACGGAGACAGGATGGGTAAACATAGAACAGAATTCGTTGCCAGCCATACCTCTATCCGCCCTAGTGTTTTTGATTAAACAGTCCCAGAAGAAAATGATAATCAAAAATGTATGGGTGAAGCACACCTTAAAAGTATGGTCGACTGTACAAAAGAGAATCAGAGGGAATCTGCCCTTTCACGGGCGATGCAGATCGCTGGAAACACGGATTTCGTCCACTCAACAACGGATGTCGCTTTTAAAAAGTGGGCGGGCAGGGACTTAAAAGTTATTGATCAGTTGTTCTGTGACAATGTTTTACAGCCATTCTCATATCTCCAAGACAAATTCCTTTTGCCCCGAAGTGATATGTTTCGGTACTTTCAGATTAGGCATTATATCACAAGTCATACAGATTGGAATACAATTAAAGATGCCCCATCACATACTGAAATGTACTTTATTAATATAATTAAACATCAAGTACCAAACAAAAAACATGTCTCCCACATATATAGAAATTTGTTATTAGATACATCAGATAACACTTTTTATTTAAAGAATAAATGGGAACTAGAGTTAAACGTTATAATTGAGGATGGAGATTGGGAAACGATATGCACTGGATGTCATAAGGGTATTAATAGTAATATGTGGAAGGAGTTTAACTGGAAGATGAAGACAAGATTCTTCAAGACACCTTCGGTGGTTTCCAAATTCGTAGATGAGCCTGCTGCATTATAATGCAGGATGGTCGGCGACCACTCGCACATATTTTGGGATTGCCCAAAGATGCTTCCTTTTTGGAAGGGCATAAAGAGTGAGATCGATATAATTCTGGGGATTGATTTACTGTTTAGCCCTAGTCAGTTTCTTTTCGATTTAACTCCTGACGACATGTACAACAGAGACCAAAAGTACCTGTTACACATACTTTTGATGACTGCTAGAAAAATGGTGACAATAAATTGGAGGAATCCACCGCCACCTACAGTGGCGCAGTGGAAACAGAAGCTGAGGGAGGTGTATGGGATGGAGGCTTTAACTGCTCAATTACAATTACGGTCGGATGTCTTTAAGAGGAGGTGGCTACCTATTGCAAAATACCTCTCTAACTGAAGGGAACCCACACTGTGCTGCACTGTCTTTACTGTCCATTATTCTTTCATTTATTTATTTAACTATGTTGTACTCATTGTTCAGCTTGCTGGGCCCCAATGTATCTCTAGCTCTATGATTGTCTTTGTTCTTTTATTTTTTCCTCGTACTGTCATAGTTACTCTGTGCTTTCTGTCAAGGAATATTTTGTATTTTGTATTGTGTTTTTTCTTGTTAAATAAAAAATAAAGTTACAAAAAAAAAGAAAGGGAAATATCTTAATATTAGCTAACTGTTGACATAATTACATGTTCTAGCTGTTGACTACAATAGAATATTATTCTACTGTAGTCAGCTGTTAGAACATGTCGATATCTATCTAGCTAGCTATCTGTCGACATGTTCTACTGTAGTTAACTAATACAGAAGAATGGTCTGAGGGGTCTGTATCGCTTTCACTGGCACAAAGCAGCTTCGAGGTGGATGTCCTCATGCGTTAAAAAGACGGAAGTGGATGTGAACGCTAATGCGAATGTGGGATCACCGCTATCATGGCAGAAGCAGCAAGAAAACCAAAGAAATTAAACATTTTGTCTGAGGGGACTAAAAAACGAAAGAGGGAGAGTCACAAAATCAAAGCCAAGACAAGGATCAGTATTGGCCCGGCTTTCACTTGCTGGCGTGCCGTGAACTCAAAGACGAGGAGGGAGGTCCGACATTCATTCAGGGAACGCAGGCTCTTCACTTCTCCAAAAACGTCAGAGCTCTAGAGCTGTTAATATGTCACTTTTTTAAGTTTTAATATTTTTTCATGTGAGAAATTAACCGTGTAGATCCCCAATATGTGGTCAGTTTATCCATATGACGCCTGTTTGGACGTTTGCTCAGAAGAAGAGCCACCTGTGGAGCCAGTCGACCGGCAGCAGCGGGTCATCTCAGAGACGTGCAGCCGGTCTCCTGAGGTGGTCGGACGGTCAACCTCCTTCGTCATCCCGGGGGAGAAAGCGAGTGGCAATAGCAGACTGAATCACACAGTCAGTATGCAGTATAGAGTACACAGTATGTTGTAGGCAGTACGGTAGGTGGCTTTGAAAACAGCCGTAGTTTGGACCCGTTTTCTGTTATTTTCAATCAAACTGCACGTGACTGGAAGATCGTGATGTTTACCCTACTACGTGCTGGTGCTCATGGGAAATGGAGTCTTCCTTCAGGCAAAACACTACCGCTTTGGTCCACAAGCTCAACTCAAACTCAACCAAAAATGAAAACTCTTTAGTATTGCTTTTATATGTGATACAGATAAAATAATTAAAGCTGTAAAATCTAATTACATGTCAACAACTAATTAACTTAACATTTACTATCAGTAGGCACTACAAGTAGGCACTGCCTAGCAATTTAACTTATTAATTTAGACTTTTGGTTGGTTTTAAATAGTGTTTCTTAAAGGTCCCATATTATGAAAAACACATTTTCTCTGGTCTCTACATATATAAACTGGTCCTCCCTGAGCCTGCCAACTCCCAGAATGAGAAAAGTGATTCCTGCATGGTCTCTGCAGCCCACGCTCTGGTAACACGGCGCTCCTACAGGCTGTTCAGATTCTGCTCCTGTCATTACGTAATGAAAGGAGTCATACATATGCCGGCCTCCTCTGCACGGTGATAGGAGATATCTGAGAGGGGGGCGTTCATCCCCGAGGTGAAGTTCGGTGTGTCCAGCGGTGAGACAGCAGTGTTTCACAACGTCATCACTCAGAGCGAGACACGCAAATTACTCTGTTGTTGGTTGTAAAAATCAACATTAGTGCCTATTTTCTGTCCCAGCTACAGAACAGCAGGAGAGACAGTGGTTGCGTTTCATATTTTAATGACAACATGCCGGCTGCGGTTCGTGTTAGCTTGTATGTGTGTGCTAACCACTTCACATCGGACTGCTTCAGTAACGAGGGTCAGTACAAAGCTGGCTTTGCCTCGACACTGACCCTCGTAAAAGGATCCGTCCCAACCATACCAGACCCAGCAGCTGCACCCGAGCCACCAATAAGTGTCGCCGCGGTTTGACAGTATTTACAGTTGCCTACGAGTCTGGTGAAGTCAAACTGGTATGGTTGAACGAAAAAATCTCTGCAAGCCATAGCAATACATCCACTGTAAACATTTGCGCATGCTACTGCTAATGCAGGGGAATCCTCTCTCTGAGAGTGACTTAGCAGGCAGGGCTTTCCAAGTAGGTGGTGACAGACGGAGCTCATTAGCATTTAAAGGTGCAGGCACAGAAACAGACTGCTCTGAATAGAGCCTGTAGAGCGACTTTTAGACAGCTGAAATTCGGGACCAGGGAAGGGTTTGGGGCAATGCATATTGAATACAGAGTTTTTGGACCTCTGACAGCTGTGTGAAATTGATGAAAAACAGTATAATATGGGACCTTCAATATTATGACCACTTTCAACTGTAGCCACCTTTTCTTTCACACGTCTTGTCATTTTCTGTACAGGCAGTGACTAATGGGGATCTATAATAAATTAATAAACTAATAACTTTGTAGTTTGGAATTGGTGTCTCTCACTCTCTCTGTGTTTCCACAGATCTCTCCAGAGCTCCATCCCTCTGCACCATCTGTCACCTGCATCACCTCCTTTTCCCTGCTTCTAAACCAGCCTGCCCTCCCTCCCTGCTTATGAACCATGAACCCACCTGCTCACCAGTATTCCCATTAAGCTGGCCAGCTCTCCCTGCTTTCCCTGAATGTGACCCAGTCTGCCCAACAGGAGCTGTCTTCATCAGCTCTTCTTACCTGTACTATCCCATTTTCATGTCACTCCATATTCCATGTTGTAAATTGTTTTCTTGTCTGTATACAACATCTATTGCATGTCTGCCTGCTGGGCGAGGGATCCCTTCTCTGTTGCTCTTCCTGAGGTTTCTTCTATCGAAAATGGGCTATTCAAAAAAAAGAAAAAAACTTGTCATTCCTGAAATTGCAGCCACTTTGCCTGTTCCTCAGTATTTGTGCTTCTACCCATAACCTACTTGATCTCCTGCTTGCTAACTTGCTTCCAATACTTATAAAGCTTAATTTAACTATTAGCCCTGATAGTTGACCTGCCTGTGTGCATTGCCTTTTGTCTGTTTTGAAACCTCCATACTTGCCTGTCATATGCTATTTGTCTGTGTATCTAACTGCTTGCTTCCATCTATATTTTAATATTTGACCAAGTAAACCTGCCTTTGCCCCTTAATGTCTTGTTATTCTGAATTTTAGTCATCATTTCTGTTTCTATTCGGCGAAATAACTGGAAGTCAAGCAGCCGCTATTACTGCGGTGACGGCTCCAGTCAGGCAGCCATGGGCTCTGTGCGGAGCGGGCATTTGAATGCAAGCGCCAAGAAGTTGACCTTTTCTCTTCTGTGAATATGTCTAGGAAGGCTGGCAGGACATGTGCTGTTCTAATAACAGCAGAAAACTCCAACTTTGGAACAAAACTATATGCAAAATACACAGCCCCTTAGTCCAGGAGGACTGTCCATGTTTTAGACAGTACAGTGTGGCTGTAGCAGCAGCCTCTGCCAGCCATGCAGTCACTGACCTGTACAACCTGGTTACTCTCCCTTCTAACGGTTACTTCCACATCGTGGTGACAGTGGATGGTCTGCGAATGTCTCACTGATCCCTTCAATATGATGTGATTGTCGTCTAAAAGGCAGTGTAAAATATGTCCAACCCATCCAGAGCTCAGGTAATTTTGACCCTCAATCAGACCTGTAATTGCTGTTTTTCTGGTAATCAGTCAGGTGATCAATAAAATATTCTTGAATATCTAAAACAAAACACAAACATGTGTTGTTGTATTTTTTAGTCACATTACCTGTCCATATGATTAAATGTTACTGCTAGCTAACGTCAGCACACATAACGTATGCTGTGTACACAGTGTTGATGATATAGTCCCTTTTCTGTTGTCTAAAGCCTCTCCGCACCCACCCGCCCGCCGGCGGCCGATTGCAGAAAAGTGACTGTATGTCTACACTACGCAGTGACGTATCCCGCTTCAACTTTCATCAATACGGACATACTATACGTCGTTAGAAAGGGCAGAATCTCCGCAATTCATTCATCCAGTTGATTTTGCAAAAATCATGAGCACCAAACCATAAATCATTGATATTTACCAGCATGGTAAACGTGAGACACAAGATACGAACGACTTCTCCCTACCTTTGTCGCAGCCCTACAGCCGTAATATGTGTCCATTCCTCAATTATGTATATTCCAGTTGTCCGTAAGAATCCACTGATCAAAAGCATCAAAATGGTTTTTCATAAAATTACTCCAGCTTGTAAATGTCGTCCTGTAAAGTCCATTTGTTTACCGTCTACCAACTTTGTTCGGCGAATACAATCCATACTTTCCCGGCCGCAATCGGAATTACTCTAGTTCCTGTATGGTGTTGTTGGGTATGCTTGTTTTCATCACTTTGCTGGCTACAAAATAAAAGTGTCCCCATCTTTTTCTGTTCAGTTTTCAACCCAGCACAGCCCGTGAAGTAGATCGAGCGCTCCCTGTTTGAAGGACCAATAGGCTTTGTTTACTGTTTTTCGCTGCCTTAGTATAGGGACAGCGTATTGGCTATCGACATGTCAATCATTCAGGCTTCTAGCCAATCATTTTACCTTTCCAACGAGGGTAGGCATGCCCAGGTCAGCTACGTAGGAGCCGAGGTATTTTGCTGCGTCTTCGAGCTTACGAGCTCACATTACGCAGGGGGCGCACGGTAAAGGGACGCAGCGGACATTTAAACTTTTAGTGTACGGCCATTTTCACAGTTTACAATGGCGAAATCCACAAAGAAAGCTAAATATGTCCGGGAAGAAGCCCTGGAATTGATCATGGCATCATCTGATGAAAGTGAAGACAGTGTGTACGACTCAGAGAGAGGAGATGTTTGCTCAGGACCTGGACTCCATCTTAGATCGGTGAGTAACGCTATCTTTGATGATGTTTGATTTATTTATTTAGCCATGAGTGAAATTTGATTGAAAGTTAGTGGGTGGGGGGGTTTTATGCTTACAGTGAACAGTACAGTATACATATGAATTTCATAAATGATGCTAAATGGTTAGCGCCCCAGGGCCTAATTAGCCTAGCTAAGCCTAGCTTGCATGCTAGCTAGCTAGCTACTCAACTAAAGTTATGTAATCCTTGTAATTCTATTCTATAATGTAATTTATTTTGAGCCTCTGATTCCCTTTTATTTAGATTTTTTATCAAGCTTGTAAGCAAATTGAACTAGATCTTCACTGACCACACACTGGGAATATTCCCCCAATTCAATTATTCTGTTTATGTACAGCTATTTTCCTGATGTTTTTGTGTAACATGTAATATCATATATATGTGTTTATTTGTTTCCTATGTAAATAACACCCCATTGAATTGCATTTATATATTTTTCATTATATTTGGTGACATTTGTGCATTGCATTGTGTTTTGTAGGTCACAGTCTAAAGGCAGTGACGTGGGTTGGGAGCCTCAAAGTGCGACAGTCAGACGCCCAGCCCTCTCTCCTGCTGAAGGCGGTCGTCAGAAGTGCCAACGATCCTCTTCTGCATCCACCAGTACCTGTACCAGCAGTGTCAGAGGAGGTCAGTGACGCAGAAAGAGTTTCGTCAGGCCCTTATTGAGGAGCTTGTGGACCAAGGACCCGCATCAACATCCCAGCCATCCACCTCAGGTATCTCTGCACCCCCAAACCCAGCAGCATCCCACAAGCTGCATTATTTCACAGAGGGACAAAAAGTGACTAAGCGGGATGCAGGCAGTGTCGGCAGACGGCTCTGCACACTCTGCCACAAAAAGACACCAGTTGGCTGTTCAACGTGTGATGTTCCCTTGTGTTTTGTTGCCACAAGGGACTGTTTCAATGAGTGGCACACACAAAATGGAATGTAGAATGGCCCAAAATGTCCACTGCGCATCACAGCGCACTTTTTATCTTTATATTTACAGTACAGTTGTATGTACATCATTTTTGGAGACAAGTTTTCTTATACATTTCCACTAATTACTTTTATACACATGTTAGAGTTTTTGTATATTGTTCATATTTAGTTCATATTCTATTTTGTTTTGTATATAGTTCATTCATTGTTCATATTTTGTTGATATTGGCACAGTTGTACATACAGTAATAGTATATTGAAAGATAATAAAATCCTTGTTTGAAATTCAGTTCAGTATAGTCTGTCATTTTTGTATATTGGTTACTATTCTGTAGTGTCTTGTCACATGACAATATCTCAATATGGCAACCTAGAAGCGTGTGGAAACCCCTCCAACCACCCATCAAATGAATGTGTGAAAAAATTATGTTTTGAATCATGGAGAAAGGTTTTATAGTCACCAAAATGCTTCAGTAATGTTTCCAGTGTCACAAAAGTGAGTAAAAGCATTTGGCACAATTTGGCCGTTTTGGAGACGTTTTGGAGAGGTTTGTGGACGCCAGTGGCACCGCTAACTAAAAACTCCATAACTCCCATAAGGTTAGGCCTAGAAGTCTAAAATTTCAGCCAGGTGTAGTTGACAAGATGTAGAAGGTATGTGGTATATTGCCATATGCCTTAGTTATTGCATAGTTATTGTTATTCAAATATGACCTATTATTTCTGAAGACAAAAAAAAATTTTTAGAGCCATGTTTGAACTGATGTCATTTAGGTTGTGGGTATGGTACATGCTTAATAAGCCCATTTTCAGAAACTAGAGGGTGTCAGCTTTCAAAAGAAGTATCATAGATCCATCTAGGACTTGCAGTTATTGTGTTATAAGCTTTTCCATTTGGGTATGCTAAATAGGCGAAAATTACCGAAAATAGGTGGGTGCGAACAGGCTAAAGTGTAATAGCCCCAAAACTTTCTGTTTGGATAGTCCTGTTTGGGTGGGCCTTAATCTTATGGCTGACACCTTGCTGGCTCCTTCTCAGCTTCATAAGCTAGTGAAACTAACAAAAGATGGAGGAAGGGTGGAAAAAATGTACTGCAACAGGATAGCAGGAAGGCAGCTAATGGGACCTAGTATTTGTAATAAATCCTGTGTTAAAAACTGAACTGAGACATGCAGCGTTAGTTTCACCTTTTTGTATGCAGTTGTAAGTATATTGAGCAGTGAGTAAAGTCTGCCTGCTGACTGAAAACCACTTATTATATCACTACCATGATCTTAAAAGGTCAAAATATGACATCCATATAAATACCATTAGGTAGATTTCTCATGTGACAGGTGTGGATAAACCATCAAACTGGTCTAGGACGGTTAATTAACAGTCTTCAGTCAGCAGGATGTGTGTTGTAGAAAGCTTAAGTTGTACCAAAATCATTGTTTCTTTGGTCTGGTTAGTAGCCAACTTAATTTTTTCTTTAAGTTGTTTAACATTCTTGATTTCTCATATTACTGCACTAGAATAAAAACAAGGAAGATCATGTAACTGCATGGGTTGCTGTCTATATTATGGAAGTAGCAGCTAATAGCAATTTTCCCCTACAGACAGCAAACTGGTGAGGATGGCAAATTTGTGAATGATGATCACAAATTATAAACACCAGAGATAAACCAGATCTGAATCATACATACAGTATCTATAGTGAGAGAGGAGTATTAACAGAAGAGGGGGGGGAAAACAGACAGCTGAGCACAAAGTGCCAGTGTCTGTGTTGAGAGTTCACAGCCGAGGAGAGCACTGAGGGTGAAACTTAACAAGCTGTTGAGTTTTTAACTCCAAAGTCAGGTTTTCACTTTCAAAATGAGGTGGCAGACCTAAATATTAAAATCACGGTATCAGGAGCTCAAAGATATATTATAATTATACATACATTAAATATATATAAATTTTGCACAAATCACAAAAAACATAATTGTAAGATGTTAATTTGATGTAAAACATGTAATACTCTCAATTAAAAACAAACAGCATAAATTAGAGAGCAAAGTTCTGCTGGGATCTTTCTCTCAACTCAAGCCGAATTCATGCAATATTACTTGGTCCCTGCAGGTTCACCATCAGGTCAGCAGAGCTGTGAGGGGGCGGCACCAATTACTGCACCTGGCAGCTAATGCTGCATTCAGGAGAAACGGGGATTTGTACTATTTCACCTACAAGTTGCTGAGTAATAGAACGTCTCTGGAAATATTTCATTTAATGTTTTTGAATGCTGAATCCCTGTAGGTATAATGAAACATTTCAAGATCATATAACAACTACGACTCCTTCGGAGACCACAAAAGGAAAATGTAATATGAATTTTCACAAAAAGGTTATGCACTTTCCCGACGTCTGTGAATGCATGATACCATGGCTCATCAACGCAAGCTGCGGTGGATTGAGAGACTCAGGCAGAGACACCAGGACAGCGAGCGAAGGTACGAAGAGGAAATAACAGTAAAGAACAAAATAGAGCACGAGAAAACACAACAACTATTACAGGTAAGACTTTTTAACCGGCGACTCATGTTTTGGCTGTGCCTTTCTGTCTGTCTCTGTGGAAGTTTTGTAGCTAACCTTAGCATTAGCTTAGCTTTCATTGTCCGTCGACATCGTGTCGGGTCAAGTTCAAAGTTTTTTCCACAGATATTGTATGTTATTTGAGCATGGGTGACTGTCACAAGTTCCACTGCAGTACAAACACACATTTAAGAAAATGATCGTATAGCCTACATGACATGTTTAATCAAAGAGGAACTATAAGTCCGGTCGCTTTTCCGCTGTTTTGCTATAGCCTTCTGCCTGGTCATGTGCATTTGTTTACAACGAAGCCTGCGAAAATTCAATACATGGAGTGGTGGATAACGTTATACGATGTTACGACGTGTATGTTTATGTAGTCTTAAAGCTCCGGTCTACGATTTGAAAGGTTTGAACCCCCCTCCCCCTCCTTAATCCCGCCGAGCAGTGTCAGAGAGTGTCACACACACCCTCCTGCAACAAGCTACATGGGCAAGCCAGGTAGAGTGAAGATGTCAGATTCACAGGTAAAGTTATTACAATGCACGGGAATAACGTAATCTTGTAAGTCATTACAATGTCCTCAGCTAAGCCCCACAGCCAAGTTAGCATAGCGTCATTAGCATGTTACAGCTACGCTACAGCTACTTAAGAAATTACTCTTTTTCAACAGCTAAGTTAGCTCTAGTACTGCGATAACAAAGGAAAGGCTAACAAGAGACCAAGAGACTAACATATGCTGCGTTAGCTTTAATCATAACGATCGCTTTCACATTGTGGCAGAAAACTAAACCTGCCTAAGCCTCGGACCAGCTGTACCTGTCCCAGCTGTTGTCTGAGTGGCACCGCGACCGCGACACAAACGTGCCCGCAAACCATAATCTCTTGTTTATGATCAATAAAATACACACACCGTAACGAGTGGTCGAGGGTTTCATTCATCTCACTTGCATTACTTGTTGCTTCATTTAGCTGCCACGAGCAAATAAATAGGCTGCTTTGGTTTAAACATCATAGCAATGTTGTTGTTGGCTTACAATGCTAACATAGAGGCTAACGTCTCCGTCGAACAACACAAACAAACTGACGCCAGCTTTCACAGTCATAAGCAGCCTCAGCATGACAGTTATCTGTGTCAAAACATCCACAGTAAAGACGAGAGATTACCTGTTCAACAGAAACTCTGCTGTATCAGCATCAGGTCCGTATCTTCACGGACCGCTCGCCACCGTTCAAATGATGACCCAATGTTTATTCCGGTTTGAGCCCTCTTTATGTCACATCTCCGCTTTGTGTCTTTTCAGTGACAGACTTTCACGTTCTTTGACTCTTAGCCATTGGGGCAAGCAGAGGCAGCTGAACTGCTCAGGGCAAAACACACCTCTTGTCCACTTGTAGCTTCAAATGCGGAAATGGGTCGGGACGAGAGGTGACCAGGAGCAAGAGAGTGAGCAAGGATTGGATCACAAAAGTGATCCAATAGGAGCCATGCGGCCCGCATGACTCCTATTGATCAATTTCTTTTCAGTTTTACAGGCACAGAGAATGAGGGAGAGAATGGATTTATTTGGTTCCTTTTGCTCTTCACATTGTGTAGGTGGTACTATTGGGCCATAACCACCATCTAAATAATGTTAATAATAATGATAGATCTTTCAAATCGTAGACCATAGCTTTAACCATCAGGGAGCGAGTTTGTGTCGCAGTGCGCAGAGAGAGAGCTTGGACACCTGAGCGGCGGCCGAGTACTACACTGATGTTGCAAGGTTGGTTTTCAGCCATGAGACGCCAGGTGGAAGGCAGAGAGCCTCCATTCTCACTCGTAACAAGTTGCAAGTCATGAAGTTAACCATCACAATTACTCCGGAGCTTTTTAATTAAGGGAAAAATGTAGCATAGCCACAGGAAAATCCTGTTACCTCTTTAGGTTGCTCGTGTTGTAAGCGGTTGATTTTGTCCCTCCTCTCTAGAGTTTTGCTGGACATAATTCGCATTCTGCATTGTTTTTGTTGGTCTCATTCACCTGAAAATATTTCCACACTGCTGACGTGACTCCTCACTGCCGCCTTGCAGTCAAGTGCTGTAAACTGCGTGCTGCAGTAAAGTGGTATTGATGTCGCGGTATCGGTGGCAATTTTATGAGTACAAGTACTTGTGCCCAGTATCGAACCAGCATCCCGAGTTAATATCCAACGAAAGCTGTCTGGTTAGCCATGGAGCACAGTCTGAATGTTTAGCCTCTGTAGGATTATCCAGTCCAGATTTGAGATGTCTCGGTACAGTGGTCTTCGATCTGGACCTGGTCTAATGTGGTCTATATGCTGAAAAAACAGTGAAATCAGCCTTCATTGCATGTTCACAAATAGAATAAAGGTTTCACAGATCAGAAACTGTGTCTGAATGAATGTTTAGCCTCTGTAGGATAATCCATTACTTAATTGATTGATCTAGTAATCGAATAGTTTTGCTTTATTTAATTGCTAAAGTAAAAGGATGTGTTTGCAAATGTACAATCAATAATTGTGATTTACTGATATGCTTACTAAATATAATATCTGTATAATATTTGTAGTGGACAGCTTTTTGATTCAAGATGCTGTTAAAATTGACCTCATGTGGTCAAGCATTTTTTTCTGATTGAACTCTTTGATAACATCATTGAATTTGATTTCATCTATGCTATGTTTTTCAATGAGTTTTGTTTACCGATATATTTAATATTCTACTGTTTGCCACAGATGATGAAGAAAAAGGAGGAACAAGAGGAGGAAGAAGATAAAGAAGCGGTATGTATTCATTTTGACCTGCACAAACTCTATGAAATGAAAACTGTCTTTGATCCTGTGTCCACGCCTTTTTTTTGTTTTTTTCAGGTTTTTTTTTTTGGTATTTGCCAGGTTCATGTCAAAGTTATTCTGACTATTTTTGCCTCAAAATTCGTGCATTTTGTCTTCCTGTAAAAATGAATTTTGACTCTTGACGTCTCATCCATTACTGCAGAAATTCTGTCACTTCCCGTCTTGTTTCATGAACTGTTTACTGCTCTGAGATGGGTCAAGTTAGGATTTTTTGTACTGAATGTTTCAGATAAAAAGCAAAACAATTCATATTAAATGAAACAAAAGAAAATGAAGAGAGGTCCACAATAACCGGACAGGCTATTAAAAATGTATACAATAAAGTGTGTGTTGTAAAATAGTTGATAAATGTAAATTGATTCAGTTTGCAACTCCCATCAGCTGTCAGTGTTTTTATGACTAAATGTTGCTGTTGGAGGACAACATGCCTAAGTGATTTGGTGAATTGTTAGTATGTTCTTGTGTTTTTGAAAATTTGTGCTAGTGTTTCATTTAGAATATGACATTTTGAGGATTAAATTAACTTTTTGGCAGTTGTAGGAGTGCTGTGTGTCAACAGTTTAAAAATTATTTGATCTGTTAATTTCTTTTAGGATGTCTGTGGCACCGACGCATCAGAGTCCAGTCAAGATCTGGAGAGCAGTTACGTGCCATCATCTTCTTCATCTTCGGGGGCAGAGGAACCCAAGGGAAAAACAAAATCTACACTTACAAAACCTAGGAAAACTGGAAAACTTGCGGTTTCTGCTACCAAAGACTTTAATTCACCTAAAGAACGCATTCAGGGAGCCGAGAGTGACGGAGCCGAGAGTGATGGAGACAGTATTAACAATTACAACGCTGACAGTGAGGATGACACAGATGACGAGGATGGAGATGAGTGTAAGTCATGTGGCGTCACTGTGAAAACCTGCAAGAAAGGGGACAAAAGAAAATGGGATAAGAAACATTATTGTGTGTTTTGCAAAAAACCGCAAACTAAGATGGCAAGACATCTAATGCGGAAACATAGCAAGGAAAAAGAAGTGGCACAGGTGATATGTCTTCCCCTGAAGTCCAAGAAACGGACCCAAATATTGGAACAACTTCGCCGAAGGGGTGATTACTATCATAACATTACTGTGTTACAGGAGGGGAAGGGTGAGATTGTCACCTACAGACAACCATCCGAACCTACAGATGCAGAAAATTACTTGCCTTGCAACATATGTTATGGTTTCTTCTTAAAAACTGAGCTATGGAGACATGAAAAAGTGTGTCGGAAAACAATGACTGTGTCAGCTGAGTCCAAGAAAAGAAGAAGAGTTCAAAGTGCTGCTTCATCCCTTCTTCCATATAGAGGACAGTCATCACAAAGATGCTCTGCAATTGTTAGCAGAATGGTTATTGACAAAGTTTCAACTGAAGTTAAAAATGACCCTCTGATATGTGAATTTGGTGATAGACTGCTCGAAAAACATGGAAATGATCGGACAAAAGATGGCCATGTGAGCCAAAAGATGAGGGAGTTGGGTAGATTTCTACTGGCTGCCAAGTCCCTGGACAGAAAAGTGCAAACCCTTCAAGATGTTTTGGTTCCACCGAAGTTTTCCTTAGTGGTAGCAGCAGCCAAAAAAGCGTCTGGTTTCACCAACTCGGCGCGTCGATACAACACACCATCCCTTGCTTTAAAATTGGGGCACTCACTGAAGGCAGCATGTGACATCGTGATAGGACAACATATAAAGGCTGAAGATGAATCGGCTGCCAAGCGAGTGAGGAACTTCTTGGGCTTGGTTGCTGCAGAGTGGGACCTGTATGTGTCACGCCGTGCACGAACAAACCTAGAAGAAGAAAGATGGAACAAAAAAGAAATGATTCCACTCACAGAGGATGTCATGAAGCTTCAAAAGGTGTTGAAGTCCACAGAGGAGGCGGCAAAAGAGAAGCTCCTGAATGGGCCAAACCCGACAGCGTACAAGACACTCAGCGAGTGCCTTCTTGCCGAAATCATCCTCTTCAACAGAAGACGCCAAGGGGAGGCAGCAAAAATGCCTCTGGTGACATACAGAGACAGAGTCGCAGAGCAACCAAATGAAGACATCATGAAGTGCCTCTCAAGGCTAGAAAAAGATTTGAGTCACGAGTTTACCCGGTTAGTGGTCAGAGGAAAGAGAGGACGTAAAGTGCCGGTGCTTCTTACAAAAGACATGACTTCCTCACTTGACTTCCTCCTTGGAGAAAGGGGTCAGGAGAATGACATTTTGGAAAGTAATGAGTATGTTTTTGCAAGGCAGAATACCGATTCCCATATTCGAGGTTCAGACTGTTTGAGAAAATATGCAGCTCTAAGTGGAGCAAAGAGGCCTGAAACGCTCACCTCGACCCAACTGAGGAAACACGTAGCTACTCTGAGCCAGATAATGAACTTGAGGGACCACGAGTTAGACCAGCTTGCTAAATACATGGGACACGATATTCGCGTTCACCGCGAATATTATCGGCTCACAGAGAACACGCTTCAGCTTGCTAAAATGAGCAAGCTGCTCATGGCCATTGAACTTGGAACTGATGTCTACAAAGGCAAATCTCTTGATGAGCTTGATGTAGGCTTAGAAAGTGAGTATAAAATGAGAGATTTCATGTTATGAATTATAATTTATTGTTGCATGATTAACCACTTGATGCCTGAATTTATATGCAATTATGTTAAATTTAATTTTGTTTTTGCTATCAAGCAGAGACTAAATTAAGCTGCATTCTGAATAGAAGCCGTTTTAGGCGAATTCGCGACAACAGGCGTTAAATGTAAAGTGTGTGGTGGATTTAATATAATTAAAAATGTTTTGTTTTCTGTCAAAACAGCGGCTTTGTCTGCCAAAGGTGGAGAATTAACTGACATTGGGGAAACTTTAGAGCTTCCTGAAGACTTCCTGGATGGTATGAATTTATTTATTGTCAATTAATTGATTAGTTATCGTTCTTTTCAGCGCTTCGACTTGATTTTATGGCTGGGTTATAAACTGGGAAAGCAGGGAGAGCAGACCATCTTAATAGGAGTACTAGTTGGTAGGCTGGTTCGTGAGCATGGAGGGCTTTAGGAGCTGAGGAAAGGAGCTGGTTTACTGAATATGACTTGAGATCTGTTCATTCTTTGTTGCCTGTAAATGTAGTTTGTAGAAATGTTTATGCGGCATTTTCTTTTTTAGAAGAGCCACACAGCCCCTCCTTTTCCAATCCATTTGAACTCCAGAAGAGAGCAGAGACAGGTAAACCTATTTTTTTCTGCTCCTGTGTAATAATTGTCTTGTGCTGTCCAACCATGGACGTTATCGATGTCTTGCTAAGGTACCTTTATACTCAGGAAATCTCTTCTTTCTGTTGTTCTTCTCATG
>OZ023158.1:34747605-34922605 GCA_963678695.2 Diplodus puntazzo
ACCCAACTGGGATCGTTTGTAAAATCCACTCAAGTCAAATTGCCTTAATTTGAAGCAAAACAAATATTATTTTCATAATATTAAATAACGGTAGGACTGCACAGAATCCATGCTTGTTAATTCTCAATATAACATTAATTTCATCAAAAGTAACACACAAATGTCTCCAAAGTACAGAGATGTGTCAAAATGGCACAATCTTTTTAAGAGTGTAGAAAAACGGACCCACCCGCTTCAAACAGAAGAGTGTTTATGTTTTTCCCTGGGAAAGTTTTATGTATAAAACTGCCTGTAAAGCAGAAATGACATTTGTTCCTTTGGTGGAGAGAAGCTTAACTGCAGATGGAGATGCGTTGCTATGCAACTGGGATTTCAAAAGTACTTGCTGCGCCAGGGTCACATTTCAATGTCTGTCTCCACCAGCTTGGCAGGAAGTGATGACTGCTAATAATGATATTTTTAAAGCGTCTCGTTTGCAAACCATCCAAATGTAAATATTCTACTCAGGATATTCACATGTTTAATGTGTAAATATTGTCTATTGTGTGTGTGTGTGTGTGTCTGTCTGTGTGTGTGTACTTTCTGCGTATTATTCAGTAAACATGCTTCTCCGACTTTATTATTCCAGATGTGCTGCACACATTATTGAATGCTACCAGTCTTTGAATTTAAGGTTAATGAGGTGTTGCTCGTGTCAGCAGCAGAGGATCACAGATTAAATAAACAACTAAATGAAATATTGTCTAAAAAAGGCTTAAAAAACGACAACAATCTGTCATTTTATTGACTCATCCTGTTATCTTTAAAATATGTCCGTCCTCAACGACTCCCTCCACTACCGAGTAAAGTGTGTCTGATCCAGAGAGCCCAGCCCCTGGTTTTAAAGTCACATCATATATAATGTGTTCATTGTGTCGCGCTGCCTGGTGGATTTTTATTATTGTTCCACAAGTGTTTTTTCACTGGTTTTTCACTGGTCAAGGGAAGTGAATAGTAGCACACATTTGACTGTCTTCTCAACACTCCTTCCTGAACGCACACGTCATAAGAAAGTCCACCTTGTTTGTTCCTCTCAGCTGGAAACATCCTGAAGAGCTCTACGGCATCGTATGATCGTATGTTAATGACACACGCACTGCAAAAAATACCCTTTTTAAAAAAAAAATAAATCAAATTTTTCTGATTAGTTCTGTAAATTAAGTAGTGCGGCGAACACAACAGAGTGCAGACCTCTGCCAGTCGTGTCTGGCAGCCTGTCGGTGAAGCAGTTGGGCTGGTTAGAGGAGTCAGCAGTCACAGGCAGTTCAGAACAGAGCTGTCATGAAAACCAGCTTTTCAAAAATTGCGAATCAGAAGAAGTCGTAAATGTTCACAAAATATATAAAGCTAATGGGTCAAATAGTGTGCAAGAGATTCAGACAAAACCCAACGCATGATCCCCTCCAGGCATAACACAAGAGGAGGGAAATAAACTGACTGGTTTCTGATGCAACTTATAGTCAATGCAACCTCGACATGGCAATGCATGACGCAGAAACAGCCTTCACAGTGATGTGTTTCAAGAAAATGCAGTTAATCAAGACAAATCGCCTCTCAGCACAAAAAAAATGGGACTTTTTGTAAAATCTTTACAAAACGACTTGTTCAGATGGACATTTTTTGCAGTGAGCTGCTTCCTTCAGCTTCCAGGTCCAGTTCACCACATAAAACCACATCCCGGCCCCCAACCGACACACAGCTCCTTTTAGTCCTGCTGGAAAAACCAGCATAGACCAGCACCAAAACACAACATATGCTGGTCTTGCTGGTCACCAGCAGGATGCTGTGGAGGCCTGCTGGGAGATAGAGAGGTCCGCTGAACAGGGCGGGGGAAGCATGTGAAGTCATGTACTGTATTGAATCCGCCATGAAGGAATGACCTGGAAAACAGGAAACAACTGACACTGTTTCTTTTAATGTGAAGTCAGTTGCTTCAAGACAACAACACACACGTCACTGACACACTGATACACACTGGCCAGAGGCAGTCAAAGGGGAAAATACCTGTCAAAACAGCAGATCCAGTACACTGACCACCCTGGAGATCTGTCAACAGCAAGACACCTAAACCCAGTTAGCTGCTGGCTTTTGACATGATACTGATGAATTCATTCAGGACAAAATGGCTGCAAGGAAAAGCTGCAGCTCGGTGTTCACACAAGTCTCCGCTAGGTGGCAGTGTTCCCTTCTCTATCACTGACGCTGTGCTCTGGAAGGAACTGGTTAAAAACCTCTCATTTCTTCCCCGCCACTCTCACCAGGCTCCACTTGTGACTGGGAGAGTTGGTGCATCATCAGGCATCAAAATAACCGCATTAGTTGGAAACGAGACATCCAGTTCTTTGAGCTCGTCCAATCGCTGCTGTCAGAAGGGAAACTTAATTTTCAGTTGACATCAATAGTAATCTCTATTACCCCCATACAGTGAGCGGCCTACTGTTAGACTAATTAGGTAATGGCACATTTAATTAGATGTAAATGATGGCACTAAGTAATGGACATGAAGCTATCTCAGCGAGTCAGTTTAATGCTGTCAGACAAGGATCAGGGTTTAAACCAGGCTCGACCTTTTCTCTCCTCTGACCCCACGCAGGGTCACTGAGCGGAGTGTGGTCAGAAATGTTACCACATCCAACACTGATGTCAGTAGGTCCTGAAGTCTACCTTCACATTACCGAAGAAAGGTGAAAAGTCAACCTGCAGCAGAGATGAGATGTTCAGGGGTTGTAAGTTAGTCTGGACCTCTGACCTTTGACTGTGTAGAACATGGACGGTGTTCCGAGTCTGAACATCGGGTCCAAAACATAAATGCCCTAAACCTGCATTCTTTCTTGTGGCCAGCGGGGGGCGACTCCATCGACTGCAAAAAGAATTAGACTTGCATGTAAGCCTATGAGAAAATAAGCCTACTTCAGTTTCCCAACGTGTTTATGGTCTCAATCGCAAAACAATGTATAGACGGCCGTCATTTCAAACACTGACGCATCAAAATGTCAAACCCACAAACAAATTGGTGACATCAGACATCAGACCGATCTGCCAAAGAACAACAAGGAAAGACGATTTCCAGATGATACCATTGTTCTGTTTGAGCAGACCCACTCTGCTCTCTGAACAACTGAAACGTTGAACACATTATTTGACTGTATTGATTTTTATTTGCAGAATCATGTTGGACTAAACTAATACGGCTGCACTGCTGTTTTTGAACCCTCATTCCAACAAAATAATCCAAGCCAAGGGTCCACTTACCAGCTTTTTAGAGATCCTAACTGCCTATCCCAGTCGTCGTTAAGCAATTACAGTCACGTGATAACAAATGGCTGTATTGCAAGGGAAACAGATTGCAATCTGCCTCAGCTCAGCGGTGGTTTGCTGTGTTTGGTCTGAGTCACCTCCATGATCTTAGTGAGTTTATTTATTTAGCACCTTCCAGCACTTCACAAAGTGCTCCAGAATAAAAAATAAGGCATCAGACATGGGCTTAAGAAGAGAAAAAACACCATAAAGTAGGAATGAATTATAAATGACACAGAGGCTAAACAGGATCTGGAGATGTTTTTTTTAAGTCCATAACCTCAAGAGCACAGTGAGTGAAGAACAACCAGAGAACCCTTATCAGACGTCCGTAGAGACCCTCAGTGGACCCTCATGAGGCGGTTCACTCAGTCCACTGTTCACTCAGTCCACTGCCTAGGTCTCTGCCATTTTACCCATGTAATGTTCCCTGTGCGACACTATATATCTGAATTCATTCTGTTCCCAAAGGTCAAGATGAAGTTCCATGCTCACATATTAATCTTTACTTTCATGGTTGCCACTTCCTCTACACTTCCCCTTTGTGCGACTCTGACTTATAGCGAGATTAAGTCTCTAATGGTGTATTTGTTTTAGTGCTATGTGTTACAAAGCTGAATTCTTGTGGACGTATTATATTTGGCAAGTGAAATAATTATAATTATGTACACTGTAAGCAGTAAATGCGGCCAGAGATTTGATTGCCCATTAAATCTTAAAACTTTTTCTCCATCAATCAGCACAAATGTCTGAAAAAAGAAAGTCACTGAAAACAAAAGGCACAGAGGGAGACGCAGAATGATTTTTTTGTTAAGTCTGAACACGGTGTCCCTCTTGATTTGAGGCAAAATGTAATTCGTTATTACATCTCGTCTCACAGATAATTTTTCTGAGCTCGCTGTTTATTAATTCCAAACAAACCGACTTCTGCCAAACGACACTGAATGATTAAAGGAACATTTCCTGCGAGGCTGCAGAGGATGAGATGAGAACAGTCATAAAAGTTTAAAGTCAATTTTGTCTGTTTAAAAATGGCAAAATAAATGAAGTCAGAAACTCACATGTTCATCAACACGTAGCATTATGACACCAAAACAGGCTGCTTTTGGCCTCAAATACAATTCTCTATTAATACTAATACTAATATATATAAATATATAAAAAGGAATGTAACATTTAAATAAACAGGTTATTTAACCTGTGATTTATATATGTATGGTGACAATAAGCAGCTGAAATAAAACATTATTAATTAATTTATTAATTATCTATTTAATTATAAACCTATATATTTATGAAACATTACATCATTTATTTATTTATTTAATCATTTTATTATATAATTACATATTTATTTAATTATACAGTTATTTATGTATGTCTTTTGTATTTGTATATTTCATTTAGACTCTTAAACCCTCCATAAAGTATTATTATAATTTTAAGAAATATTTTCAAATATTTTCACCAAAATTGTGTAGTTTATAGTTTATATTGTATATTATAATATTATATAGTATATGCAATATTTGTAGTAGTAGACATATTATATATATTTCCATTATCAAAATGTACATTCATGATGTTTTGTAATATATTCTTGAAGATAAAGGACAATATATGTGCATGCTCAGATATATGTGGAGCCCTCACATACATTAATAGTAATTTTGATATATTGCATTCCTGATTGTTCCAAACAGTCAAGCAGCCACAATCATATCATCAAAGTCAGAATCTTTAAGCTGCAAGTTTCCTTTAAAGTTTTCTTTTAGAAACATGCTGCTCCGTGTCACTAACAGCTGATTATCCTGGATTGTAATTTCACTGAATATAGCTTAATTGCACTGCAACACGGTATCATTACAGTCAGCCTCACAACTATCTTTATATCAAAGCAAACTTTCAGAGCAGAGCATCACTCAGGCAAAGTGCAGCACCTACAACCTCACATTTGCTGTAAACAGGCCACATTTCCTTGTTGGCGGATCATTAGGTCTCAGCGACAAACTGTTTTCTGCGCTCATCACAATTTGAATGCATCTATTTACAGAACTGCACATAAATGTGTCTTGGTGATAAAAACTTATTCACATCTGATATGGAGAAAAAAAAACAGAACAGAAGCTTTTGTCTCAATTAACTCGCTGAGATTTTTCAAATGTGGCATCACTTTGACAAAACACAACTTTTGTTTTGCTCTTGCAGGAGTTTGAGGTTTGTGGTTTGGAGACTTTCTGAAGACACAAACCGCCCTGCGAGACATTCAGTCGAGCCAGTTCTTAAAAGAAGGACTGACATTGCACTTGATATCGATTTGATCATATGTGCATATCTGATGTGGTGCCCTGAATCATCATTTCACGGAGTTTGTGGTGCCCACGTACTCTTTTGAAATATTTCTTTTGAAGCACATACTACAAAAGGAATGTTCCAGAAGAATTTGGTCCGTATTTCCAGGCACTTTCTCTCAACTCGAGCTCCACTCGTGTCGAGCTTACATTCATGGTGAATGAGCATTTTGCCCTGCTTCATTATCAGACCTGAACCTGCCATAAACTGCACAAAAAAGATGTTTTCAACCCTTAGCATTTTGATAATTCATAATCATTAATAACAAAGTATATGATCCAGGCACGAAACGCTAAAAACCCTGGAGAAAAATGTTTTTCTCTCTAAAATGCTGATCCCAGTCCAGCACAAAGTCAGTTCAGAGCTGCTGCTGAACCAGTTGGAGTACAGGCATGGGTTTGGGCTCTTTTGAAAGTTTATAGGTTGATTATTTGTCAGAAGCCCTGTAAGTGCTTCTGGCATTAAAAAACAAACTGAATTATTTATTTTTCCTCTCCTAATGCATAAAAATGCCTGCAGGTGGCCTGTAACTGCCCCTATTAGCTGGAAAACACAATATCTCATATTCATAAAGTCTTACACGGTCCAAGTTCAAATCAAATACAAATATTGTTGAAAATGAACACTTAAAAATGTGTTTTTATAAATACTATAAAACATTTGACCTCAAAATACCCTTGCTTAAGAGTAAGTGTGAGAAAAAGTCATTACAGTTCTTTATTTCCTTATTTACACTTAATTTGTAAATGTAAAAAAAAGTCAAAACGTGCTGATTCAAAGAGCAAACTTGTACAATATCCAAGTTTAGAGTAACTCTGAGTCCGGACCCCCCTGTGGCCCCCTGACAGGGAGTCTGCATCGATAATACAGTGACAGATTTCTTGCAATGCTTTTGTACTGAAGGGAAAGGCAAAATAAAATGACTCAGCAGTTTACTACCCAATCAAAAATGTTGAAATTATAAACACTGTTTGAAGTCTGATTTATGCCTTGTCTGAATGAAGGATTTGACTTTTTTTCCCGGGTTGTTTTACCTCGACCTGGCCCATCTATTAAAACTGGTCCAGAACCACCACCGGTCACTTGTCTACATGATCAGTCGTTGGCTGTTGTAGGATTCAGGGTGGCCACAGAAGCTCCTTTCTGAGCCTCTAACAGATAAAAGCATAAAAAAGCACAAGCGATCTAATTTTTTTATTTTATTTATTTTTCCATTTTTCCACCACTTACTCATGGATTACTGTGTTTCTGACTAAACATGTTACTGAAATTGATTGTGTGGACATTTGGGAATAACAGAAGACAGTTTTTGTTGGAGTGTGACGTATGACTTAAACACATGGACACTTTATTGATGAGCTGGTAATTGTTAATACACGCTAGTTTCTTAGCTTGTTTGTTTGCTCGTTTGTTGCTTGTACCTTGTTGATGTGGTTTTATCTTGAAATAGTTTAAATGAATCCAACCGAGAGAATCTTTCTAACCACGTATGGGATGACGATGAACTTACATAGAGGTGTTGTCTTGTTTGCTTAGCTGTGGTTGTGTTTGTTTATTGGCCTTTTGTTTCCTCCGACACGACGATATCCTTCTATCAAGTCATTCTATTTTTGCTACCTCATCATGTAGGGTTAAAAAAACTCCCACTTAAGCGGACGCCTAAATCTGCATTATTCTGACAAAGCTGACTGCAGTAACACAATAAAATCATTTGTGACTCAGTGAGTGCGACAGGTACAGCCGCCATTTGCCACTTTAATTCTGCCTGTGAGATAAACACACTCCCACACATACACACAAGTGAAGCCTGCGGTCATTACTTTGCCCTGTGCATAGATTTCCACAGCTAATCTCTGATCTGAGGCCTTGATTTTTTGGGAGCTGCTGTGTTCTCGGCCACGTCGGGCTGCATTTGAGTTCTATTATTTATCACGGCGTGTCACGGCGCCCAGAAGGGAAGACGAGGGAAAACAAGTCTCATCCTCTATTATTCTTTGATACACCTCCTCGCTCACCAGACAGGGAAGCTGGTGTGTTGGGTGTCAGCGGGGATTTTAATTGGTCTGTTTCAGGGAGCATCACTGCGTCGGTATTTTAACTTCTCTCACTGTCCATTTTCTAACTCTTAGAATAAGGTATCAAGAGTCGGAGTTATTCAGTTTAGTTGTCAGCTTCAACTTGGGATATATAAACAACCGTTCTTCATCAGCGTGTAATTAATGGTGCAGTTTATGACTTTGAAGTGGCTTTAATTAATGTTGTTACGCTAACAATGTTCCAAATGACACTGTGATGTGACAGTATGAAACAGGTCACCCAAAAGAACAAACCTATAAATAATCACCTGAATCTGCAGCTCTGCTCTGTTTAGAGAGCTTTGTAGTGAGATTCAGCTCATTATTTAGTAACTTTACTGTCTTCATTTACTCTCAGTGCTGACACAGCGCACATGACAGCTGCCTCAAGCAAAAAAAAACCCTCTAAAAACCCAGTGTACACTTCCTTCTCTGCAACGAACAGTAGTGGTGTGTGGATCGATACAGAAATATCGATACTGCCAATCAAACATGTTCTGTTCTTGATTCTCCTATTAAGTGTCATTCTATAACCTCAGTAATTTGATGAATGTGTATTTTATCATCAACAGGGACACAGCAGTATAACTGTGCTCTCACAAGGATTTAATCAAATAAAACCCAGTGAATAGGAACTATCTGTCCTTCCGCCTGTCGTGGTGAACATGCGTGGAGCTTATTCACCTCTCCGATGTACTGCATGTAATTTGTGTGGGAGGACTGTGAGGAACTGTGGCAACACCACAAACCTCGTTAAGCATCTGAGATTGAATCACAATACAGAATATAATGAGGTTATGCAGCAGCAGTTTGAAGAGGAGGAGGAGGAGAAAGGTGCTGCTCGGGCCAGATGGACTTATATCAGGTTCTGGCAGGTGTTCTACAGGTAGCTACAGAGAGAAAGTAAGTGTTGTTATTGGCAACGTTCATCTCTGACTCTGACCGTGATTCAAAGTGATTCTCATCCGTCTAAGCTTCAGTTTGTATGTTTGTTTTCCAACAATGTGAACCCCCTGCTCTCTAAGGACCACATAACGCTGTTTATTAAACTTTTATTTCAACGTCTGTGAGTTTACTCACAGAGCGTGTTTTTAAGTTAATCTATTTCAACCCAGACATAATTTTTTTCCTGAAGGTAACCAAGTAGTTTTGTTGCCTAAACCTACCGGTGTATAAACTGTGATTGGTTAACATGGCTTACTATGACAAGACAATTCACCTCACTCTGTCTTCTCCTGCACGTCCAAAACTCAAAATCATAACTAAGAGAAAGTGAATACTCGTCAGGAGCCAAGATGCAGGTCTCTGAATGAACGATCGCGTTCCTCTGTAGCTACCTGGATTTGTAAATAAGCAACAGCTTAATGTTTGTCAGAGAAGTTGATGATATGTCAGTGTTGTGCTCAGAGCTGGTTTCTGCTGCCCCCAAGTGACCAAAAAAGAAAAAAAAAAATAGGGCTCTGCAGGTTTAAAAATCCCCTTTCAGTCAAATGCTGTCAGTCACACCCAAGGTCGTCCTGTGTCTTCCTTCAGCACTGAATCTAAATAAACTGCACCAACGGTTACAGATTGAGGACTTTTAAGTAAAAATCTAAATACATGAGAAAGAGGGTCTGCTTGAAATTGTAGAGAAAAGTGTAATTTAGCTCCAGAAATGGCCAGTTTTGAGTGCCTGCTACAATCCAGATACACACAGACATAATTATTCTCTGTGGTCTGCAGTAGTAATGACTTGGGTTAAGAGAGTAAACAAGTCCTGTGGTGTGCTGACAAAGACAAATGACATACTCCCTCTCCTTCCCTTAACCCTCGTGCTTTTCCCCGTGCATCCAGCTGGGCCTACAGCAGAGTTTCTCATGCTTAACATTTCAGTTCTGAGCTGGAGATAAGAGCAGAGAAGGAGAAGCGGAGTAGGAAGACATGGAGGGAAAGGACGCTCTAATTATCTAATTGGCCACTTGTGGTCTTCCCTCGGTGGAAATGGCCTTGTAACGGCTCTATAATGGGCTCTGTCTCACACAGGTGCTTTCCCAGCGCGAGTCCAGCCACCAACACAGCTGGTAGAACTTCATCCTCGTCATCCTCCTATTGCCATTTTCCACTTTCTTCTTTTTCCTCTTCACCATTAAAATTACCTCATAAAATATTTCATATCCCAATGGTTTTCATTATTTTTCATAAGGGACCTTCTATATACTGAAACTAACTTGTTCTTCCTATTCTATATGTTCTTGTGGGGCAGTTCGAGGACATTTTAAAATTGTGATTATTGTTTCCTCAGCTGTTATAAATAGTTTGTACTTGGAAGGCTATAAATAACCCTCTGAGGGTAAAAGGTTTGATATAGTTTCCAATGTTGTCACTAGTATGCTAGTATTTAATGCCAATATTCATAGAAAACCATATGTGATCATTTGTGGACGCTGGTCACGTTCAGCAGACTTGTGTTTAAGATGTCTTTCTCAGTTTGAATCCAGAAGAAGCAATCTAAACCAGGGACAGGTTGGAGTTTAATCTGCAGATGTTTCTCTGTTCAAGAAGCACAAAGAACATGAACGTGGGTAAACAAAGCAATTTCCGGCTGTATTTGTGGCAACAGAAAAACAAGTATTTTTAATGTGAAGCTCGGCAGCCTTGTTTGTGGAGACCAAAACAGATATTTAAAACCAAAATATGTTTTTTCCTTTTGTGCTTAAATCTAACCGGAGCAGCATCAGAACAGCATTGTTTGCTGTGTTGCAACATAAAGAAACATAAAGTTTTAGCGTCTGTGGTTTCTGCAGACACGCACACTTTGCCAACATTTATTTTGGCTCACCGACTACGACTACGTAAAGACAGTCTAATCACAGGAATAGATGTTGGTACCGTGCAGTTCTGCAAACCACAGATTATGTGTTATACCAAGTTTTATCACCAGAAAGATGGTTGAAAAACATCCTGACGACTTCCTAAAAAAAAAAAAATCTACTTTTGTCGGGTGAAACAGGAAGCGAATGAAACCTTTTAATATGAAACTTTACCTCATTGTAGAAACGTTGATATGATACAAATGACACAAAGACATTCAGTGGATCTGTGGTTGGCAGAAACATCCAATGCCAACATTTTATTGTGGTGTTCGGTCGGGGAAACGATCCGACCCCTTGTTTTCATATATTAATGACGTGACATTTAGGATTTAATAGCAAGCTTTATAGCTTACCTAAATAAAAGGCAATATTATAAATCTTTAAACTGAGCCTTACTCATAATATCATCTTTTACTTACCATTCTTATTTTCTGGGATCCAGGGTCATCGTTTATCCAATGAAACCATTAAACATCCCTTAAATTTGTGATATTTAATGAGAATGCCGTCTGCTACATTGATTTAGTCATTTGACAAAAATAGAAATGGGGCGTGCGAAATGAAACATGAATAATGATTCAGCGAAAACAGAAGAAGCAGGTAGATCATTAAATGAGTGGAAACACTTTTACCTCACTCTGCTCAAACAGAGGCAGAGAACTGATGAAGCATCCTTCAAACCATCAATCCACGTTCATATTGAAACCTCTCAGAGAGCATGATTACAAAGAGCGACGGAGGAAAACACAGAGAAGAGGAAGGTGTGGGTGGAATTCATCTTCTGACCAGACAGCAGGTCTTTAACGAGGCCTGAAACATCTCCAGGCATTTTAATGGGCAGATTTTCGAGGTCTCAACACTCACCCACAGGCACAGCAGAGCATAATATCAGAGCCAAGTGCAGGAGAAGAAAAAAACCCTCATATTATAAACTACTTTGAAGCATGATGTCATTATCGCTGAGCAATGGTCTTGTGTCAAAAGAAAAAATACTTTGATAGAAAGGAAATATAAAGGAAACATCTGAAGTCAGAGACTGGGACCGGATTAATTTGGGGTCGTTTGTCACAGTAAAAACTTCGTAGGCTGTTTATTTGTCATTTGAAGCGGCAGATGTTTTGTTGTGAAGAGGAAATGGATCAGAAATGTTGAGCACTCGCCTCTACCAGTCATTTAGAGTTTTTAAACCCTGTGAGTGACCCGCCACTCAATACCGGTCGGACTCGAACACTCGAGCACACGGCGTCTGTACACGGGAAGCGTGCTCTACTGACTGAGCTGCCGTGGAGCCCCTCAATGTATGTTTTTAAGAATAAATTCCTCTGACATGCTATTTCTGGGAGGAGAGCCTACAATATAAACATTATTTGACATCCAACCTATAAGAAACTGCATATAATTAGCTCAATGTGTGTGTGTGTGTGTGTGTCTGTCGGCTCCTAATTGCCTTTAAAAAATACAGAGTGACACCGTGTTGATCTCAGTTGTCTGAATTAAATCTCTCTCTGGGTTGTGGAAGGCTTCCCGTTGAAGCCTCGGTGCAGGAGGGTTCGGCTCAACACATCTCAGATCCAGGAGCTGGCAGTGCGGTTGCCAGGCAACCAGTTGTGTCGTCTCAGACCGAAGCTGCAGTCTCAAAAATATAAACCCACTCTTTTTAAATTATCAGGCCAGTTTTCTCCCTGCCAGACTGGAACACAGGCGTCCCTGTAACACTGGACTATTCCCTTTGACTTCGTTCCATACGGCTTTTAAGTGGCACGAGAGATCACATAAACATAATCAGAAGGTTTACACCACGCTAAATTAATAATCAGCTAATTGGTGTGTCTGTTGACAACAGCAATACCAATTTATTTATGCTCTTTATAGCTTTATGGCACTTAATCCTTAATGCTGTCCCATCTCTAATTCATAGAGTCAGAGAAATGTCAAATTACAATGGTCAGATTAAAAAAATAAATACAATTATG
Organism: Diplodus puntazzo; assembly: GCA_963678695.2. Lineage (NCBI taxonomy): Eukaryota > Metazoa > Chordata > Actinopteri > Spariformes > Sparidae > Diplodus > Diplodus puntazzo. Next base: position 34,760,194 of record OZ023158.1, read on the forward strand.
AGAGAAGGGTTGGACCCAAATGCAGAAAACAGTCAGGAGGCAGACAGGGTTCAGGAACTAAAGGTGAGCTTTATCAAACAAAAGCTGAATGATACCCAAGAATCAAGAAGCCAAGAAAACCAGACATGATAAAATACACAAAGTAGCAACAAAAGAGCTCAAACAAAGTGCAAACAAAAGCACAAATCAATGAAAACACAAGGAACCATGAGGTAGAATGGAGAAACGCTAGAAACACTGGTAGACGTTGGGCTGAACACAGGATGGTAACAGAACAATCTGACAAAGAAAAGTAGGAGCATAAAGACCATATGTATACACACTGATGGGGGGATGAGGTGCAGGTGGAGCGAGGAGGGGAAAAGGACAGGTGAGGGAAAGGAACGGAAAAACACTGGAGGAGGGGAAAATCACACAGAGGGAGGAACTGAAAAGCAACACATGACACATGAGGGCACAATTTCAAAATAAAACAGGAAAAAAGAGAACATCAAAAACCAGGATCATGACAACTAACTGACTAAAGAAGCTCATCTCACCTTGACATTTTGGAACAGTCTTCATCGACCTATGGGTGATATTATTAGGATTGCCGCTGTGACGACGTTTTCTGGTGAGGGATTGCAGAAAGTTCAGGGAGAGGATGTAAAAGACCGTGCTTGGACAGAGACAAGGTTCATGATGCTCCCTGGAAGAAACCACGTGCTGTGATGTGGCTGGAGTTCGTGATCTCTCATTGCATGTGATGACAGCTGCTTTTGCTGAAGAAGCCTGTGAGATGCAATGCTCATGCATTCAGAGTTAGACTGTTTATAATTGTGAACCTTTTACAAATATAATATCCTATTTCAGGAATAAAATAAACACAGAAAAGCAGTCACGTGGTGTTTGCTTACTTCATGCTTACAGTAGTGACAGTAGTGTGAGTATGGAAAGGCTTATTTAATATTTGGGACCACTTTCATCCATCGTGTGTGTGAGAGGATTCTGCTGAAGCCTGGATAACTTTCAGGAAGCCTTAAGGAAGTCTCAGGAAATCTGCAAGCAAAATGAAAAGTCTTCTCTCTGGCAGAACCTGAGGCTGTGTTTTCTATCCTCACATTGAAGCTGTTTTCTATCCTCACATTGAAGCTGTGTTTTCTATCCTCACATTGAAGCTGTTTTCTATCCTCACATTGAAGCTGTGTTTTCTATCCTCACACTGAAGCTGTTTTCTATCCTCACATTGAAGCTGTTTTCTATCCTCACATTGAAGCTGTTTTCTATCCTCACATTGAAACTGTTTTCTATCCTCACATTGAAGCTGTTTTCTATCCTCACATTGAAGCTGTGTTTTCTATCCTCACATTGAAGCTGTTTTCTATCCTCACACTGAAGCTGTTTTCTATCCTCACATTGAAGCTGTGTTTTATATCCTCACATTGAAGCTGTTTTCTATCCTCACATTGAAACTGTTTTCTATCCTCACATTGAAACTGTTTTCTATCCTCACATTGAAGCTGTTTTCTATCCTCACATTGAAGCTGTTTTCTATCCTCACATTGAAACTGTTTTCTATCCTCACATTGAAGCTGTTTTCTATCCTCACACTGAAGCTGTTTTCTATCCTCACATTGAAGCTGTGTTTTATATCCTCACATTGAAGCTGTGTTTTCTATCCTCACACTGAAGCTGTTTTCTATCCTCACATTGAAGCTGTGTTTTATATCCTCACATTGAAGCTGTTTTCTATCCTCACATTGAAACTGTTTTCTATCCTCACATTGAAGCTGTTTTCTATCCTCACACTGAAGCTGTTTTCTATCCTCACATTGAAGCTGTGTTTTATATCCTCACATTGAAGCTGCGTCTTCTATCCTCACACTGAAGCTGTTTTCTATCCTCACATTGAAGCTGTTTTCTATCCTCACATTGAAGCTGTTTTCTATCCTCACATTGAAGCTGTTTTCTATCCTCACACTGAAGCTGCGTCTTCTATCCTCACACTGAAGCTGTGTTTTCTATCCTCACATTGAAGCTGTGTTTTCTATCCTCACACTGAAGCTGTTTTCTATCCTCACATTGAAGCTGCGTCTTCTATCCTCACATTGAAGCTGTGTTTTCTATCCTCACACTGAAGCTGTTTTCTATCCTCACATTGAAGCTGCGTCTTCTATCCTCACATTGAAGCTGTGTTTTCTATCCTCACATTGAAGCTGTGTTTTCTATCCTCACATTGAAGCTGTTTTCTATCCTCACACTGAAGCTGTTTTCTATCCTCACATTGAAGCTGTTTTCTATCCTCACATTGAAGCTGTGTTTTCTATCCTCACATTGAAGCTGTTTTCTATCCTCACATTGAAGCTGTTTTCTATCCTCACATTGAAGCTGTTTTCTATCCTCACACTGAAGCTGTGTTTTCTATCCTCACATTGAAGCTGTTTTCTATCCTCACATTGAAGCTGTGTTTTCTATCCTCACATTGAAGCTGTTTTCTATCCTCACATTGAAGCTGTTTTCTATCCTCACATTGAAGCTGTGTTTCTATCCTCACATTGAAGCTGTTTTCTATCCTCACATTGAAGCTGTGTTTTCTATCCTCACACTGAAGCTGTTTTCTATCCTCACATTGAAGCTGTTTTCTATCCTCACATTGAAGCTGTTTTCTATCCTCACATTGAAGCTGTTTTCTATCCTCACATTGAAGCTGTTTTCTATCCTCACACTGAAGCTGTTTTCTATCCTCACATTGAAGCTGTTTTCTATCCTCACATTGAAGCTGTGTTTTCTATCCTCACATTGAAGCTGTTTTCTATCCTCACATTGAAGCTGTTTTCTATCCTCACATTGAAGCTGTGTTTTCTATCCTCACACTGAAGCTGTTTTCTATCCTCACATTGAAGCTGTGTTTTCTATCCTCACATTGAAGCTGTTTTCTATCCTCACATTGAAGCTGTTTTCTATCCTCACATTGAAGCTGTTTTCTATCCTCACATTGAAGCTGTTTTCTATCCTCACATTGAAGCTGTTTTCTATCCTCACACTGAAGCTGTGTTTTCTATCCTCACATTGAAGCTGTTTTCTATCCTCACATTGAAGCTGTGTTTTCTATCCTCACATTGAAGCTGTTTTCTATCCTCACATTGAAGCTGTGTTTTCTATCCTCACATTGAAGCTGTTTTCTATCCTCACACTGAAGCTGTTTTCTATCCTCACATTGAAGCTGTTTTCTATCCTCACATTGAAGCTGTGTTTTCTATCCTCACATTGAAGCTGTTTTCTATCCTCACATTGAAGCTGTTTTCTATCTTCACATTGAAGCTGTTTTCTATCCTCACATGAAGCTGTTTTCTATCCTCACATTGAAGCTGTTTTCTATCCTCACATTGAAGCTGTTTTCTATCCTCACATTGAAGCTGTTTTCTATCCTCACATTGAAGCTGTGTTTTCTATCCTCACATTGAAGCTGTTTTCTATCCTCACATTGAAGCTGTTTTCTATCCTCACATTGAAGCTGTTTTCTATCCTCACATTGAAGCTGTTTTCTATCCTCACATTGAAGCTGTTTTCTATCCTCACATTGAAGCTGTGTTTTCTATCCTCACATTGAAGCTGTTTTCTATCCTCACATTGAAGCTGTTTTCTATCCTCACACTGAAGCTGTTTTCTATCCTCACATTGAAGCTGTTTTTCTATCCTCACATGAAGCTGTTTTCTATCCTCACATTGAAGCTGTTTTCTATCCTCACATTGAAGCTGTTTTCTATCCTCACATTGAAGCTGTTTTCTATCCTCACATAGAAGCTGTTTTCTATCCTCACATTGAAGCTGTTTTCTATCCTCACATAGAAGCTGTTTTCTATCCTCACATTGAAGCTGTTTTCTATCCTCACATTGAAGCTGTTTTCTATCCTCACATTGAAGCTGTTTTCTATCCTCACATTGAAGCTGTTTTCTATCCTCACATTGAAGCTGTGTTTCTATCCTCACATTGAAGCTGTTTTTCTATCCTCACACTGAAGCTGTTTTCTATCCTCACACTGAAGCTGTTTTCTATCCTCACATTGAAGCTGTTTTCTATCCTCACATTGAAGCTGTTTTCTATCCTCACATTGAAGCTGTTTTCTATCCTCACACTGAAGCTGTGTTTTCTATCCTCACATTGAAGCTGTTTTCTATCCTCACATTGAAGCTGTTTTCTATCCTCACACTGAAGCTGTTTTCTATCCTCACATTGAAGCTGTTTTCTATCCTCACATTGAAGCTGTTTTCTATCCTCACATTGAAGCTGTTTTCTATCCTCACACTGAAGCTGTGTTTTCTATCCTCACATTGAAGCTGTGTTTTCTATCCTCACACTGAAGCTGTTTTCTATCCTCACACTGAAGCTGTTTTCTATCCTCACATTGAAGCTGTTTTCTATCCTCACATTGAAGCTGTTTTCTATCCTCACATTGAAGCTGTTTTCTATCCTCACACTGAAGCTGTGTTTTCTATCCTCACATTGAAGCTGTGTTTTCTATCCTCACACTGAAGCTGTTTTCTATCCTCACACTGAAGCTGTTTTCTATCCTCACATTGAAGCTGTTTTCTATCCTCACATTGAAGCTGTTTTCTATCCTCACATTGAAGCTGTTTTCTATCCTCACATTGAAGCTGTTTTCTATCCTCACATTGAAGCTGTGTTTTCTATCCTCACATTGAAGCTGTTTTCTATCTTCACATTGAAGCTGTGTTTTCTATCCTCACATTGAAGCTGTTTTCTATCCTCACACTGAAGCTGTTTTCTATCCTCACATTGAAGCTGCGTCTTCTATCCTCACATTGAAGCTGTGTTTTCTATCCTCACATTGAAGCTGTTTTCTATCCTCACATTGAAGCAGTTTTCTATCCTCACATTGAAGCCGTTTTCTATCCTCACATTGAAGCTGTTTTCTATCCTCACATTGAAGCTGTTTTCTATCCTCACATTGAAGCTGTTTTCTATCCTCACATTGAAGCTGTTTTCTATCCTCACATTGAAGCAGTTTTCTATCCTCACATTGAAGCTGTTTTTTCCATCCTCACATTGAAGCTGTGTTTTCTATCCTCACATTGAAGCAGTTTTCTATCCTCCCATTGAAGTTGTGTTTTCTATCCTCACATGCCTCCGTTATGTAAAAAAAGCTCCTGTTGAGTCGTATTAAGTATCGTTCTGAAAATGTAATCTTCTAAGCAATGTTCAAATTTAATCTACCTTAGTGAGAAGCTCTGTCGGTGGTTGGATTCCATTTGATTCCACTTCATTCACATAATCTGTCATTTGTATGAATATGTGTTTGTGTGTATGTGTGAGAGAGAGACATGAGAGAATTCCCTGTTCACTACTGTCAGCATACGAACCATTCACGAGTGAATCCTGCCATGCATGATGGCATTATGACCCTTTTTCCACCACCATGGCCTTGGGCAGTTTCTCAGTCTGTTTTATGTGCTGCCTGAGGGAGATGTTTGCATACACTAACTCTGCGTATAGAGGCAGTCTCTCCTGTGTTCTCGCCAGGATGCCTATTTCCATAGCAACACAATCTCAAAGAAAGCGAGAGCGGGGCTTTGAACAGACGAGCAGGCTGTTGCACCATCCCTGCCACTCGATTGCAACTATGAGTATCTGATCAAGGCCACTGAAGACACTTATAAATTAGAAATGGGTTTCACAAGGGCATGATGGTAGACGGTTCAGTGCACAGATTGTTAAAATAATTTGGTTAAATGATCAAAGCTAACAAATGTTGTTGTGTTAAAGCTCTTATTCTGTTGAAATGACTGGTGTGAGACGGACTCTCCTGTATTGAGAACTGAAGTTGGTATCAATATTGTGTTTAAGGCAATTATATAAAGGAGACATGTCCACTAAAAATGATAAAGTCCTCATCAGAAAAATAACAGGTTGGCTGTGAAAGCAGTTTATCACGACCCATATTTGTGTTTCTTGTTAGACAGTCACCTCTAATTATTGTAGTAATATTACTGCTAAAATGAGAATAAGTAGTATAAAGAGCTAAAAGTCTGTATACGGAGGAGGTCAGGATGGAAAGTCCGATTCAGGATGCTGCTGTTCGTGTCCAGCTTGAAACCTGAAGTCAGCTGTAAGTTCTTTTAAGTTTCTTCATGAAAACGTTTAGAAAGTTGTTACGAAATGTAACAAAGTTAACGTTGGACTGTTTTCCTAGACCTAACCAAGTAGTCTTGGTTCCTTAAACTAACCAAACTGCAAGAAACAAAGTTAGGTATGTCTGTCACTGGTAGCTGAAGTGGTCATGGTGTTTTGGGAACGGATATATGTTTGATTTTGCTAAAATAACTGAACTTCTGCACATGACATAGGTACTGTTGTAACAGAAGTTACAAAAGTAACATCGGTATTGTTTTCTTAAACCTAACCAACACATTTTCTTTAACTTAACTTAACCAAACTGCAATCCAGTCAGCCTGTCACTCATATGCTGCGACGGTCATGTTTTCCTGGGAATGGTTATATTTGTCGTTTTAGGAGTTGGTGGCCGTCGATCTGTTCATTTGTTTTGGTGAGGTTTGGAAATGTGTTGGAAATTAAATGTGACAGAGGGGTGAGATGATCGCAGATGTTTTGTATGCAGATTCAAGGGTTTTCAATATCTGGTTTCTATTCTGACACATGGCAGCAAACTGTAGATCATCCCTGAAGTGCATAAAAAAATGCCACTTGATATGCATGAGAAACAAGTGTTTGTAATGCTCACTGGAGTGGCACATTGCCATCGCTGTAAATCTGTCAGCGAGCTGCAGTATTTTATCTACTGTGTTTTGGATGAGGAAAACTAAAAAGGCACATATAACTCAAAGTCTTTGTGCTCATTTTCTCACGATTAAGAGGCCATTCTTGGTTATTTTCCTCTCAAACCAGGACAGATGTGGACACAGAGTGGTCAGGGCTCCAGTGGTCAGGGGTGTGTCTGACAGCAAAGAGGAGTTTGTTTTAATATGTCCACTTGGAAAATCCTCAGGGGAAATATCATGGATTCTGGTGCAGATGTTTCACTGTGTTTGCATGCTTGGAATTGGGGTTGGGCCCTTTGATCTAAATGAAAATGCACCGCAGAGGTTTGCAGATCGGGCGAGTCGGAGCTCTGCGCAGAGAGCAAATCTGAAAATGTTCCCACCTCCGGATTTTCCCAGGTTCCCCTGCAGAGTATACCTTCTGTGATCAGAGACATGGGAATACCACAGCCTGTCGCCTTGATCCATCTCTGTCTTGGCACAGCCTGCAAACATTTGGCATCTTCAGTGGAAACACTGTGAGCCGGTGCCAGCAGTGGCAGACCACCAATGCCTGCATACTTCCTCCCGCAGAGTTCATTTTTGTATCAACTCTGCTCTATCATCAGTGTAGTTTCACCACACAAAGGACTCACTTTTGAATGCAAAGTAGTTAAACAGGCGACCGAAACAACCGTGTGTTTACGATGGGAAAAAGTTCAACGTCCCCCTGATCTTGTTAGCTGTAACAAAATAAGATCATATGTGTGCCTACAGTGGGTGTCACCACAACGTCAAAATGATCAATAATTGCAAGTTTTAAATGAGATTAACACACATATGACTCACAGACCCTGACTTAATATTAATGTAGGAGTAGCTAACTGCTAACAATGTAGTGTTGCCAAATACAAAACAGTGTGCGAGAGCAGGTCTCTGCATCCAGGTGAACTGTGAGGTTATGTCCACCTCTCTATAAGCATTATATAATAAATAATAAACAGACTATATGATGATTCATAAGAAAACATATTCCATATCATTACAACTAGGAGGAGTCTATATTTAATTCTGCTTACAACTGCATTATATTGTGCTGTAAACTATATGTTTATTTAAAGTTTATAGACTGTGTATACAAATTAAAAAGGGAAAATTAAGCAACATTATGTAGAAATTGGCATTTTTTGTGATTTGGCCATTTCAGAGAAAAACACAGCTGTCGTGAATAAAAATCCTTGTTTTATCTAATAATTTGTCAGATATTATGTCACATTATGAGCTAACTACTTACAAAACTCAGCATGTCATAACAACGTTATCTCTTGTATGCTCGGACATTATCTGCACGCACGCAACTCAAAACAGGAACAGCACGGCCAAACCAACGTAACCCGAGACAATGACGCCTGGCTCGAACATGCTGCTGGCTAAACCTCTGTCAGAATGGGCTAACTTGGCTTGTGATAAAAAAAAAAAAAAAGTGGTGTGTTGGCGACTTTGCTAATGCAGGCAAACATCAAACAAGTGCAACAACACATATACTGTAACTGAACAAGCCAGCTAATATTACTCACAGCAACAAGTCCAGCTCGACATCTGTTGTCAGTGTCTGCACACAATTCAGTGACAGCGTTGCCAAAGACTAAAAGCCAGAAAAGATTTTCTCATCTCTTGCATTTTCGCTCGCTAACTGCTTTTTTCTTGTCAGCCTCCCCGTCAGTGTCCTCTTCGGCCCAGAAACTCTCTTTTAGTGACTTCACTTGGAACACTTTCATGATTTTACAGCATGATTTCTCCCCGAGGGCAGAAAATGGTCCCACAATCTATCTTGCAAAGCATCTTCATCACAGAGTTTATATCAACTTTCTGTCTCATGGTCGAAGCTGAAATCAGTCCATGATGAGGACGAAAGTGTTGTTTTTTATTGGTTTGTTTTCTGCTGGTGAAGCTGTTTAGGGTGATCAGTATTGTGTCCTGCGGCTTTTTGGTTGTTTTGTGTTCTTTTTTCTAGTTAGTTATATAGTTTTTTTTTTTTTTTAGTTAGTTATATAGTTAAAGCTTGTAATCAATTTGTTTAACTTGATCTTTGTGTCTCTTACTGCAGAATGATAAAAATGGAAACAATCATAGCCAAGACTGTAAGAAAAGAGGGCTTTGTTTATGAGATCAAGTTTAAGTTTACAAAAATCAAACAGCAGGAGACCCAATATCGATCCTTGCGGAACACCTTTTTAATGAAGATTTAGGGGGCATTATTTGAAATCATCCACAAGAACAGTTTGAGATCTTGCATGAAGAAGTTTTTTAAATCAGAAATAATTCAGTAATAAGCAACTTGTTTAACAAAATGGTGTAATTGGCAGTAACAAAATCCCTGGACACACAATATGTGCACACATAATGTTGCTTTTCAACACAACGTAAAGTCTTCAATTAAATAAGAAGGGGTAGACTTTATCCTTAGTTGCTCCATATGCAGTATGCTCACCAACAGCACCGTCTTTAGAGTGCGCAGTAAATGGTTATCAAATTAATTTTTAAGTACATTTTTTTCCTTCACCCACCAATAATATTTCACCCTGGTTTGCACATTAGACGAAACATGTAAAAACACTTGGCTAGGATAACAGCTTCCTCAGGACAAACTTCTCCTTAACTGTATTTCACATTTCTGTCAATGAGAACTGAGATTTGGTTGTTTTTCAAGGCAGACGTTTACAGTATATCAGCAGATGTTAGACATTCATGAGGAAATGAGTAATAAAGCATTTACCTCCATATCCTGAGACACAATTGTTAAAGTCATTTAGGAAATATGTGGTTTGGCTGGGCCATGTCCCGGGCCTTTCTGTGCCCGGCATTGACATTCCACTTAAGCTAACACTGCAACCGTACATGAATTACACTATCGCACTCTTAATACATTACTCCTAATGTATAGAAGGAATAGCCTGAGTGATCTGTGTGAAAGTGAAAATCGTTAAAGAAAAGAATTTCAAAAAAAGTACTTTAAGATCGATCTCTTATTCTTGTTTTTACTTTTACATTCCTATTTTTTTTTAACCTTATATCCTCTTGTTTATCTGCATATGTCATATAAGCTACTGGATGCCTAAATTTCCATCCAAACACAAATCGGCTGTCCGTCCATCGCGCTGTCCATCCATCTATCCAGTGTTTATAGTTTCAACTCATAATGTTTGTTTTTTATTGTCTCCCACTTGCTTCGCCCTGCACAGAATCTGTCGTTTCCTCTTCCTTATATTATTCAATCTTCAGTGTTTCATTATATTAACAGACATGTCAAGACTATGATGCTGGAACAATCCTGACAATCTGGAATTAGAATGAATTAATGAATATGAAGTTGTGAATAGCAACACTGCCTCATTACCTCCGCTGAGGTGCCCTTGAACAAGGTCCTGCTCAGTGGCCACAGCATCAGACTGTGGTTAGCAACAAGCGAGACTGCGTAACTGTGTGATTGTGATTAAGGTGTACGTGGGTGTCGCTCTCAGTGAAACCTTCCTGAATGAATAAAGGTTTAAAAGCAGGGATTCGGAGTCTTCTAGGAATTCTCTGTTTCTGTGAGGTATTTTGTTTTTTCCTCTCATTTCTCCTTCTTTAATTATATGTGTCAGGATCCACCTCTGTTATAATGATGGTGACAGTCTGTATATTATCACTGGTCACGATCAGTAAAGCAGATACAGACTGACGACTAACCCACTTTGCCAAAATGGTATAAATGCTGCGAGCACAGGTATCGTCTGTGTTCCATCTTAGATGTACTTGGAGTGCACGGAGACCTCATCAGGTTCATCTTTGATAATCATTAGATAGACTGGAGTGTCCTGCAGTGATGAGGTGAAATGGTTTGATGTTCTTCGCCTCAGGGCAGCTTCACGTTTAGATATCTACAGGTGACTTTTATACAGTGCCCTCTTTAATCTCAGTGTGGTGAGATGAGCGAGTGCTGCATGGGAAATACACAGCTCACATCTTTTACACATAAAGCAACTGAATTACGCTACCCTGAAGTTATGTTCCCATTAAACACAGGCTCCGACCACAGATTCATTAAGTTGTAAATGAGGTAGCTGAGCGTCTGTCTTCCTGAATGAAAACTCCCATCACATTTGCCACAATAAAGTTTCAGTAGATCTATTACTTGGGTTCGGTGGTATGAGCTAGTAACACCTTGTGCATCATGAAGTGTTGTAAAAACCCCAAAACACATGTGGAGGTGAAGCTTTAATCAATTAGATGGAATGTAAATAATTGTTTGGCGGTTAAAATAATTACAAAGCGACGCACTCGCTAGTGAAGTTGAAAGCAAAGTCAGGACCTCACAAGCTATTTAAGACACTGCGGGCTATGCCTGCTCGAGCTAAACTCTCCATGAGCCGAGCGCTAAGGAGCCAATAAAAACAGCCTCATTTAAGCTGCAGTTACTTGGCACGCTGTGCTTTCAGATGAAAACAGCCTCTACGCCCCGTCAACTTCGTGCAGCGGAGTGCATTTACAGTGTACAAGCTGGGCAAAAAGTCATGGTTAGACATAAAGAGAAGTCAGTACTCATTCTCTGAACAGTCATTACAGGAGGCCCAGTGTCAAAGTACAACTTCTACCACTGTTAAGTGTTTATTTTAACTTCCATGTCACTGGGAAACGTTGTGAGAACATCAACTTTAAATGTGCCCTGCCGTCCTCCACAGCTGGATGACAGTGTTGATCCCTCGTCTAATGATGAAAATGTGGCGTTGCTACTGAGACAGACACTCGGTGACATTCATTAACCTCAGGATCTTCAGACTTGTTGAATAATTTTGCTACTGAACAAAACTCTTTGTGTTTGTGTGAAAAAGTTTACTCGTCAGAGATGCGAGTCTTGTCACGCAACTTCAACCCATTCAAGCCAATACCCGGAGGAGTCGGAATGCTTTGATGCCTTTTCAGACAAAAAGCAGGTAGATATTCTTTTCTTTTTTTTATATATATGTTCTGTATTTAATAATTCTGCAACAGTTTGATATTGGAATGTTTGATCCTATCTGAGTCAGACTTCAAAGAGAGCTGTATGACGAAAACATGAACTGCTCTAATTGCCAAAGAAAAGTGAAGAGTGAAATCACGGCACAGCTTTTCAGATTGAGGGGTGTGTTTCTGTAAGTCTGACATCAAAGGTTGTCCTTTTGCATCACACTGTATCCTGATGGAAATCTCTCGGTGACAAATGTCTTCGAGATCACTTTACAAAAAGTGAAAATACCAATCATCCAATGGAAACCAGCACAACTGCTCAACGATGAACCAAAATCATGACGCAATCGTTTCAGTAACTGTGGATACTGTTTTACATTTCATTTATATTTTAACACAAGTTTTCCATTTCTACAAAATCAGAGCTATATATATATATATATATATATATATAATATATATATATATATATATATATATATATATATATATATATATATATATATTCAGTATATATACCGTATATTGCTTTATTTTGCTGCCTTGATGTTAACAGCATGTCCAGAGATCAGGGGAGCAATTTGGCCGCAGAACCTGGTTGTTAGTTCAGCTCACAGTTTCAGGGAGTGTTTGCAGACATTACACAGAAGTCTCAGTTGCATTCAATGGAAATTATGTTCACTTAAACAATAGCTGCTCCCACTTCAGGGATGAGAATTTCCAAAGTCTGCATTTCTAGAATACACTGTAACAGCTTGACGAGGCCTGTCCCATTTCAGGGCATCCTTCGTTTGCTTCATCAGTAAATATGTTATTTTATCTAAAAGTTTGAAAAAGCAGCCCAGGAGGGGACAGTGGAGGCAGCTCGGACAACTAAACTGGATATTATTGACAGGACATCAGTGCAACTTCCATCAGAGGCACAAAAACATTAAACAAGTGTTTTTTTTTGTGACTTAACCAAACCACACCACCAGCACAAACTGGTCAGAACATGATATTGAAAACTGAACACAACATTTCAGATGTCTCCATTACAGGAACATGAAGGAATGTGAGCTAAATGAGTTTCTACTCCTCACAGCCTTCTGATCACAGCTGAAGACGCACCAACACCTGCAGCGTCTGTGAGCTCGTCTCCCCCGACAACAACTGCTCACTGCTGCTCATCAAAGCCAAGCGCACCCATCAGCACCAAACTGGCCATTTGTGACTGAAAATGCCACCGCAGAAGATAAACTGAATAGATAAAAATGTGGGAAAAAATACTGTGTTAAAAAAAGAGGTTGAGTTTGTTTACCTAGACGAGAGATTGGCAGGAGAGACAAACACTTGGCATCCAGTGTTGTCTTTGGTCTCCCTTCAGCACATGTTGCCCACCATTACGATTAAAAAATGGTGGTGTGTTCAAACATTGGTCTTTCCTCCTTAAAAGGACACAGGCCGGTCTGTGTTTACAAGGTTCTGTGATGGGAGAGTTTACTTTAGCTTCACTCAGGACTTAATTTGAAATACTTGTCCACACTGTTAACAGAGAGAGGAGACACAGACAGGCGGTCGTATTCAGAGCTCTACTTCAGTGTGAGTCTCATTAAAGGAGCTCCAGTTTGTGCAGAGTGCACCACTGATTTAAGTCAAGACAAACATTTGCTTCAGATTAGTCGTGCACAGATTCTATCAGCACTGAATGTTGGGTGTTCACTGGTGCCTCGTATAATCATGAGCGATGTTGTGTTGAGATTTTCCAGGAGCTGAATGACTGGAAAGTCTGCAGAAAAGAAGACGCCCCGTGTCATCAAGCAAGACTGGTTTCCTAAATTTGTACACCTTCGCTCCTAGAATGTAAACTGACCCCGTCCGTTGTGTTTTTTTCCCCGTGACCACATCAGTCGGGTAGATTTTTAAGAACTGGCTCAGCAGTGCCTGGACATGAATGGGACATTTAGAGGACTGCTGACTGGGAGCTGTGTTGTTCCTCACATGTGGTCTGTGACCCTCGTTTCAAACAGTGTCGAAAAAGGAAAACAGGATGCGTAAAGCATTTGACTCGGCCCATTTGTGCGTGTGACTAAAAGTGAGGCAATGGGGCAAGTCCAGACTTGCAGAAAAGAAAATAATTCACTGACCGTCAGAGTCTCCTCAGCCTGCTGTGCCAGATCTGTGATCTGACGCTCGGCTCTTTGAATGCAAAGCAAACTTTAAACCAAAACCATTCACACAGTCCCGGAGTTTCCTTCTTGTGAAGACAAATATTACGTATATTTCAAGAAGACACCAAAATTAGAAACAGTTCCTTTTAATTCGGTGTCATCGTTTCGTCTAGTAATCTTTCATGCCAAAATCTTAACTTTAGGGCATTTGGGAACTTTGTAGATAACAGCAATGATTAGTTCTTCTAATCCCTTTGATGCTTCAGAATATCTCTTTAAGAAACTCATGCTCAAATTAAAGTTTAAAAATATGATGTGTTTTGCATATTTTTCTTCTTTTCTTCTAATATCTGTTTATATGATTAAACTCCACAGTCATCCCTGCTTGCACGCACGGGCAATGTGATCTCAGATACACTCATGCACCTCTAAAAATAACACTGTACCTGGAAAAGTCTGGTTTACACAGGGTACTGTATCACCCTTTCACCCTCAGAAAGAAGTGGCATTAGGAACCATCAATCTCTGTCGAGCGTGTGACAGAGAGCCCTTGTGTTTGGTTAATACTCTGAAGTGAAAGCTAACATGGAGCAGAGAGCTCTCTCATGTTGGAACTAGCTGAGTGGAGGAGGCAGTCACTGCGGCAGGTGACATTGTTGGAGCTGAATGTGAAACTATCCCGAAATGAAACGAATGTTTCTTTGTGTGTAAAGCCTAAAAATGTAACTTGAGTTGTGTCTTGGAAACCTAATAATGAGCAACCGTAGATTATTGTGTTATGTTTACAATCAGGCTGTTGGGCCTTGAGACAACTGTCCAACACTTCTAACAGTAGAATGAAGCCGTGATGAAACATCGAAATTTGTGCATCGATGCTGAAGTTCTTACATGCTAATTTGGGTGAAGAAGGCAGAGATTAAATCTGTTTAAAAATACTTCCACAGAGGAATAATTCAGCCATGCTGTGGACAAAAGCACAGTCTAAAAGTTATTAACAATACAACAATAACAGGATGAAACGTCCTCATCACATCAGCTACAGGCCTTTATCACAGCAGATACTTGGAGGTAAACACTGATTACACAGTGTCAAATATTGTCCTGTAAATGCCTCTTGCGTGTTATTATGTAAACTGCAAATAATGTCATGTCTAATTCAAAATATATTGACTATCCTACATACACGACACCAATCAGCTGGGTGCAGTATATCTGTAGACGCGTCATGGAGATCCGACTGAGATATCCGTCATTGTCGCAGGACTGCAGGGATCCAGGTCCCCTGGCAGCCACACGGAGCTCCAAGTGAATGATTAGCCACAGACCCCTGGGAGACCATGTGACCCTTACCGCCGAGGGTCATACAGAGCGTGCATGTGTCGCCTATGTGCACACAACTAATCAATCACACGCTGTGACATCTCCAGGTTTATATTAGGCATTCATTGGGATGCAGGCACAACTGTCCCCAATTCTAAATGAGTAATCAGCGAGGAAGAATTATCTGATAAGATAACTTCTCTCCTGCTGCACGAGAAATTCAGGCTGATAAAACCGTTTATTTTTAACTTTTTAATACAATCAGCACAAGTTAATTCTTAAATATGTGGAGCTTATATTATATACTTCCTGAATATCAGGAAAATCAACTATTACCAGTAACAATGCTTTCAGTCTCTGGGAGCCACGTCAAGGAGCCGACATGCACATAACTGAAAAACAACAATAATCATACTATTAATTACATCATCATCGTTCGGTTTCTTTCAATATAACTGCTTGCTAATCTCTTCATGAGACAAACATGTGAAGACAGTGGATCTAAATCACGCACTTGTAACTTATCTCTGAGGTCACAGAGACTGCGTCTATGCAACCTGCATTCGAGAATTTGTGTTCAACCTAAAATATTCTGTCCGACTGTTCTGGCTCGGAGCCCAAACATCTTTAGTTCAGGAACATTTCTTTCATTCTGTGTAATACTTTTATTTCTGCCCTTCAGAACATTAAAATAGCTTACAGGAGACTAAGAAAAGAAAGAACTGCCTTCCCCTTAGTTTGAATTCATCATTAGAGACCCACAAAGTGTTCCTCCAGGGTTAGAAAATCACAATGCCAATTAACTGGATGACATAGAAATCAGTGTCTTTTGACCTTGCTCTGTATTAAGGATGCGTTTCCTTTATAGCCGCTGGCTGGCTCGATGTTTGTGAGTAATAGCAGCAGCTGTGAGACGCTTGTCAGAGCTCATCAGTCCGGGACGCTCGCTGTATCTACAACACTGCCACCACGTTGTGTTTGTTGTGGGAGATAAGCCATGACATCACACACTATCAGTGGCCCACATGTGCTCGGGGATCAAATAAGGCGCTCGATCTGATAACACTTGGCTAAGTGATTTGAAAGTGACACGAGAGGAGTTGCTCGGCTCAAAGAGTTAGCTTAAGTAGGTAGCATGTATGGAAGCTACACACGTAACGTATTTATTTTAACAGCCCGTCCAATGACCATACAGTCAACTATCAGAGCACCATTTCTTGTTTGGCGGCGACCTCTAGTGGCCGGAGTAATTATTACTGCTGCAAAGGAGGAAGTGAGAAATAGTACAAAGAGTAACACGTCTTTGTCGGAAAGAGGGTCAAGGATGGATTATTGGGTTAAACACTGAGTTCTTTTAACTGACAAACGCAGTTAAGTTGCACTACGTAACTTTAGAAACTTGTCACGCTTATAACAAAAGTGATGTAGCGATTTTAACCCAAGCCAAAACCTTTTCCCAAACCAAACCAGGTAGTCTTTTTTTGCCTAAACCCATCCAAACTGTGAGTGTATGAAGGACAGTGATACGCTTTAATGGTCATCTTGTTTTGGGAATGGTGATATATGTCATTTCTGGAGTCATGTATAGGTAAGAATATCTTAAATTAAAGAGTAAATTTAATGTTTTAACTCATCAACTTAAACAGGGGCGACCACAGTGAGGTAGGTTCACCACTCTATGAAACACATTACCGTGTAAAGGTATCAGTACATGAGCTCGGGAACACTTTATAAAAGCATGTCGGGTAACACAGTTTGCTTAAAAATGATTACATTCTATTTTCTTTTAGGTTTTAGGCAACATTTTTTTGGAATAGGGGTTGTGAATGTTCTTTCTCCCATATACTGGTAGTTGTAGTGCATTCAGGTAAAGCACTCTCCCTGCGGTTTCTCAGTTTGGTAAGATTATTATGTATATACTGTACACTGGCATTTGATTTATGGCAGGATGTTTAATGTATAGTGTATTATAGAGTTCAGAGTGAATGTAAAGACCTTTCATCTTGGTGTGGTAACGTGGAGTGGTTAAACGTTAGAGGTAATGAGGAGATGAAGGCTGGAATGGGACACATCTGTCAAATGACTCAACCTATACAGTATATTTAACATGGAGCTCTACTCGGCTGTGCTGCTTTGTAAATGATTTCCTGACCCATGATTAATACTACACTGAAGTCGAGGACCTTACATTCCCAGCAACAACAGCCGGTTCGCTGAAAACCGCTGCTGCAGCACCCTGTAATTATCAAAACATAACATGCACCCGTCAATTTGGCCTTTCCATCCATACACTGTGAACCAATTAGGGATGCTGGAGATGTCATCTGGATGGGGCTGCCATATTTTCCCCATCAGTCAGTGCTCAAAGCCCCAGCTAGGTTATAAACGACCTCAAGTTGCGATCGATTCCCACCACTGCAAGTCCAAATTTATAGTCAGTTGCCAGTTCCAGGAGATGGATGGCTGCAAACGTACTGCTCTGCAAAGGCTGTAGTGAATCTTCCAATACTTCCACTTGTTGACACGACAATATGACTTTAAGGGGAAAAGGACAGGACTTCCTTTCCTGGATCACATCTGCTTTTTCCTCCTGCAGCATTAGTCATGAAGTTTCAGACTGAATATGTTTTTGGGTTAGTTAGCAGGATTTCTTTGATATTTTCAAATGTAGTTATTCATTTATTCAACAGACATCTGTCACACTCGGGAGAAAGAAAAGCTTCTATAGTTTTATCATCCCCAACAATGGCTGGTTGGCATTAGTACCATTCTACAAACAGGCACAGCAAATTGTGCGCTTGCAGCAAGGTGTGACCCGAGCTTTTATTGGGGCCATGCTAACAGAATCCGTGAGCCACTTCAGGGACAGCACAAAAATGTCACAACATCTCTTGATTGTTGGGTGAGTCCGAATTAAAATGCCACTTTTCCTTTGAAGGTAAGTTGAGATTCACACATTTGAAGGAAGTGCAGAAGCATTTTCCAACAGTGTCGTCCAGGAAAAGTTTGCAGTGACGGGAAATGACGAGTTGTTGCTGCCATTGGCTAAACAGCATGACAGAAGGAGTTTGTTTAATATTCTGCAAAACAAGCAGAAAGAAAGCACTTTACTTGAATATCTACAGCGCCTTTGCTTAGCTGAACCTTAACACTGGAAGTGGAGTCCAAAGGTAACAAAATCCATGTAATAACACACTTTAAGCATTTCTTTAATCTGTATGAAATCTGATGTTGTTAAATGGCAATTTGTGGTTCCATAGCTGCTTTGAACTATATAAAAATCATTATATCAAGTCATTATATCTTCACCTGAAAGCAGCAGCGCTCCCACAGAATCACACACACCTCACACTGCTCAGTTGTGACTTGGTATTCTGCCTGTTGAACGAGAGATGTTGGATTACCGGAGCTCATCCTCTGATTTGTATTTACCTTCATCAAGCCGTTTTGCCATCTTGCTGCTGGACATGAACCAAAATAGCTGGTCTGATTGGGGAAATGACCCACACAGTCACTGCCCTGCAGGACCTACAGCTTTGCTGTTATTGCATAAAATAAGGCCCTTTCTCCTGTTTTACAGAAACACATTATGCTCTCCTAATAGAAACAGAAACATTTCAGGGACAAGTCTTACATCTGTGACGCACTGTACTGAGTTTCGGTGCATTATTGTGTTGAACAGTGTGTTGAAGGTGTAGGTGGCTCCATCTTTTCAGCTACTGGAACATGCAGAGGAAAGGTCAAACCTGTAAATTACTGAAGGTTGTTCCTGTGAATTCATTAAATGGCTCTTTGTAGGAGGAGATGTTTGAGCTGAGTGTGGGCTGCTTGTTGTGGAGATGACTCTGTGAAGAGGAGAGAGTGTCATTGTGCCTCAGCCTTTGGTCAGAGTCGGTGTCAGACTCCAAAAGCATTCAAAGACTTCAGTCAGTGAGATTCTGTGCGATTTTTTAAAATTTAGTAACATCTGTGCTGCTTAGCAACTGCTGATGTATTGTCTGCGCTACCCTGGAGATGTACTTCACAGTGAGTTTCTTTGCACACGGCTCTTTTTGTCGTCTGTTCAGCCCACAGTGGCTTCTGCCATTCATGCTAATTACTCAGGTTCTCATTTTTTGGGTTTTTTTAGCAGAAAAATTCTGAGTTGGTTGGCAGGTTTAAGAGTTTGTTTTTCCTTCGAGACAAAATGAATTAAAATGTAGCTTCTTGCTTCAAGTAGAGACACTCAAATTGCACCATGATGCTGCGGTCTAGCCTCACTGAGGCTCCACCGGTTTTGCAGCGAAGGAGGCAGTTAGCAGGGGGCATGTGGGTGAAGGGTGGAAGCGTCAAGTGCTGGATTGTAGATGCATACGTCCACACACACACACACACACACACACACACACACCGACGCATGCACTAACACACTAAGAGCAATACCAACTGCCCATGCTGTGTCACATCTTGTGCCAGTGCAGTGAGGTTTCCTCTGCACAGAAACACTGCACCGACTAAGGAAGGCAGTCTGTTTAATATTATAAAAACCACACTGGGAGCCGGCGGGTTTATGCAGTAGCATCTGGCGTCACCGCAGATGCCTGCCAGGGTGCACATTAGATCAGAATAATTGGCCAGGACAGCAGCGTGAGATGGACAAATGAGAACCTCCTCCTGGGTGACCTGATGGCCAAGAGGGAGAATGAACAACACTGCTCAGTGTCTGATAAGGAGCTTGTGAAATACAGAAAAAAATCAGTTTAGACCTGAGGGAGCAGGGCTTAATATTTAGGTTTTTAGGTAATGCTGGTATAAATTATGAGAAAACATTCAAGTCACTCACAAGTACCAAATCCAAAAAAATCCTGTGGTTACAAGTGATGTTCCAATGCCCCTCTGCTCTGTCTCACACATACAGCGGCTGAGATTCACTGTAATTTATTTTAAAAGAAGCAACAAGGAACTTTCCTTTTGTGTTGATGCTTTTTTTTTGGCCTTTGTTTGGCTTTGTGATGGGACAACAGAATGAGATTGGGGGGTGACACGCAGCAAAGGGCCCCAGGCCGGGACTCGAACCCAGGGCCACTACAGCGAGGACAAAGCCTCTGAACTGAGGGGTGCCCCCGATTGTGCTGATTCTGTTTGCAGGATGCATTGACACAAGTTTTCATCCTCCCCAAAATACATCCTCTGCACTTTGTCAATTCAATTACTTATCCGACCTGGATACCTCGGAATCAGATCTAGAAACCCAGTCTCCTCGCTAATGGTCTTCTTTGTCATATTCATGCATCAGAATTAAACTGAAGCTGTTTCATCGACAGTTAAATAACTCTTTGTACTACATTTAATTATGGATTAAGATTTATGAGCTGAAGGTTTACAATTATTAGTGTGGGAATTAGTCAAATCAAAGGCAAGTGGGGCACTTGGACAACTAATTTCCTCCTGTGGTATGATTTAGTATAAAATTGAAGTATGAAATGTCCCATCAGGAAAAACCAGGACAGTTAAATAAGTTATCAAGCTGGAAGCATCCCTGTTTTCATGTATGCAGATGACGCCATGTTAAAAGTCACCAAAAAACATTCAGCAAGCCTTGCACAGATAAAAAATTCTATTCTCTCAGAATTTAGAATAACGTACAAAAATTAAAATAAGCCAATATACCAACATTATAATCATATGATGTTGTTCCAGCTCCTCATTTTTTTCAGCACCACGGACACGGTTTTGCTGTTTTAAATCTCTGTTGCGTTTGTTCGCTGTTCAAGTACGTACCTCTACGTAGAAATGGAAGAATTTATTTTTGATGTTCAGTACAATGAAATACACAAACAATTATTTCAAAAGTAGAGATAAATAGCTTTGGCATACAGAAAATGAAAACACATCCATGACACAACAGCGATGTAAGATTACTAACAATGCAAACTGGCGGCTAATGCTAATGTACAGTGACACATAAAGCAAAGAAGACATTTTGGACCTAAATTTCCCTTTCATTTAACAAATAAATATTTAATATGAACACTTTCAAATGTTGCAAGAATAGCTTGATGCTAGGCATTCATGAAGCAAAGCAGATTTGAAATGAAGAGACGACTGATTCTACATGTGCAACTTTTATCCTCTCCTTGAGAATCTTTGGTAGAAAAGACATGATAGTACAGAAAACAATTGTAAATGACATATTTACACATGATACAGGCTTCTCAGCAAGGCATGTTAGCGATGATATGGCTGTGTTTTACTACAGATGTAATCTGTGCCGAAACAAGTAAGGAGGAAAAAAAATCTGATGAAAATAGCACCTTTCTCTGCATTGATGGTGATAATGGAGGGGTAGGGAGAGTCAGGCAGCTGGAGCCAGCTCACTTACAGACAAAAAAAAGTACTTGAACAAAGAAGCTCCCATTTTCCATGACAGTATCAGCCCACGCTGGCTGAACTTTAAAAAAAGACCTTAAGACGAAGAGGCAAAAAATGCCTCAATGTTCTTATCTGTGAGGAGCAGAAGAAAACAGTCCTCAGAGCACAAAGGTAACAGTCCACATCTGCTCCAGTGTCTTTCTGTCTCTCTAAAATGCACTCAGAGCACACGATTGGTATTCCACAGCAGTCAAATCCATTCAGGAGATTTATTAGATTCCAGTCTGTTCTGCTTAATCCAATTAGCGAAAGGACAACAGGATAAATGGAGAATCTTGTTAGCTTCCAGTGGGAGTGGATGAGAAACCGAATGCTGCAACAGCGGCAGAGGTTCACTTCTAACATCCTGTGTCACTCCAGCGGCAGCGATTACATGTGTCAGAGGTCAGTCCCAGTCATCTTTACAAACACAGGCACACTCCTCATGGTGCTCCAAGGGCACATCAGTCATGGACTTCTGCAGGCCTCGAACGCCGCTTCGATGTTTCAACAGTAGGACCTGTCAGGAAGGAGGATGAGTTAGTGTTAGACATCAAATGCTTGCTAGTCTTAATTATTGTGGCGGTCCCAGCTTGCGTGACGCCCTGGGCGAAACCTCACCTAAACCGAATCTCGAAAACTGTAGGTGAATGTCTCTTTACATGCTCATCGTGATTCATGATCAAGTAGATATTTACCTCATGGTATTTCTTTGTGACCCTGGTGGGAACGCACTGACAGTCGTAACAGCGGTGGGAGCAGCAGGCACAGTTTCCACCACAGCGCTTCACCAGGAGGCAGCTGGGCCAGAAAATGGCATCCGTCCTTTTCAGCTCCTCACGCAAGGAGACTGAAAAGTTGCGTGGAGTGCAGCTGTACAGCCGAACCTCCTCCCTCAAGAGATTGAGATCAGTTCCTCCTCAGAAAAGACAGAGAAGAAAGGATGATCCTCTTGAAACAACAGACATATTTACTGTGTTGTACATTTCTATGCGATCAAACTGTAATGTACAGTTTAAAAAGTCCTACCTTTGGCTTTCTTGTTGAGGATGAAGGATTTTCCCAGCACGTGCCATGTGGGTTTATACAACTCTTCCATATCCACCTGCCATCGCTCCGGCTCGAGGTACTGCATGACCTCCTCCATGGTGCTCAGTTCCGCCACAGCCTCTGACAACTCCTCAATACCCTGCAGGGCTGGAGGGAGAACCGCAGGGACTTCTGGCTCTGATACACTCTGTGGGGAAACCAGCATGACGAGATGGAGAGAGACGGGAAAGAAAGGTCATTTATCCATGAAATACAACAAAAAATGTAATAGATGTTGGAGTCCTGCTTTCTAAACTTTTAATGGACCCGTGCAATGAAAAAAAACGTATTTCTCTCGGTGCTATAATGCCTGTGTGATACATATACTTTAGCTTCCAAACCAAAAACCACCTCATTGGACCAACTGCCTCGGGATACTTACAGAGCAGCCGCTTTCTGTGACATTTAAGAGCTTGTAAGC
This sequence comes from Diplodus puntazzo, assembly GCA_963678695.2. Lineage (NCBI taxonomy): Eukaryota > Metazoa > Chordata > Actinopteri > Spariformes > Sparidae > Diplodus > Diplodus puntazzo. The sequence goes on from OZ023158.1 coordinate 34,783,306, forward strand.
TCGCTCTAGGTTACGAATACCAAAACAGGAAAGTTACTCCGAGGGAACAACTTTGTCAGCAGTGACAGTTTTATTTTGACAACATTAGTGGATGAACCGAGGGGGGTTTGACTCTGCAACGGTACATTTTATGTCATACGGTTAAAAATTGGGTTTAAATTGGGTTCAGGCTCATTAAATGCTACAGTGGTTTGGACTTGAGCAGAGTTAAACAGAAATGACTGTCAAGGCCAGCTGGAGCCCAATTTAAACTCCATGTGTTAACTAATGTGTGGAAGAGTTGAGACTGAAGCTGATTAAAGACAACTGGATAATTTAGTCAGGATTTCCAAACTGGCCAATCACTGAACAATCACCTGATTCTGATCGGTTATAAACATTATAGTTATTTACAGCTTTGCTCCGATGTCACCATATTGGGTCACGTCTAATGTTTTCCCACTTTTCTTCCAGCCGAGCTCCCTGTAGCCTCAAGATATGCTTCAGTTTTTTTTTCCATTAAGAGTGTTTCTTAAATGATTGGTGGCACCGCCTTCCCCCAGTTCCCCTTAAAAGCTTTTTTATTTGCTGTAAATGGGATTTAAACAAAACATATGTTGCTTGCTGTGGCACTTTCTTCAGACAGAAAGCACCATGCAATTCACAGGAACATTTTATCCTTCTATTCTTTGTAGCACTTCACAAAACATTCCCCAAATCACTGTTATTTCTGACATTCCCCCATGTAATCTATTTCTACACTCACAAAGAAAAACGTTTTTTGTCACTGACTGCACAGTTCAATAGATGAAGGAAAATGACACCATCAGCATATCGACTGGTTTCCTATAAACCTTGCTATTGCTATGTTGTTTGTGCTGCTGAAAAATGGAAAAATGAAGGTTGAATAAAAGCACAAATGAAGCGCTTCTGCCAATGAGCAACCAAAACAAGAAGAGGCATTGTTGTCCTTGGTCACTATCCACTATACTAGGCTCAAAGAAGATAGAGGGACGGGCATTCACTCAATGGAGAGCACTCCAGTGTTCTCCTGTTGACATGTGCTCCCCTTTACCACCGGGACATGAGCCATGAAACCTGCTAACCTATTAATACAACCAGGTGTTTTTCTTTGCCTTTTCATGGCGCTGAGATCGGGGTTTCGAGGTCAAACTGGGATTCTTGCAGTTGTTTTTTGCTTTGGACAGCAGCCATGTCGCTCACGCTCTCTTTGCAACGGTGGTGCCAATAGAAATACCACAGGAGAGCATTCGGGGAGGGCAAGTTGAAAAGTTTCTATTTCTACTGTAAGTACTTGCTGAATCCCGCACTGGGGAAATTCTGTTGTTGATATTCATTACGGATGTAGACTCTGGTCCCGTAGCCCGGGAGGTGAACTTACTCCTCTGAAGCTACAGGTCCACGCCTCTGTGATTCATGCTGGACTTGATCTCGACACCCTCTAGTTCCCGGGCCAAGTCCGTACAGGGTGAACTGCTGCCAACTGCAGCCAACACTGCTGGAATAATGTGTGTACCTGCCTCAGCTTAAATCTGTCATCCTGCAAATGAGGAAGGGACTCCACTACAAAAAGCAGCGTTATCATCAGAGTCGTCAGCATCTGAATTCCAGCACGCACAAAGTGACATTCACCACATCTGACACAGTTCCCTACACTGAAGTCAAAATGCAAATACGAGTGAAATGTCTCATTTTTTAAGTTGTCAAACGTGATCACCTCCCTGTCGCCTCCCCTGCCCACTTTGCATAACAACATTTGTTCCGTTAGCTCCCGTAGGCAGCAGCATTATTTGTTTCAAGCTCGCAGCCCTCCAGGCTACAGCGTGCAGTCACAGACAAGATTGATACCTGGGGTGTCGGTCTTCCCACGAGAGAAGAGGCTAATCTGTTAAACCTTTCAGTCCTGTGACGCTGCGTTTGTCCAACATGTCAGCTCGCTGGTCTCTCTAATCTTATGTGACTGACAGGTAGAAGGCAACGTTGTGACACTTACAAAAAATATGCAGCTCGAGGAGCATTGAAAACATCGGCTGCTGGCAGCTGGGTCTTTAAGCTTGTGGGGAAGCAGAAATGTTTGAGAAGCAAAAATGATTCCAGGAATCTGTATCTTCCCTTTGATGACTTATAGGGGTGAATTTTAAAGGAATCCAGTGAGAAATGGGGTTTGGAAGCAAAGTTTTCCTTTCGTCAGGGGCACTGACATGACGAGGATTTGCTGTTTGTGACTTATTTACAACTTGTGCTAAAAACTTTCGGATTCATGGCGCGGTAAAACCACCTGGACAAAAGTATAACATATTATTTCAAAATGTTTTTTTTTTTATCCACAAGAGTACAGCCATCAACTGGAGCAAACAGAGGAATTTAAGATGTACACGGTAAAGGTCAAGCTATTAATCAGTAAGACATACCAACAAGTGTATTGGCATTTATATGGTGACTAATAGGTGTAACATAGGAAACACCCAAAAGTTTTATTGACTGCGTAGATCCAAGCAATATACTCAGAATCCAAGTCCCTGGTGTTGACTTTCAAATAAGATGCCAGTGGTTTGACATGGCTGCACCACAGGCTACAAAAACACAGCTGATGTGCAGCTGTGCTCATGCCACAGATCTGACTCATTCTAATGAGGCTGCCTTCACAACCACCAAACATATCTTTGGTTTATTTGGCACCTACTGAGATAAACGAACACCAGTGTGGAAGGAATATTTGTGGAGAAATGACTGGTCACTGAGGTAGAAGAAGTAAAAGTATAGTGAGCGGTCCTGAGTTTCCAGACAGCAGAGGGGAGCTGTGATTGTTATTAGTTGAGCTGGCAGTGGCAAACAGTGTAGACTGGAAGCCATTAACAGCTTGTGAATGTCGATGGTGCAACACTCCCCCAATTAGCAGCGCTTTGCAAGCTCAGCTTCAGACTGAGAAGCCAGGCAATCCTTCAGACACATCAGGATGGTGTGAATGAAGCTGTAAGCAGCAGATGATAACTTTTATTAAAACAGTTCCACCAACAAAACACTTAGATGGACCAGCAACTTCTAGCTGGCATGAATTCAGAGCAGTGTCCATGCATCAGGTATTTTGTGAACGAAGGGGACAAACATACGAGACTTTAGACGCAGCCCCAATTTATGATTGACTTTGTGTACAATATTTCTGAATCTATGATTGGAAATAGCTTAAAGATCGATATCTTTCTTCACCACCATCCTGGAACCAATGTCAGCCACCCTGAAGTGAATTTGAATCGTCCGTAAATCAAAATGTTGCTTCTTGCAGCACTGCTCGTTTCTAGAGAGTGTTAATATTAACTACATTGTGTTGTTAATTGTTGATCAGGCTTTTTATATGTAAGAAGTCTGGCAGGACACAGTGAACAGCAGATCAACAGTGTGCATCAAGAGATTTCAGCCCTTATCATATTTATCTTATCACTATTCTAGTATTGTATCAAAGTTTAACATTCTGGTACTGTGAGAACCTCATTAGCAACAGCTGGCTGTTGGGAATAGAACCAATGCTTAAACTCAAATCTCTACTGGTAACAAAATGATCTTTCGCTGCCTCAGAAAAAGCAGTTTCCTGTTAGTTGCAGTTTATGTCAGTACTTTATGGAGAAAAGACCTGAGCCGGCGGACCGAGGCGGGCTGAAAGAAGGAATTAGAGACTCAGTGGAGGTAAAATGCTCGAACCAGTGTTTCAAAATGTGTGTAAATGTGAACATAACCATACTGTACAAGCAGAGGCAGAGGACATTTAGTAAGATTACAATGTACAGTTGTGTTGTGAAAAGAGCACTCATACTTTAAATGGTGGAAGGCTGAGTGTGTTTTTATTCTTCTAGATGAGTTTCAACAGGATCACAGAAGTGTCAAAGCTTCAAACGAGCCTCTCGTGGCCGCCCGGTCCCTCTGAACCCCCTGCCCCTCAACAAATAACCTCGTGTCCACGCTGTGATTACCTCGTTTCCGCTCTCTTTGGTCTTGCGCAGTTCAACCGCACGCTCTTATTTCTGGTAACTGAAATGACAGGTTCAGCTAACTATGTTGAGATGACAATTCTGAAATAGCATCATGGGAGAGCTGTGGAAAACAATATCTCCTCTTGTACACTGGAGTCGCAAACCACTTCCTTGCACAAGAGCGCTTTGAGTAAGCAGCGAGGGCTGCTGTGCGTGAATGAAGTGCTTTTTTTTCTCGCGCGCGATGCCACACACTGCAATTGAGGTTGGTGTAAAAACAGACCTCAATTTCATCATGCCAACGGTAAGCCTCCTGCATGACTCTGCCATCATTACCGTCTGCTTTTATGAGGATTTCGTTCCTTCTTTTTCTCCTCTCCCGTCTCGCACGGTTCACGTCTGCACGTGTAAAACAATCTTCAGTCCATTAAAACTAACAAAGCTGATGGAGTGATTTTCATGCCTGGGTAGCTTTGGGGTTTAATCCTGGATTTGGACCTCACAGAGACAATGATGTATGTTTTGTTTGCTTCTTAAACCCACCACTCAACACCCCTCACGCTCCATTCAACAGGCTCCTTCTCTTCTGTGTTTTAACAACCTCTCTGCCTCGGCGCTTTCACTTTTCCCAAAATCTCTTCCTGTGAATTACAGACCGGGTCTTATTTTTTTCCCCCCTTCCATCTCATGGAAGTGGTGGGGAGGAATCATTGCTTGTTTAAATATAAACTAAAGTGCTGGCCCCTGCGTGGCACGAGGTTCCAGTAGCTGCCGGTTGACCACAGAGGAAACAGAGTGCCGCTGTTCCAGCCGGAGAGAAGTTCAAAGGGAAGCCAGGCTGAACGTGCGGAGGCCAAGGCTTCCTCTTCCCTCCTCAGGGTTTCCGCACCTTCTACAGTTGGAATATGAAAGACAAACCCGGGCGCTTGTTCCATCATATGGTTAGTGGCGGGCGTCTGAACGCCACAGAAGTCACAGTGGTTTCATTCTTCTGCAAAAAAATTCAATCTGACCTTTAAATTCCAAAACATCCACAGTTTTGTTGGGCGATTTACTTTCAGAGTAACAACTTTTTATACAGTATTAATTTCTATGAAAACAGTTAACTAGATATATGATTAATAATCATTAATTAACTGTAATACTCTCTTAGAGCTGAGAGAAATATTGTTCACTTATTTTCTGATCAGATTGTTTCTGATTTATGATTTTGTCAATTTTAGATTAATTTAAGTAAAGAGTTCTCAGGGCAGCTTGTCTTTAAATAGGGTTTAGCATGGACTTATTATCTTAAACACACAGTGTGTAATTTCTGCCAAAAGGGATGATGGGAGTTATCGTCTTCATTGTTAAACCACCACCACTGCTGATGGACAGCTATCAGTGTGAAAGGCAGACATGAAACAAGCTCAAGGTAATGTGATGGGGATGGTGGTGGAGTTGTGAGCAAGAAGGCTTCAAAGCCAGTGGCCAACATTTGTAAGTGTGAAACCACGGGATGTTTACAGGCAGACCTCAGGACATCTCCAGCAGTGTTTGTGGTGACAAAGCCGGTTATTCTGCGTCAAACACAGGATCAGTGATGAGCGAGTTGACATTACGTGTTTATGACCTGAGTTTGAGGAGACACATGTAGAGCTGTAGGAGGCTGCCAAGCCTCCGACCGCAGTTCAAAGTAACATTTCAACATTTGTAAGTGTGAAACTACCGGATACATTTGGCAAGGCACCACAGCGTTACAACATTTCTAAACATGGCAACACTGGGTATTTTTAGCGAGGCCTTGGGACAATGTCTAACCTTGTCAGTGGCAACAAAACCAGATATTTTTGCAACGTTTTTTCTTTTTGTCAGGATGTCTCCAGTTGTGTTTGAGGCGACCAAACCAACTGGGTGTTCTTACCAAGACCAGAGCAGGAAGTTTTATTTGAATCTTTTCCTTCACCTGGACCACTGGTTTTTATGTCTAAACCAAACCAAGTCATATGCAAAGCAGTGTCACGAAAGAAAAAAAAAATGAACTAAAGAAAGTTGCAATGACGTGCTGCCAATATTCACTCTGGTCAAAAACAACGTCGAGCACTGCAGAAACACGATACACCACAGACTACTGCTCAGATAAAGTAGAATTGTTCATTAGGTGACACGTTCCTCCCTTTCAGGAGACTTTGAAATTGAGTAACTCCTCACAATAGTGTCTGATTGAATTTATCCATCTTCATTAAAGCGAGGCATCACACACGACTGCAGTGTATCGACGGCAAACATGGAGTACATTTTGAAAAGTATCATTACCGAAGATTGACTGACCGACCTTCCAATCAATAACTTAGCTGTCTGCAATACTTCAACAAAATGTATTTTATTCAACCACTGGGAGCTGCTGCATGTAATGACTGACTGTTTTCACCAAACAGCTGCGATAGTCAGCATGACACTGTATGTTTCCAGCGTGTCCATCAGTACTGCTATCAACAATGTTGTCTGGGATTTTAGGGATGATGGAAGAACTCAAGAATAATGTGTTTAAGGAATAAAAGAAAAAATGAAGCTTTTGAATGAGGAGAAAGTTACAGAGAGAAAGCAAAGCCTCATCAGTGACCTCGATTCTCTCTTTGTGCTCGTCAGATTTCGCAGCGCTTCAGGCCATGAGGGATTAATGAGGAGTCGAGATGTTTACTCAGAGCAAGAGAACGGAGCTGAAACACGACAGGTTAAAACACGGCAGTTGTCTCTTCAGTTTATCTCCGGGCTTTTGTCAATGAAGGGAGCAGGGACGAAGGGATTGTGTGTGTTTGTGTGTGGTCTGGTGTGAAGTGAAAGAGAATGAGGAATGGGAAGAGGAAGGATCAAAGATGTCAAGACGTTCCCCGGCACAGAGGTCTCTTCTATCATTCGACTGCATTTGTAGGAGGCAGAACTGCTTCATCTAGATAAAGTTAAAATTCAAAGTATGGAACCAAAGAGCAGCTTTTAAAGTAACGTCCACGTAGCTGAGCTGATTCTTCACCGCTGAATCACTGTCTACACTTTCAAGCCTGTCTTACTCATAGAAACAGAGCGCAGTGTGTCATACTCTGAAAACCCAGCCCACCGGGGGGAAACAATCGGCGCCACATCATGCAACCAACGGCTAACACGCTAACAAAATGCTGGTGAAATTGTACAAAATGCTTTCTAGCAGTCTGGCCCGGATCTCTCTCTCTCTCTCTCTCTCTCTCTCTCTCTCTCTCTCTCTCTCTCGTGTTGTGTGATGATTCAGACACAACGGTCAGTTTGTGGCTTTAACCGGCTGTTAATTCTGATAACTGCAGATTCATTCTAGGTCTCTCACAGACGACTCTGTAGTGATACAGTCCAGTATATTAATAATAATAATAATAAATGTAGCTAAATATTGGTTGGCACACCACAGAGACTTTATAAAAAAAGTAATAATCAAGTCGGCAAAGACACAATAACCTGGTGAGTTCAACAGATCGTCTACGACAAACTTTTATCATCACAGAAGCATCTGATATTGACTCTGGAAGCCCTCCTGAATGTGCCTGCAGATATAAAAAAGTATTAAGTATAAAGTAGTATAAAGTCTTTGTGGCTCCAAAGGAAGCTGCATGTAATCTGGTGAATTTCCTCCAGTGCTCAAGTTGCATTGTGGGTAATGTAGGCCCTGTGTTTTGTAAAAGCAATCCACTCGTCGAGCATCGCACTCTTATAACACTGTTTTACGTAAAACCCGACATTTGCAAAGTTACAGCTCATGATTTTGATTATTTCAGCTGGCGTGGTCTTCTTCCTATAGAGCCTGCTATTGTCAGCTAGCTATATCCATCATACATTATACATTTGCTTGCAATTATAACTAAAATAACACATTTTTCTTTTTGTGGTATGAAGTGAAAATGTGATTACAAGACAGATTTGTCAAAATAGAGCAGAATAACCTCGTCCTCCTAAGAGGATACAAACTACAGCTAATCCCTCACTGACAAAGTGGAGGACATACATATACAGTGTGCTCTGACAAATATTGTTGCTTTAGCTTCACCCGTTAATATTCAGCTTATATATCTTTTTTCATACATGGCTACGCTTGTGCAACAAACCTCAGGTCTGCTGCTTGAGTCTCGTGCTCTTCACTGTGCTGAGTGAGTTTATGCTACGCACACAATCTACATTTTATTGGATGAGCATCTGCCAAAAGTCTAAAAGGTGAATGGAAACAAAGATTAGTGAGCGATGGAAGCAGTGATTATGGTCTTTGTTACAGGCAAAGACAAGTGAAACAGGAAGAGCAGAAAAAAAGTGCTGGTTGTGTTTTGTTGCCAGAAGTATTTACTGTATTTCAGCTCTAAGTGTAGAGGAGAATAACAAGGTGTCTTTGTGAAGTGGAGCACGGTTAAAACACATAGGAGGGGATATTACTTTTGAACTGCAGTATGAGATGATGAAAACTCAACCCAAATATGAAACGGACAGACAGACAGCAGCGTGACCATTTTCCACACAAAAAGCTCTTCTATCTCTTAACTCCTACTTTCATTTCAGGGGCTTGAATGAATCCCCCAGAGGGTCAAGAGGACGTCTCTGTGAATGTGAAACCGTTTATTTTCTCCATCTCGGTCGCAAGCAACACCATCAGTGACACTGAGTCACCTCATCTGTCATCTGTCTGCTTCTATAGATACAATACAGGTTGAGACGGTGGAAGGTTTCATACAGTGAAGACATATAGAACACGACAGTTTGATTATTTATAAATGGAAACAATCTCAGCCCCAGAGAATGAGAAAATTACAGAGCTGGAAACAGTTTTAAGTGGATATACTCTGATGTGTTTTTGCAGACATTTTGTTTAGTTTGTGTGTGAGCCGCTCTGGCTTGTGTGTGTCGTCGTAACTGAAATAAATGACAGGACAGGAGCCAGATGTTCCAAAGTGCTTAAACATAATTTCTCCCCAATGATGCTCAAAACCTCGGGTACACATAAACATAAATGGATGATTGCAAATGAAGGCGCCGTGTTACGCAACAAGCAAATTATTTTAATTGTGCTTGCATGGTGAGATATAGCTTACTGTGAACTCCCTGAAGCTGGAGATGGAGGCAGAGAAGTCTATTTTTTTAACCCCTGACTGTCGATCGTGTACGTACCACAGGCAGAAGGGAGTAGTGGAGGCAGAATCCCGGCTCAGAGGGGAAGTACTCGTCAGAGACGAAGCGGATCCTGATCTGACTGCCTTTGGAAGTTTGGCTAGCTGGTGCCGACTGTGAGCCGCACCAACGACCCAGGATGGTTTTCTCAGTCAGATCCTCTACTTCCACATAGTCGTACCTGAGAAAGAAGACATCGATTATTTCACTCTCTGAGACAATCGCCCGTTATTGATCCATTCCTTTATCGTGAAATTGTCTTTGTCCAAGGTATACTGCGACAATTACAGGTGTGTAGAGTTAAACTTCTACAATGTCATGTTAGTTACCCAGCAAACATTTGGTTGAACTGTGACAGCTTGTCCCGTCAGATGCCAATACTTGGGTTATAAGGTTAAAGTCCAACGATAAACCAGGATAACTAACGCTAACTCACTGCGATTGTACTTTCTGCTCTCTGTAAGCCTGTCAGCATCTTTAATGCTGCGCCACAGAGCCGTCTCCTCAGCGCCGTCCTGCCCTTCTGAAGGTGAGGTTGTTAATACCAATAAAGCTGCCAGGGGAAATAAAAGTTTGACCTCATTAAACAAAGAATATAAATATCTTCAACAGCAGATTGCAACATCTCAGCAGTGACGGATGAGATCTGTCTGTTATTTACTGCCTGAATTAAATGACTCAGAATGAACTGGATATTGGAGACAAATCTCAGGACGGTTGACGGCGCAGAATAAGCAGCTGTTGCCTGCTGAGGCAGCTTTTTAACACGACTATTACACTGATGCTACATGTTGTCACTGACATATAGTTTTAATTAAACATTGAGCTCCTTATGCAGCACTGTATGTCGACTGTCAGGAAGCTGCACGTCTTCATGAAACAATTCAGCAGTTTTCTGAAAACTCACTTTGTGAATCAATACACTGACGCGAATAAAAATAAATATGAATCACTCTAGAGGGTGTTTTTTTTTTTTTTAAATAACTCTGTAATAAAGTGCTTTTTATCTATTCCTTCGTTATACTGAGTATTAATCATATTTCTATTTCCACTGTCAGCAACTCCTGGTCAATTCCCACTGGAGAAAAAAACGTGATTTGACGCAGCATTGTTTAAATCTTACAGTGTTTTTCTTTACAGTCACTGAAAACTGCAGAAGCTGTCGATGGCTGCAAATCCCACGCTTTTTCAAAATACTATTTAGTTTTAACATGATGGGTTTCACTGGTTTAAAAAGGGTTTAGCGTCACAATTTTTCACTTAACAGAATCATCATTTGAATTTCAATTGAGAAAAAGTATAAATAAAAGCACCATTTTGCTTGTTGTGGGGATCAAACCTCGTGACCCTGTAATTACATGACAGTCTCTCTCTGCCGGCCACCCTGCCAACCCATAATACCAGTAAACATTATGGAGTGAGGGAGCATATGGCCGAGCTCCAGACTCCTCTGGTGCGCCAAGGCTAACATTGACCAACCTCAGCACTTAAGACACGCAGTTCAGGAGTTCAGACTTTATTATTTATACCTGTGTGAGTGTGTGTGTGTGTGTGTGTGTCACCAGTGGCTGCGCTGCATTCAATACCGCCTTGTTTTACTGACTCTTCACAGTCTGGGATTAATCACTTTGCCATTTGCGTCAACAGGCACGCTCACCCCTCATTCAGTGCTGCCAATTCGGATATTTGGATTTCAAGGACATTGTTTACATTTTGCGCAGGCTTGACAGATTCAGTTCAAGCTGGTTTCAATAAAACAACACGGAGGGACATGAGCGGGACTAAAAATGGATTTTCTGTGATGTTAAATAAACTGTGTGTGTGTCGTGGGGGGGGTCGATACATTTACCGACTCTGCTGCCTTTGATTTGGAAAGTTAAACAGGAAGTTTGTTGTCTGCTCAAACAAACACATTGGACAACTGCATGCGCGATAAAATGTGCAGTGCAAACCAGACCGACATGAAATGATTTTGGTATGAGGATAAAATATCAGTTTAGCTTCCTGCTGCCTTCTCGATGGAGGTCAGTGAAGAGAGAAGCTTTCCTCTCTAAAAATCAGCCCTCAGACAGCTCCAGAGCTTTGACAGATGGCTCATCAATAATGCAGGACGCCCTGATCATTACACATCGCCATGTGTTCAGAATCACCATGTCGAACAGCGGTTTCTCCGATTTACAAATGCACTGACATACATACCAAACTGTACGTACAGTCGCCGAGAACAGTGAAGGAATCTTATATACACAGTGTTCACAAACCTTCTCCCTGCATCCTTTTTTTCCCTTTTACATAATTAATCATCACAATATCTACCACTGAGCCGACGCAGATTAGCAACACGTACACTGTTTTTTTTTTTGAGTCATCCCCCTTTTCAGACGAAAAGACAGGGAGCACAAATGCCTTTCTGTGAACATTCCTGTCTGAGAACTGCCAAGCACGACTCTGCTGCCATGCCAACCAGCAGCAAGACCAATCCCTCCCCAATATGCCTCTCCTCCAGTGGATTTGGTAAGAATGCTTTTCATCGTGCCACAGACAAACAGAATAGCAGATGAGCATCTCGACTACACAGCCTCCCTCCCATCTCAGCAAAGAGTCCTCGCTCCGGGCTCGCGAGCGGAGCCGAACATATCTCCCACTGTTGTTTGTTTTATCCCCCTGCCGTTTGCTGTGAATCTCCGGACAGGAGATTACATTCTTGTTTTTTTGCATCGCATTGTGCCGTGACACAAGTGCAAGATGTCAGTAACACTGAGCGTGAGGTAGCATCAGTGGAATGACGGTCTAGAGGGCAGATTTGGCGAATAAATTAATAACTACACATGAAAGATAAAGGAGACGTGCAGACCAGGCCAGCGGCTCGTTAATGTGCGAGTGTGTGTTATGTGTGTGTGGAGGCGAGAGAAGAAGCAGACAGACTTGTGAATGTGAGTGTCTGTTTCTGCTTGTGATTGCATGCTGCATTCATCAGTCTGCCAACCCTGCCAAGAGTGTGTATCTTGGGATCCGATCAAGACGTGTTGGGTAAAAGGAAGGGGTGGGGCCGGGGCTGAAAAATGTGAGAGCAGGAGCGGTAGACGTGGCGATGACTTGCATGACCCTGGAAAAGGATGTTGTTATTGTCTCTCGCCCCTCCCCCCTCGAGGACACCGACTAGTGCAGTCTTGTAAAGGCACGACGGCACAAAAGTTGTCAATCTGCACCCACTGTGGAACTTTCCCTCACCGGGGTTTCGACAGCAACACTGACCTCATTCGTCAACGTGCACCCTTCCCCACCGCAGAGTTGTGCTGGGGGGCTAATAAGCAGCAGCCGACAAAGACAGGATACAGGAAGTGTATTGTGGAACAGAGGCATGAATCCTGGATGGCAGCACAATTAAATCAGCTCATCTTTAACCAGACTCTAAAAGAAAATCTGAGACAGGATCACAAACACCTCATTGATCTGTGAAGTCGGATGCCTGGGAGCTGTCACAGGAACAGAAGGATGCAGATTTATGGCCACATCTTCTTTAAATTTCCTGATATATGCAGTTTATTTCTCAAAAGATAAATCCAGTGCTGTCAGCTCTGTGGCCGACTGTCATTCTACTTGTCATCCATTAGGGGGCTCTCCAGGAATGACTAGCGAGGTCACCCTCCCCCAGCTCCCTTCTCCACCTTTCACTGATTGAGCTCCTCCATGCTAACCAGTCAGATGTGATATATTGACAGCAGGGCACTGAACATAAAGCACAGAGGGTAAATCGATGGTTGGGGATCGGGATCCCCGTTTAAATTGAATGGCAGCCGAGGCAAAGCCCGGCAGTAATTGAAAGTGGGCTCCTCAGAAAGCAGAGGACGCACTGTATGTGTGTGTTTGTGTTTATGTGTTGCCAGCCAGAAGGCGGGGCGCGTGTCTTTCAAACAATCACGTGAGCGGCTAAATATATCGACCACATCGAGCAAAATATGCCAGTCTGACGCACGTCATCGGGGGGTCCTGGGTGAAACAAATCACTCTGCTGCTGGGTTTTCAATATTCACGAGCTGCCACGGCAGACCAAAGGCAATTTCACAAATGGCCACACACTCTGACTCTAAATCTTTAAAGATGGACTACAACATAAGCAGGCCACGTCTGCACCACAGCCAAGCACATATCTGGCATGCCAACTGGGGAAGCCCCAGTTTGATGGGAGCCGGCCACGCAAGCAGAGAGACGATGTGCATCGCTGCAGATCACCGCTGAAGGTCGTCCTCTCTGACACAATACAGAGGCCCGCAAATACTGTTTTCTTATCTTTCAAAATGAAATGTAGAAAACTAGAACGCACTAGTGTTTCTGGAGGCTGGCGGATTAATCAAACCGGTGAGGACACTGACAGGAAAATAATCCATGTGTTCCAATATTTTTTTGGCGCGTGCTGACCCTGCAGCACACATCACACTGGCCCAGAGACAGATGGCCTCGCTGAAGGACAAAAGGAACAAGAAGATAACGACAAATAACAAAATAATGTAAATATTAAATAAAAAATTAAAAAACTAATGTTGATGAGAGGCGTAAATGCTTCTTTCTCACATTGTGTTCCGACTTTAGGTCGGCGTTAAGGCGATCTGTACAACCAGCAGGCAAACTGAGGTTGTTTTTACAAGAAGAAAGGACAAACTTATCGTATTACACATGCCGAATTAACAAGAGGAGACAAATAATTAAGACGTCGTTTCACAGAGTTTATAAAGTTTCCTTATCTCAACAACTCACAGAGCTTGGCGGTGTTCTGAGGGAGTCTGGAGCTGATCTGCAGCCGCCTCAAATTCCACACAGAGGACACAGATCCAATCTCAACGAGGGTAATGAGAGAGCATTAAAAGTACCAGGTGTAAATGGAACGGCAAGATCAGATTAAGACCAGGTGTAGATGGAGAGCTTTTGTCGAAAATCCAGAACCTTTCTAAGCAGGGAGCCTTAATTTCAAATTAATCTTAAATTTCATACTTTCACTTTCCTTCAAAATCAGTTTTTTATTAGCTGTTGAAAAAACATGAAAAATAATAACCAGATACTTATCTAGAAAATGCTCTCAGCTCTCTGCCAAGGAGGCAGAAACCAAGAGTTTGACTACCGCTGCATAATTCCTTATCTTAAAACTCTTCTTTCACATCCCAAGAAGCAAACACAAATACTCAGTTTGAGACTTGATACCAGTGTTGGATGGATAATGAAAATAAAGTCAAGTGACGCCTCTCCAACAGAAAGGCTCGTCTGCACAAACTGACTGAGTTCTTCTTTAATCATGCAGTAAATATTTTTTGATCAGCTTTTATTCCTACGAAGACACTAGTTTAACTCTAATACTGCATGTTCTTACTTGCATATGCCATCTTCAGGGTCCTCCAGACCAAACCTCTCATCGAAGGTGAGCTGGAACCTCATGTTACTGGCTGCCACGAGTCTCCAGACCAACTCAGTGCTCCTGGGATAGGTGTTTGGGAAGTCTGGGCTCTGGACCATTCCCTCTCCAGACACTGTTGTGATCTTCTCCTGATGGGAATCCTGCACTCCTGAAACAGAAGACAGAATGTTTTGTGATTTGTGATCTACATACCGTCCATTTTTGATTGGTGTAGATTAAATCCGTTAGCCATGTGGGGTGAACCGATACGCATCGTGATTTGAGGTCAAGCATCTTGCAAAGAGCTACTATGCAGTGTAAAATATTGACGAGGGAGGGGTTTCAGATTGACACTTGCCTAATGTTTTATTCATCCTTAGACAGATCTGGTACTTCAACATGCTACTAATGCCTCAGTGTGACATCAAACGTGGTTTTATGGGAAACTTATTGAAACTGTGGCAACCTTTATCTTTTAGTGGAGGATTACCTTTAACCTTGGGTTTGTTACTGACCAAGACTGAGTCAAGATCAGGACTTTACTCTGATAAGCAGCAGCAGATTTAACCAGTGTATGTAGTGAGAATGTCATAAAATCAGCTGAAAGCGCGGGAAATACTGACATGACAATTTGCCCTCCAGAAGAAGCTACACTGAACGGCTAAACATTCATAGACTGTCATTATTAGCATGTACTGTGTATAATCGTGTGCATCTTGTCATCATAACTCGATGAATCTAAAAGTAAAACGCTCCCTTCATGAAGCCATTCAGAGCCACCGGGACGAGCGGCTGCAGGATATAATCACATCGATGAAGCTTGTCACTCGCTCCCCCGAGCTTCAGCGTTCCACCTGAGCCTCAGAACCATTTTAATGACAACACCCTGCAGCCGAGCTCGTTACAGGACACGTTTTCAAATCAGCAGGTCAAAAATAATAGATCAGATGTTATTACGTAAGAAGACAGATATGAACATTTTCAGTGGTAGAAAAATAGCATCAATGTCTTTTAACACGTTCTCGTTTCCAACTCGTCAATACGTTTGATCAGCGGCATTAAGCTTCACACTGTGATGCTCCACCTTCTCTTCTGGGTTAACAATGATAGGTAATATGCAACGTCTGGTTAGTGTAGAAGTAAAGGCAAGTTAGCAATAATATGTAATATACAACAAAATAAAGCATATATTAGGCTCGTATTGTGACATATTATGACTTTTGGACTGTTGTTATTGTTTTCAAACAGTTGCTGTTTGGTTCAGTTTAGGCACCAACAATACTTGGTTAGGTTTAGGAAAAGATGCTACTTTGGGTTGAAATAGCTATATTCAGTTTTGTAACGTACACAACATCTGAACAATCAAATTCACTTAATATTCAGTGGAGGGGTTTAGTAAATACTGAACACCTATGTAAGCTAACTAACCATTTTGCTAAACTAAAATGCCTCTTTTCCTGTTTCTACATGTGAAACGTATATAAAAGGTGTTTAAGCTCTGAGTGAGAGGAAATCACTTTGCTAGCTTTGCGCTAAGCTAGGCTAAACCCGCCATGGAGCTGTCTTTTCAGAGTTCTGACGAAACATGAGATATCTTTAAACTGACGAAATGTTTCAGTGCTTCAGCTACATTTTAGAAAACAGCACATCTTCCAAGTTTTTACCTGTTACAAGTCAACTGTGCTCTGAAGCAACGCTCAAAGACATAAACTGGACAGGCGACAAAAGCTGCACTGATTCTTTACGACAGTGAGTGTTAATACTCCACATGTAGCGTGTGTCAACACTCCACGGATTCTGTTTCACATAACAAAAGTGAACACAACAACATAATTAAACACAAACTGAAAAGACTGATGATGCCGTTTCTCAGAGATCACGCAATTTATCCCATTCCCAGCCAATCCTCAATTAGTTTAAGCAGTATTTATTTTTGTACCACTGATGATCATTCAGTATTCATAAACCGATCCAATATGTCTAGCCGTCGGAGGACCCAACAGGGGTTTAATGTGCTGCGGAGAAGGAGTGCGCTGCTGGAAGTTTGTCAGTGCATTAAATGGATGAGTAACTGTTTTCCCACTGAAAGTGATGTAGACAAATTTATATTTGAAACACATTTGGAGCTTGATTACTCTTTATTCTGCTATAAATTTGATTTAAGGATGTGATTCATACCTAGCAGGCTGATTCATTATGAGGTTATTTGCTTGCAACAGAAACAAAAACGACTTAACGCTCAGCCTGCATAATGTCACAGAACAGCTCCACAGAAACAGAGTTTCTCGGGATGGTTCCAAGGAAAACAAGTCTGTCTGCAGGAGTGGTCACTGAAAACAAGTGAGAGGGGAGTGGAACCAACTTCTGCAGGGTTGCTGTCTGTTTCTGAACACTTTCTGATCATTTTAAAGTCAGTAACAGTTCAAAGAGAATTTACAGTTCGCCCTCCTGCCGCTACGCCCGTCAACTTCTCCGTTCTCACAGGGCAAGAATGTGGTTTACAGTGATAACCGTGGCAGATTCACCACTTTTGAAATTCTCTGTAACTTTTGAAACAATGTGTCCTCGTTTTAAAATGAGAACCCTGTAGAAACAAAGGGGGGGGTCTTTGATTTGCAGCTTCATCTACCGCACTCCAGCATGAAGAATGGTTTTCATTTTATGACTTATCCAACAAAGACAAGTTGGGATCCTACCTGGTGACCGGGAGTGAAGAGTTAAGATACAGTAATAGCCAATCGTCTCATGTAGAGGAATCTCAGTAGAGATGAACTAATGCGTGACTCATGATGGTTATTAATACAGGAAGTATCATAAACGGCTGTCGCTCATCATGAAGAAGGTCACAGTGACTGGAGGGTACGAGGACTCAGACCTAGTTCAGTTTCTGAAGCCCTGTTGTTTTAAAAATAAGTAAATGTAGCTGATATTGTGTCTGACTTCATGTTATCAGTTCAGGAATGTTACCAGCAGCAGGAACTCACAATACATCCTGCATTAATGCATCATCAGGAGAAAGATTATATGTTTTCTTTTTTACATGATGAAAAATTATATGACCTTGTTGCTCAGTCAGGAACAGGAGGGTGTGTTTGTGTTTTGGGGTTTTGGAAAGACGATTCAAAAATGAAATGCGTCTGAATATCACTCATTCTGTCACCACATGCATACGAGAGACGTGACGTAATCCAGAGCTGACAGCCCGGCTGTGCCTAGTTAGAGATGTTTAAATATAATTGGACAATCAATATTCAGTGGTGAGATTTAGCAAGTGGTCAATTGTTAAACGAATGCACATCATTTTTCAAGTTAGAGCGAATATTGCATATTTAATATCAGTCTGATGACATCAACAAGATGTAACTGAACACTGGACTTTCTCTCCTGACTGATGCCGTCTGTCAAGAAGCGTAAATAGACGAAACCACAATGAGACTTTTTTTTTTACTTCAGGGTGCCGAAATCGCTTTGATGTTTTCATTTGGCTTCGGTGGTGAGCCAGGTGAGAACAGATTGAATGACTGCGTGCCAGATGCAAAGAGAAACAAAGCCCGGGCATGACTTCTCAATGAACAGCCTCTTTCATAACTGTGTGAGGAGTTTGGCCTCGAGTACAACCCGTCTCACCAAAGAGAGGACGGCCACCTTCTTTAGGCAAATCAAACTTCCCGCACAATAATACAGACAGAAGACTGACACTCAATCTAACATAAGAAGAGTCCCTTAAAGCCATATTTTGTGGTTCGGGATGACGTCTTCTTCACAGGGTTAATAACAGAATCAAATCATAATTATTTTCGTCCCTGCGGTCAACATTTCCTTTGATTTCTTTGCAGACAATACTAAAAAAAATGGCTCATTGCCCCTTTAATCTTTGCAGCAAGCAGCAGCAACACGCTACATTTGATTGACTGTTTTTACACCCATTTGCTGGCTCAGGAGGAAACATTTCATGCTATTAAAGCTTGGCCCTCCATCACAATGACATGTTTTTAATTACAGCCCCATTACAGTGGGCTGCAACATGCAGGCTCATAAAGTAGCTGAATAATGTGAAAAAAAAGATGTGATTCTTTAATGTATGAGTCCAGATGTACCGTGTTGCATGTTTGGTAGTAGGTGTACATGTGGTACTAATAGAAGAGGTCAAAACACAACCAGAAATCTACTTGAAAAATTATAAATAGATGTCGGCTTTTTCGGGGCTCGCTGTGTACATAACTTCTTGGGAAAATCTGTTACATGGTGAGCGGAATGCCTCTTTATTAGGATTATAATTAAGAGGAGAATGCGAAGGGGAAATCTGAGCTTGCTTCTGCAGAGAAAGAGGAAAAAAGAAAGGAAACAGGGGGCCTTGACATGAAAGCATTAGGTCCTGATGAAAAGGTATTCCAAAGATCTGCAAGGATGAAATCATACTTAATCCAAAAAGTCTGCAAATATCCCGCTTAATCCTGACGTACTCATCACAAGTAATTGCGGCGGGTTGGGGGGGGGACGATGTGTTTGCATTCCACCTCGGTTCAGGTCTTTCTGCATGAAGATCAAGAATGAACCATCCGAGTGATTCCTCAATGTGGATCTTTTGTTCAGTTGCATCAAAGCAGAAAGTCTGGAGGGGTGTTCTCCTTCAGAGTGCG
The DNA here is from genome assembly GCA_963678695.2 of Diplodus puntazzo. Taxonomy (NCBI): domain Eukaryota; kingdom Metazoa; phylum Chordata; class Actinopteri; order Spariformes; family Sparidae; genus Diplodus; species Diplodus puntazzo. The sequence continues at coordinate 34,802,451 of OZ023158.1, forward strand.
TCAGCTGAAAACTAATATTTGATTAAAGCAAGAACCAGAAGGTCACAAACCAGCCGTCCTTTTTTTTTTCCCAAAGCTTTTCTTCATCTTTTTTTATCTAAACAATTGTGTCTTTTCATGCTTCTCTCTTTTCAGCCTTCCCATTGATATCCTCCCTCTCAGATGTGCTATAAAACACAGACACACGCCACCAGCCGGGCCGGGTTCTGGGTGTAACCCTGACTTGAAAATGACCTCACTCTCGGGGTTAACCAATGTCATCTAATGATCAGAGAAGCGGTCCCCAAGAGTGAATTACCTCAAACATGACTTTTCCTTGACCTACTTTTTTTTTCTCCCTCTGTGAGGAAAGTAGAGCCGACTATTAAGGGAGGAAGTGACTCTGAATAAATAGGAGCCTATACAGTGCAGCCATTGTGCTTTGTTCACACGTTAGCGGAGTGAACCATTCATGCTGTTAAACATTAACCTTCCCCCTGCAGAAACAAACCTGGTGCGTGCATGCAGAGAAACACTGATGTGCACACCGTTGCATTAATGCACACAACTATCAGTGATGATAATAACAAAAAAATACAATTAAAAGAGTGATAAAGCTATCATTATATGCAGAGGACCAATCATATTGTTTGGATACAGTACTGTACTCACACACACGCACACATATGCATGCAAAGACACACACACATACGTGCATGAATACCCAGATGCATTAATAAATGTTGGATGCCTCCAAGCAAAGATTAACTAATGAGTGCGGCCTCTTTGTCCAGACCGCTGCATGTTTCTCATAAAAATCCAGCAGCAGGAGGAATGAAAGCCTTTCACTCTCCTCTGGCTCCTGTTGGACTCACTAAATTCATCTTTCCTCACATGATATTATTACAGTGTCTTTCTACATCGGCCCTGAGCTTTGGAGTTTATCTGGTGGTCATACTGCATGATATAGTAGACCCGACTCTCTCCTGAAAAAAAAAAAAAGCAGGAGCATTTCGGCCACAACCGCCGTTCAGCCTGGAGAAAGCAATAAATATCTTTGCCTGAGTACGAAATACGAGGTCAGACAAGATACTTTAAAGGGGAACAGCCATTATTTACCATTTCGAATGGTCCTGATGAGAATTAAACACATAAAAGATGTGTTGAAATTCTCATTCCGTGCAGGCCAAATCACATTAACATGGATCTCACCGCTATTGGGGTTTGCATTTGCTCTCTAAGTCGGCTAAATTGTTATTTTCACACATTAAAGGCTAAAGATCGGTGGAGCACTGCTCTGTGTTCTCCCAGCACACTCATACATCACGAATAACCATTCACGACAGCTATTTCCTGTCTGGTAATCGACAGCCGAGTCACCGCGACACTAAATCCAAATTGTTTTTAATTTCAGCCGTGTTACCTGCTGATCAAAATGAATGTGAGGCCCTGAGCGACAGAGTTGAAGCAGCTTTGGTCAGGTGATGAAACTGTACCTCTCAAAGTATTCCCCCTTTTTTTTTTACTATGCATGAATTTCAGGCTCAATGCAATCACTCCCACATCTGCTGCTTATTACGACGGTGCAGTGGTTACTACAGGTGCAGTAAATTCCCGACCCTGCTTAGGATATTTATTGCTTTTGGGTTTACAGTCGGGCGGGCAGAAAGGAGGCTGAAACACGCCATGGGAATCTTTCATACCATTAAAGAATAATTTGGCTGCGTGGGACTCTTGTGCAGTGATTTAATGTGCCAGGCATATGCTCCTGTGTGTCGGGCTGAAGAGGAAGCAGCTTTGACACATAAATTGTCTGCAGAGGGCTGAAATAAGGGCGGACAGAGAGCAGGAGCTGGTGGTGCAGATAACTTTATCTCAACAGCTCCGTTATTATTGAATGCATAAAATATATTGCAATAAACTAATACGTGTAGTGTAGTTTGAGAAATAGACTGCACAGTACAACCCTGATAAAGTAAAACTGTCAATCAAATGACTCAAGTACTTGAGTAAATGTATTAAGTTACATTCCATTATTGCATTTTATACACAATATAGTATAAAGTGTGAATCGTAAAGATTAAAAAATCGAATACAGTTTGACTGACAGGAAGAGCAAAGCTTATCTCCACACATGAAATGTCACAGATAATATCGATCACTGTGTCCATCAACAACTGTGGATCAATCTGAAGACCTGTTAGAATGCCCTTGAGATATTCTACTCTGCTTACTTATTAGAAGTCACAGAGGTGAAGAACATTAGGTGCCTTTGTTTCCTGATGATTCAAATGATGATGGTGATTATATAGAAAACAGTCCTGAGCGGCTGGTTTGGAGAGAAGCCCGTCAGAGTTTGTAAAGTAAATATCCATGATTAACTCAGTATGCTGTATATACTTAAGGTATTTATGAATCAGTGTTCTGTTTTTTTAAATCACATTCTTGTATTTTGCATTCTGCCACATGTGTCATGACACCAACACAGCACAGCCATGAGACATGCAGTTGGGCCATGAACCTCTAGGGGGCTCACCAGCACTGACTGTCCTCACACCCACAACTGCAACAAAACCACAACGGCTCCACAAAAACAAAATGCTTCAAGGTAAATACTATTCACTCAATACATTAATAAACCTGGAGAATAATCCGGTTTGTATGATGGAGATTCAGTCTGCATGTCTTTAGATACACGACAAAAAGGTGACATCACTCTGCACGGAGGATAAAAGAGCGTGTCAGAAATGTTACTGAGATCTGTGATGATCCATGAAGACAGACAGAAGCAGGTCTGTCGGACAAGCTGCTGTCACACTAATAATTCTACATACAGACCAGAGTTCAGCTCCTTCTCTTGTCTAACTCACTTTCCAAACCGTTCAAACATCACCAACAGGTGGACTGTTATGACCCGTGAAAGCCCTTTGACTGAAAAGGTCAAAGGTCAAAGGAAATCTAATCAGTCCCAGCACAGAGACGGGTGAACCTCTTGGTTTGTGCTGTGTCGTAACATAATAATGTGATACTTTATTGATCCCTGCAAGGAAATGCTGCATTTTCATGCCCCTCTATCTGCAGGGAGGCCGGAGCAGCGAGCGTGGAGGGGGCAGGGCGGTAATGACCCGCTCAGGAACACTTTAGCAGGGCGGATCATTTCCAGCAGGGGTGCTGCGCTCAGAGGTCGCCTGACTGAAGGGTGGTCTCTCACTGAGCGAGAGGTCAACCTGGCCAAGTGGTGAGGAGGGACATCTGTTGACACCTGCTGCAGAGGCAAAGCCAAACATCTGCAGGACGTATCAGATGGCCCAACCTGACACCACAAGTATGTGTGTACATATTCTATCTACAGGTTTCCCACAGAGAATCCATAGCGGCTGTGTATTTATATTTGCCTAAAACAGATTCTTTATAGGTGATTATCTTATAATTAATCATTCTCAAACTCATATAATGTCATAGGATAACTATCAACAAACAAAAACATTTAGTTTGGTTGATAAATGTCTGCAGTATCATCTGTCTTCTTGTCATCCTGTAGCATGAAAACGGAGACGACAGGTTCATTGTTGTATTTTGGGATGCCACTAGAATAGGTTTACATTCTTTATTGCTTAAAAAACGCATCAGTTTTCTGCAGAACGGTGCTGCAGCTCTGTGTTCCCCCTCTGTCTGAAACGCTCCTGTCTCGTTAAGGCCCCGCCTCCAGAACACCCAATCTCCTCTGATTGGTCGGCTCACACATGCCTGAACGAACACTGCAAACATCAACAGAGCCGCTGCGCTAAATCAACTCTCCTGTGCCAAACTAACAGCCAGGTATGAAATATGCAAATGTGTGACAGGTGATGCAGTGTGATGTCACAAAGTCACAGAATTAAAGGCGGGACTACTGACGAGGCGTTTATGGAGTAGTTTTTTCTGTGGGAGAGACGAGCTTCGGTTGGTGTTGACTCTGACCTTTTTAAAATCTTTCACTTGCACAAGAATACAGGGAGCGCTGAAGGAAAGGAAAAAATGAAAAAGCGTAGCAGAACCTCTTTAAACTAATCCCAACCAATTTAAGAAGTTCTTGATATTTATGGGTGAAAAAACAAATGCAACAAGCCTTAAACTTAACTCACAGTTGCTAGAAAATAATTAAAAACACAGAACAAAATCCAGTCAATTCTTCTATAAAAATAGCCAGTGTTGAAAAACCTATGAAGCCCTCGAGCCCCTGAAGGATTTAACTTCCATAACTGCTATGAAATGTGCCTTTAATGTGATGCACAGAGTGTTATCTGAGAAATGATATCAAATTGTGATAAGGATTTAAAAAGCCACAGCTGCAGGCTGTTAATGATAGTGAATGCACAGTAGTGTACAAGTGCACGTGATGCTGTGCGAAAAGCAGACACACCAAAGCTAAACTGGAGTCTTTCAGCCTCTCAGGCTTTGGACAATCCAACAGACCGACGAAAACTCGTCACCACACAACCGCCGCTCCTCGGGTTACAATGGTTCCCCGCCCCTGAATGATTTCTCAGAGCCTCTAATTAGTGCCCACACTTGTGTTTGGCATCCAGAAAGAGGAAGATTGAGTGTCAGTCTTTTCACTACAGCCGTCTATTAGTTGACCCTCTGGTATTTTGTGTCTGAGCCCCTGAGCCTGGATTTAGACATGAAATCAGCACCGAAATCAGCTGTAAACTGAAGCATAAACCCACCCGGCCTCAGGATTAAGACCCCTTCTGTTAGAGAATAAAGAACGCCACAACTTTCAAGCAAATTTCTCACTTACGACGCAACATTTCTGGTGTCATAAACATTGATTTGTTGTGGGTTTGAAAAAAATAAGGAAATGGTTGGTGGCAAAAGACAGACAGCTACCACAGGAGAAAAAAAAAAAGTGTGGCTGCATGAAAACGTTTCAGGGCTGGACACATCACAACACTGACCATGATTAACAAGTGATCTCAAGGCAATAACCAAAGAAAAAGAAGTGTGTACGCCAGAGAACCAAAGCCTTCAGAGCAGGAATCTCCTGGGCACCAACAGATTTCATGTTTGCATGACTGTCCACACAAGTTTCGGCAGCGTACAGGCCTGTAAGTCTCTCTGATTCTCTCTTCAAATTACAATCAAAACCCACACCCTCATTAATGCAGGGTGCCCCATATCAACCCCAATTTCCTCGTCAGTTGTCAAACTCGGAATCAATATCAAAGTTAATTATTGTTAAGCGAATGGACTGACAGTTGAGCACAAAAAACAGAAAAGTAAAAAGGCTGCTAGATGTTTCTCACAAACGCTGGGAGACGGGCTTAACCTCCTCGTCTGGCTGGAAACCAGGCGCTGACAGATGAACCACGTCTTTTTAAAACTTCTTTCCACAGCTGCGGACGGCAGCTCCAGGCTGCTTTGTAGTCACATCTGTGAGCTGGACAGCTGGATGTTTGGGGAAAATTACAGTTTGATCTGTGGCGAGCCAGATTGGACGACAGCTTTGCCGTACCAGATCCAGACACTGCGATTAAGTATGATCAAAGATGCAGGTTTTGCAATGAATGTAGCTCGGAGGATTGATAGCTGATCACAATCCACTTTGTAGCTCCCTGGCCCCAGGACAGTAACTCTCAAATCTGCAATGAACAGCTTGGAAGAAGTCAATAATCTTTTCAACTAATGATTTATAAATTGATCTGGGACCGCAAAGATCTACGCTGGAATCTCAAGAAAGCTTAGGTTGCATGTTGGAGCGCGGCCAAATTGACACGCTGAGTGAGTTTGTCTTCACACATCTTCCTCCCCTCGTCCTGCTACTTTAATCTTATCTCAAATCAAGACAATCCATGTAACAGAGACCTCCCAATGATTCTAACTCACTCTTAAATAACACAACAAACCCAGATATTTAAACAGAAGAGCTGTCTAGAACTCCAAAAATCAGATAATTTACGGAGCAAACATAACCTCTGAACAACCTTTTAAGAAGCTACGAGTCATTCAAGCAAATCTGGGTAAAGACTTTAAAACGTCTGATGAGATTTTCAGCTGTGGCAAATTGAATGATTAATCCAAAGCAACAGACGGAGAAACAAGTGAAAGAGCATTTTAATTGTGGCAGTTTAAGAATAAAACTCTCGGCTCTCTGACTGCTTATAGATACAGATTGATTTCTTTAAGCGTGTCGCCCCGGATCTCTGATTACTGCCACCCCACCAAGCCTTCATAACCTTTTGGCCCAGCTGTCTGGAGAAGAGGAGCTGCGGTGCAGAACCCGGGGTAATGAAAGTATATTCCTTTCAACCTCTATTTACCAAGGGAGGAGTTTGCTGAGCACAACTGCTCTTTTCCTGTAACATCCTGCTCTCGCTCACACAGATACAAACCTGTTGCCACCCACTGCAGCCACCGTCACTTGCTTTGGTCAAAAACACGGTGACAGAAGTCGTTGGAGGAGGCGATGACTCCGACACGACTCAAACTGATGACCTGCTTGTGAAAAGCTTTACTAATAATTCTGCCAGATGCATGCCCGCTAAACCTCAGAGAACATCTGTGCATACGTCCCAGCACAACAACTTGCCAAAGGGCCGGCTTTACTAAACCAAGCAAGTTTGTACCTGGATCTTCAGAGTTGACATGAGTAGCAATTTGAGGATTAGAAAACGGGAAAATTGATGTTTCTGAGGGGAAGCGTCTGTAGGCGAGGGCTGTGACTTAGTGTCTGCAGGTTAATTCCCTTAAGAGGGGAATACAATTATTATATAATTGCAATGCTGCTCACAGAGCAGCTCACTGTGGATCTATTCATCCCAGGCTTTCCAAAGGATTTGTATTTCAATCACTATAGAAGCACTGTTTGAAGAAATAGACTGAAGTATATACACGTTCTGGAAGCAAAGTCAGACTAATCTTTGGATGAAGCGTCTCACCTCACTCTCAACCACTAATATCTGAGCATTGTTAGCTAATGTAAACAGTTTATGACCATCAAAATATTACAAAAGTACTTTGGATTTGAGTGCTGTAATGCTTTTACAGGAACTTAAATTCATTGTACTATTGATAAAAGCTACAGATGCAAAATGTGTAAAAGCTTCAAATGAGGACATATCACAAAGAAACGCAGAGGAATAAGGCAAACCGAGCCTCCAGAGTTTAGTAAAACAGTCTTCAAAATGCAGTTATAATGACAGAGTTCCTTTGTGACGAATCCTAAAATGACCAAAGTAATTTGATTCTAAAAACATACAACATGTACAAACAAATGGATAACATTAAAAATGTCCAACTGGAACATTGAGGGAGAGAGTGTGTGTGTTGAGGAGCTATAATTGCCAGGTACGTCTTCAAAGAGAAGAGGAAGGATGAAATGATGCAGGGATACAGTCTGTGGACTGGAGACAAGACGGCCAGCAGCTGAGACAGAAGGCAAATATCAAGGTGAGGGCGATTTTGAAAGCTTTGGACCCGATTACCAGGTACCACAACACACATCTGACACAAAAACTGAGAAACAACAATTTGATTTGCATCACTTCTGTCATGAAATTGGGATAAAAATGGGAGAAACTGCCAATCAGGAGTTCAGTGAGAGAAAGGGTCGAAGATAAAGAGACTCCTGTGAAAATCAGGAGTGTTGGCAGGAAGGGTTTCTTGGTCCAGAACAAAGTACAGAGTCACTCCAGAGTTCTGTGTTCACCAGATTTATATGGCACATAATGGGAACATGACAAAGGTTCCTTTGTTTCCTAACTCCAGGTTTAAGGTTTGTGTTACTTGCCCTGAAAACAAGAGGAGGGTTAATGTTTATTAACATAGATATGCTCCAAAATTAATCACAATAACTATGTTGATAACTGTGCCCTCCTATGACCAATCATCTTGAGAAACAACTGACCAATCACAGCTTAGGTAGCATTTCGAGCATGGACAGCGGCTTCTTACATGGTTAGCTAACGAGCTAAAGTTGTCCACGATATAAAAATCATCACACCTAGTAAAGTTGCTGGGCCATTGTTTTAGAAATCATGTTGATTGGATGGATGTGTCCCTCCCTGCAGACTGATGTGGGAAAAAATAACAAGCAACAACAAATGAAAGAGACAAAACTGTGACCTTTCATCCTTCATCATACCTGGACCACTGATCCAATCACTGGCTCTTTATGCAGGCTAACTCCATTAACATATGAGAGAAAACAACAGTGACTCTCATGTGAGAAAATGATGCTTCATGGAGAATAAACCAAGAAAACATGATGAGATTTACTCACATCCAGACCCACAGCTTTGCTTTTCAACCCGCTGCTGATCTCTTGTTGCACAGGGAGGATCTTATTTAAAGAAACCTCTTGTTTGACCTTCAATCCACCACATGCACACATCAGGATGACTAATATCTGCTGAGGGCTGCCGTGATGTCACCAAACTCAGTGGGTCCCCTTTTTGGAAAGTGCTTGTTTGGGCAATGGTTTGAGAAATGACAAATAAATGGAGGCGCTAAGCACTTAGCACCCAGTTTGCCTTTTTAACAGTCTGCACAGGTCATTAAGCCTCTGACTGTCCATCATTTGACAAAAGGCCTCCCAGCGATCGCCTCTGACTCTCGCTGACTGCTCACCAAAAAAAAAAAAAAAAAGCCTTCAATCATCTGTGTCCATTTTCCTCTAAACATCACCCTGCTGTTTGATGCAACCGCCACCAAAACAACAGAAACAAGTAATGGAAGCACACAGCCAGCCACTAAAAGCCTTATTTTATCTCTGGAAATGGTGAATATTCATGAAGCTGCATTTAAGGAACAATAGCTGTGTAATTACCTCCTGAGATAAATGGTTACAAAACAGATGCTTTCCCTCTCTGGGGCTTGTAGAAAATGGATGGCTAGATCTGGGTAAATACGTCTTACTAAAACTTTCCGATGCATTTTCTGAGCTAAGCAATCATGGGTTGTGACCTAAGAAGCAACCAGTAATTAGTGTGAATATGAGGAACTACAGAGTTAGTTTGTTGTAAATAAAAGAAAGGTACCAGAAAGCTTCTCTGGTCAATATTCTGATATCAACAGTGGATCAACTGACCACGTGTGCCGCAGTGATGAACTATCACACTGTTGTTCCCTTCAGTATATGGACTGTTTATATTTCTGCTCATTGTTTTATATTTACAGTCTTTTCATTTAATATCTTTCGGTTCAGTTCCACTGCTGTCATCAAACTTGCAATCAGCAGGCAGCTGTTGTCAGTGAATGAGCTCCGATAAAGTGAATGCACCCGCACAAGACAGCAGACAGACACAGTTAATGAGTAGCTGGTGAAAATGGCAGCTGGAAATAATGTCTAGATGATGTTACGTGTTTTTAGCCGCTAGCTTACTACATTCAGGTTGTTGTAAAGAGATTAGGGTCTGTTTCATCATGTGTCCCAGTCGGCCATGACACTGAGTCAGCATGCACAATACCAGGAGAATTAACTAGCTCACTTAAATGGAATGCAGCTGGGTGTTAATGCTATCTATTAAACCTGTGTTTACAAGCCAAAATGTGAAAAAGGCAACACATCCTCATACCTAAACCACTGAATAGGTCGTTGGCCAGCGACTCCCAGAATGACATCACTGTTCCAAAACAACATGACCATGACGATGACCTTCGTCGTACGGTCTCAGTTTAGGCAAGAGAACTTCTTGCTTGGGTTTGGGTGAAAATAGCCACGTTAGTTATGTAACTTTAGTCACACATACACTTGCTTACCTATTTAAATGTAGCAGGTTATGTGCAAGACGTAACTTAGTAGGTCAAAATGTCTCACTGTAGGTTTTTGGTAAAAAATTCAGTTTGTTTTTTCAACTTCCTCCTGATAAGAGACTTCACCTGACTCCCTCCTTTGCTGATGTAATAATTACTGCAGCCACTAGAGGTCACCACCCAACAAGAAATATAAAAAAGGTCGTAAAAAGCTGCTTGAACAGTCGACCTATATCATTGTTGATGAAGGTTCCCAGCCATCCAATTCTAAGTGCTGTATCGTAGGCAACTGGACGTGTTCCAGTTTCTTGAAGATGTTTCACATCTCACCAAAGAGGCTTCTTCAGTTCTCACTAACTGGAGGGGAGCTGCAGGGTTTTAAACTGTGTAGGAGTGTCCTTAGAGTCAATCTGTTAGTGCTGTAATTACTGGTCCTGATTTAACAGGATTTATTTAGCAATGTTCAGCAATAAGTGACCTGATTAGAACTGGTCAATTATCATCTAACAGCTGCAATGTACCAATTATAAGCACTCATTTAAGTTAAGATGTCTCATTTGTGTCGTGAATATATGAGGTATACAATTTACTCCTCCTATAACGACACTGGAGGGTTTTTATAGACATAACCCTGAATAGGAGGTTCAAAAGTTCATTGCTCATCAAGTCACAGTCGACTATAAGAATAGCACATTTTTGGCAGTAAACAAAGACATTCCCCTTTTTCATTTACCCCAAATCAACTGTATCTCCTACAAATTAAGTTCTGGTGCATCATCATTTGTTAGATTTTTTCCCCTATCAATCATTTTGAGGGACAATTTAAAAATGGTGTTTATCAACATCTTTAATGACCATGTTTTAATGATGCAAGTCCACGTTATCGTAAACCACGCTCTGATTATCTGAATTTGTATTTTTGGAACTAATGTCCGATTGACAGCAGTAAGAGTGAACTGATGGATTCACTCTGTTTAACATAACAATACGAGAAACCCTGGCAGCAGCAGAGTGGTGAAAAATGTTTCATGTCTGCAGAACGCATGCAAACATGTCGATGGTCTGCCGGAGACGATCCGTCACCGCGCGCATCCGATGGCGCTAACCACGCCAAAAACAAGCAAACTCAGTGACCCGCTTCAAATCTGAGTTGCGGCCTGTCAGCAGGTGTGCAGGCAGACAAAGTGCTGAAAAAACTTTGGCTGTGAAGGCAGAAACTGAAAGAAAGATTCTGACAAACTGAGTTGTGCTTGAAAGATCTGCCTTGTCAATGGCGTCTCATTAGCTGCTGTGGTTCCGGGGGCCATTTTAATGCTGTTGTCTGTAAAAGCCCTAATTAGAGGCAGCTGAACAGATGTTGATATGATATAGAGGGAAAATCAGGAGCAGCAGGAGCAGGAAGAGGAGGAAGAGGAGGAAAAGGGGGATTAACACCTTTCTGCTAACTGGTCGGCAACCTGTCTGTCTTTCTCTGAGCATCACTCATTCAGAAGTCGTCCTTTTCAAGCTGTTATCACACGATTTTCCCCGTGAAGAAGAAAATGGAATGAGAATAAAGTCTTGGAGAGATATGAAGAGAGTCAGAAAGGTGTTTAACATTCTGCTCAGTCTGTTTCATACAGCTTCAAAGTAGACAGAGCTACATACTGTATCTCTGCAGACCGTTTATTCAATCTGAAGGGTTATCTAATGCTATCAGCTGTTTAAATGGTGCAATAAGGTATTTTTAGCTTTCTGATTATATTATTTTTTACGCTTGAGCATCTTTAAATGCTGCTCAGCAAGGTTTCTGTGCACAGCTGGATAAACCAACAGCAGTTGTTTACTGTATACACTGATGCTCTTATTACAGACCTGAATGTTTGCTGTGGATTCAGACGTGAGCGGCAGATACGACTGAGAGCGACTTGCTTCTACACGACACCGCAAGACCATCAATTTTAGACTTTTCCACTCTGATCTAAAAATGACATTGTCTTTGTGTACAAGACAGAAGCTACTTTATGTGTGTGTGTAATAAATAAACAAGCAGAAGCACAGATTATTTTGTAGCTAACTGAAACTCAAGTTATATGAGTATAATTCAAAGACTTTTAAACTTAAAGGTGGAATCAGTAGGATGTGACGGACAGCCGATTGTTGAGTCTTTGCAGATCTGAGACACTAACAAGCCTTTTCGTTCCATTCTGGCGTGTTACATCTTTTACTTTCTCCTTCCAACGTCTACCGTATGTGATATCAGCTATCTTATGATGTTGGGAACGTGGCGTGCAATGATGCAAAATAAAAATAATCGATCATTCCCCTCAGATGCATAAAAAACTAAAGCAACTTTCTGTTTTGAAGATAAGGAGTAGAAAGTACAGATATTTGTCTTAAAATGTAGAGTAAGAGTCAAAAGTTGTCAGAAAAATAAACACTCGATTAAGATACCTGACAAATCTACTTCTATATAATGACAGAGTAGTTGTACTTCACACCTCTGCAGGAAACAAAATGAAATTTATATGCATGAATAATGTTTTCCTTTTCCAAATGCCCATTACTGACTTGAGTGGCAAACTGCCCAGTTTATGTCACTTTAATTATCACCTGGATGGAAACAGACTCATTCCAGAGCAGGCAAACGCAAAGATTAAAGGGCTTGAACTAACACAACATACTGTATATTTTTGTTGATATTTTCAGACTTTTATATGATTCCCAGACACTATTGTTTTCATTTGCTGGTCTCCAGCTATAACACCACATCTTGTAACCAGCAGTGGACATGTTGTCAAACACAGTCTGACTAAAAGCATCAGTACAGGCTGGACTGGGTTAGTTGTGCCAGCGCTGGGACACCTTTGTTTTGCATTCTGGACCATTGGCACAGCTTACTGGCACACCTGAATGCAGTTAAGCCATAATTAATGTTATTAGTTACACCTGTGCCTTTCCTGCCACGACAGCTCAAAGTGTCCGCTGTGAGAAATGCCTGTTAGCAAGCCGATCCCTCTGTGATTAAGCTCCTCCGTTCATGATTTGTTTATGAACAGTAGAATCAAAACGCATCCTGTCTGTACGATGAGGAATAACGATCGGCATGTATCACATTACTCTCAGCTCTACGCTCGTTCATCCTCTGATTGCAACACAGCGTGCAATCCCAGATCATTTTAAACTTGACTTGACTTTTTCCATCACCTGACTAGTTGTATGTTGTACGCTTCAACTGCTGCTAAGCCGCCCAGCATCAGGACTTTTATCTGTCTCCTCTTCACACCTCTGCAGGAAGTTCCAGCACAACTAGAATCACATTTCAATCAAATGTGATACATTTATAACCATTTATCATGTGCAGAGACAAATCAGCTACTCGTGGCACACACTAGTTTACGGACATGTAGAAAGAGTCTCGCTAACATGACTGAATGTCCAAGACACAAGAGAATAAAACGTGAGAAATGACTGAACATCTCTGACTGACTTACTGGAAGAGTCAGGCTGGTGAATGAATAACGTGCACCCTTCCAGTAATTCAGTCGGTGTTGCCAAGTTGTTTTTTATATTGTACAAGAACAAGAGCTCCTTTCTGCTGTAACAAAGTTTCAGATGGGACATTGTGTCGTATTCACAACCACAGTTTTCTCAATGAACAAGTGGGAGTCAAATAAAACAAGCAAAGCCAAGAGTAAGGATATAGTCCTGCTAAAGAATATGTTTAAAAAATCATTAAATGGATATTAGAGTATGTCCTCTATTACCATCAGTATCATCTGTCTTTTTTAGTGAGTGTTACAGCAGAGTGAAATTCCAGATCACCAGCAGTGGAAGCTGCCAGAGTGACTGTATGAAGCTGTAGCTCCAAGACGAAACACTTTCCAGGACCACTGACAGTCCTGTGTGACAAAGGCGCTGGCTCCAGTAAGAAGTGATTTCACTCTTATTTTATTAAATGAAGACTGCTGCAGATCGTTTCCAGTGTGCAGACAGTTACACACAAACGTGCGCACACACAGTTGGCAAAATCATTCCAGTCAGTCATAAGACCTAATAGCTAATGTGCATTCTCATTCCATTTGGCCCGTAGAAATGGATACCCTCCCATGAGGATCCAAGTGTAAGCATGCCGTGGCAGAGCGTGTCCAGTCTGCACCGAAAACCTATTTGTGCTTTGGGAAAAGCCATACATTCTCAAAATAGTATGTGTGATTGGGTTACCGTCTCTGTATGCCACTGGCATAGTGTCGTATATCACATCTCGCCATGTGCTAGGTGACATAATCCAGCCAGCGAGGGACGGCGCTGCGCCGATGATTACTGAGACAGGTGTGTTTTTTATTTCCCCCCCTAAATGCATTGGAGCTGGGATATTTCACATCTCCATTTAATAGCTCCTGGTACTTTTCTCACTCTCCTCCGATGGCACATTAAGAAGACACAGTGGTGGTTTGATTTCCGTGGGCATGCATGACTTATGAGTTAGTGTTGTAAGTATTTTGGGTAATGGGAACTGAAAGCACGAAAAACGACTCCGCATAAACTTTGGCGGGATGTTGGGATGCATGGCGTGCTACATGAGCGATACATGGAGAAAAGACGTGCTTCTGTGAAGATTTAGACTCGCTATGCATAATTTATATGAGCAATTCAAACAGGCCCAGTTACACAGCATCTTAAACCTGAAGCACAAGTGGCACTGCAGAAAATACACATCTAACATTTACTTTATCGAGTCGGTAAGTCTACAGTTTGGAGACTGAAAGGTAATTATTAGTTTGAGGAGCCTCGTCCCAATCATCAGAATATAAATTGTAAACGTAGGTTTCTGCAGAACCATGGATATGGTGAGACTTTAGATTTCTTTATGTTGCAGCTTTACATTTCTTCAGCCTCCATTTTAATTTTTCTCTTGTCACAATGCTGTACTTATGATGTGGTTGGGTTGAGACCCAGATAAACTTGGTACAGGGTGAAGAAAACATCATGTTTTGGCTTAAAGATCGTGTTTGGTCAGCAAAAACACAGCTGCAGTTGTTCCACCTTCTTGTTAAAAATGCTCAGTTTTGTTGCCGGCCAGTGATGTCCCGACTGTCCTTCAAAAATGTATATTTACTGTCACCAAAAACACGTCTCCAAATTGTCCCGCAGTCTCCTTAAAAACATCTAGTGGCATCACAAAGGAACGTTAAAACTGTGACTGCAAATGTACAGCAATGCAAAGCTGCTGTGGGAAAGTAACACATCAACATTTAGTGCATGAATATAATCACAGTCACTGGAACATCATCGACTGGAAACAGGATTATACTGCTGAGCTTGCAGATTACTATTATTGTTATCAGATCTCACGTAATGTGAACAATTTCAATACGCAATCTAATTGTCCAAAACAATATTTGGCAACATGTTCTGTGAGAAATAAACTCATATCTGATCTGATGATGAAGTCACCATGTATATCACCTTGTACATCATTGTTAGGATCTGACTGAGCATGAACCTGAGCATTAATCCGCTTTGAGTCCATTCAGGAACTGTTTAGAAAAAAAGGATTTAAAGGTTTTGACATTCATCACGTTACTGTTTATTGTAATTATCTTAACCGAGCACATTTCTACTATGATACTCTCTATAAGTGCCGCTTACAGTTTTTATTTATGTTTAAAGCTAATAAAATGCTGTAATTACAGTTGTTTCTTCATTTAATTGTCCTCACAGCTGCTTAAACCTGACATTCAAACGAGCACTGAGGTGTCCAATGTGTACTCTAAACTGTATGAGGCCTCTCACGCGTCAGTGGATCTCATTGCCGCCTTCTAAAATTAGCACCATTAATGACGATGCTTGATAACCATGAAATGTCTCCGCAGCAGCTGATGAATGTAGTAGCTCCGTTTCACACATACTGAACCCTTCGCATCATAATGAAGCGGGAGGGAGGCGTTCAGGAGCAGAAGGAAACCGGTCGAGTCTGTTTCTCTCTCAGCGAGGGGAGCGCAGACTGTGACCTCTGAGACACTTTCGGCTTTTTATCAAGCTGTGTGGCTACATCGTCTTCAGTGTTTCTGAGGAAGTCTTTCATGGAAATATTAGAGAAGTGCAACATAAACACATTATTTTATTTAAAAAATATGGTCCTGCGGGGAAGAGATTGACACAAGTTTGGGTCATTTGTTGGTTACAAAAATCAATATCTTTAAAAAAAAAGCAGTGTTTCGCAGAATGAATGAACACATATCTGGACGGTCGTTGGGGATTTTATGCAGTTTTTGGATTATTGGAGGCATCGTTCTTGAACTAATGATTTGATGATGTTCAAATGTACCAACGGAACACAGAACATGACTCATTTGCACACACTGAGGATGTTACTGATCCAGTTTTACCTCTCACCTGATACCAAGCTACTCAGGAACGAGTCAGTATGGGTCATCAGGATGGCGTCTAGCAGTCTGTTCTGAATTAATTTGTCTGTGCTTGATTTCAAATTATCCAGGAACTTTTAAATGGCTGCAGTTATAAAGCATCTTTATTCAAAGCACTTTACCCATCACTCCAGATCATCCTCCCCCCATTAATGGTTATGTAGGTCATTTCTTCAAGCAGCCTGTTACGATCCATATTTACATTTATTGTCAGGCGGCTGGCGACCTCTAGTGGCTGTAGTAAATATGACTGGAGCAAAGGAGGAAATCAGGTACACGAAGTATCACGTAGGGTTTGCAGAAATATTAACTGCCAACATTTTATCCTGGCAGCTGGACTGTGCATCCGTAGCTGAAGTCACGTAACAACCGTACTTATTTGAACCCTGACCATGATCCATTACAAAAAGAAAACATTATAACCTGCTAATGCACAAAGCTGCTGAGGAAAATCTTGCACACAGATTAACATTTAGTGGATAATCAAGACTTGATTGCTCGGAGGTAATTATAAAGACAACGTACAGTAAATAAAACATCATCAACTGTAAAGAGGATTATACAGCCGAGCTTACAAATTACTATTATTGACACCGACAATAATTTCTTCTACAGTGACAAGTTATGTAATGCGTGTCAAATCACACATGATGTGAGCAACGTCCAAAACAATATTTGGAAATAATTGCGGTGAGAAATAAGCTGATTTTTGATCCAACAAGCAGGTCACCATTTATACCACCTTGTAAAATCTTGTTAAGATTTAACTGAGCACAAACCTGAGCACTGGTCTGATTTTAGTCCATTCAGGAACTGTTTGGAAAACAAGGACAGGTCTGAAATATATTTTAACATTCATTGTGTTACTGTTGTGTTAATTCTACCACAATACAACACGTATTATTGTTACCATGATGAAACCACACTGCTGAATATTAGGAGGAGTTCAGGGTTTGGTGTTTGCTCCAAGGACACAGGAGGAGCAGGGGATGGCACCATGTTGTCGACCTTAATGTTACCGACAAACGCTTATTCTGTCATAAAAGACACAGCTGTGGGATTCTTCAGCACTTGATCTGGGTCGAGCTCCCTGTCAGTCAACTGCAATGCGATGCCCATGAAGCCACAGTGAAATGAAGACTAGAGTCATTACAGGAAACTTTGAAATACCTCTGTGATAGGAGGTGATGACATCTGTCAAGCTATGCAGACATGCCCTCCAGAGATGGTATCCAAGGTCAACTCATCTCACTGCCAAGACTTTTAGTCCGGTGGAATTCAAGTTGCCCTAAGACAACCAGTACTCACAGGACAACTGAGGTCTGTATGAAAACAAGGCTACGCTGGTAAGGTTTCACACCTTACAGCCTCAAGCTGATCCAAAGAGTGTGTCAATGCAAGCTTCTGTTGGAGAGGGAATCCGCTCTGTAACAACAGGACTGATCGTCATTCCTGACGGCATTAACAGCAGATTAAACAACTTTCATCATGCCGTCTTAGTTTTTACACGACATAGCTTGGGAGATAAATACATGAACTTGTCTTGACATGCTCGATTTTCAATGTGCACATAAATTCTGACCTTCTGTTCTGATGGCACTTATGTTTTGTGTTGCAGTAATACCTGCTGATGTTAGCATGCTAACCAGGTAGCCCAAGTCTGTCTGGTCCCAAGCTCCTGTGCTAGCAGTATCAACAACAACACTCCCCTGAGCTCTGAGCTCCCAGTGCAGACTGCTAGCTGCATGGCTAACCAAGCTAAGTAGCTAACAGCAGTTAGCAGTTACCTGGTGATATGCTGCCACAGTTGGCTAATTCTTCTATAATGCACCTTGAAGTATATAAAACCATGGAAATGTAATACGTTATTCTGAACGTCGGGGATACATTTGTTGGGTCGAGATGACTCTAACAGCTACGTTCTCCTATCATGCTTTGAGTTTAATTCACGATGTGGGATGTGAAGTTGACCCACGACAGAAATGTGTCAGTGAGAGCATTAGTGTGGGTCGGGTCAAACAATCAGCCCAGTAAAAACAGACAGAACAAAAGGAGCTGAGGAAACAATGCTAACTCACAGTGAATGACAGGTATTTGCTCTGACAAG
The DNA here is from genome assembly GCA_963678695.2 of Diplodus puntazzo. Classification (NCBI taxonomy): domain Eukaryota; kingdom Metazoa; phylum Chordata; class Actinopteri; order Spariformes; family Sparidae; genus Diplodus; species Diplodus puntazzo. The sequence goes on from OZ023158.1 coordinate 34,820,682, forward strand.
TAATCGTGACTCGAGGCAGACTTACTCCACCCTGCATGTTTAGACTGCAGCAGTCAGACACTTTGCTCTGCCTGTCAGAATCAATGTTAGCACTGGGACTATTTACAGTACCTTGTGTGGACGTCTACATTTATACACTGTACATTTCTCTGCCCTCACAGACTCGGAGGCACGCTCTCCACTCACAATTGCACATTTTCTTTTCACTTTGTTTTATTCAGTCTGCTTCATGCTGAGCTGCTCTGCTCCGTGCCAGCTGGTCAGACTGAAGCCACTTGACTTCATTGTGCAGTAACAGCTGATAACATTCATCAAGTCCTTCCGCCAAAGGAAGCTAAATTACTTTTTAATTCAAGTAATTTCTTTTGGTAGATAAGGAAGAAAACATGACGGGGATGTTATCTGTATTTATTTTGCATGTGAGGGATGTGATAATATAAAGTTACAAGTGGGAGGGAAACTGTGGCTTTCAGAACGAGCTTTTGTGATGAAGAATCTGCAAAGCCAAACGTTTGAAGGATATTGCCAAGCTGATGGTGTAACCCGTGGACAGTCCTTATCTGGTAATATTTCAGAAAGTGCCTTTCTTATTGGAGGGCAGCCGATGGAGGCAGGACAATGAGACCACGACAGATAAGAAACTGAAAGAGCAGAAACACAGAGCCACATCAGCGACACCACACACATATATCTGACGTGTTTGCTGAGCATGAATGCTTTTTCTCACCAACACCCTGATTTCCATTCAGACATTTTCAGACACACCCGGGAGCTGCGAGTACACTCACTGAACCTCTGATGCTGGCCAGTCCACAGCCCGGGGGTTAATTGTCTTTCTTGAGGGCAGCCGGTAGCTACGCAGATAAGAGCGTGCTCACATTAAAACAAATCCTTTTAACCTGCCATGAACGAAGCTATGTATTTTCACTGTGTGGCGACATATGAGACAGAAATGATAAAAGTCCATCACCAGCAGTTGGCTATTCTGTTGCTATAGCAACCCACGACTGCCACAGTTCTGTAGAAGTTTAACAGGCCACACATTCACCAACATACAGACGGTATTAAGATCGATACCTTTTCTCTTGTCGGCACATTATCCGTGCTACTTTTTTCTTTATTACAACTGTTTGATTGATTTGCTGGTTTTCAGCAATCAGATTCAAGACCAGTATAATTATCAACCAGCACAGCGAAATAACAGTTATAGTCTCTTTATGCCTCTCAAAACAAAATGATATAAAAATGGCTGATAAAATAATATGTTGTTAAAAAGAATTTAATTTAAAAAGTAAGTAATTTTGATGATTTAAAAGTAAAGTCTGTGGGACACGTAGGAGAACCACGACTGCTCGTATTCAGTGGGCTGCAACTCTTAATGGACTGAATAGATGCAATCTTTGGACCTGATATCCAGATTATAATTCATCCATGATGTAGACCTTTAGTACTAACCTGCGATAGGCTTCCTGTGTCTTATGTTTCAATTCCCGACACTATGGAAACAACAAAACACAAAGACAACCGGGCTGAAAATGACAATTTACCCAAACGCTTACCCGATTACTAACAGTAAGATCGTAAACTAGCGAGCAGCTGTTAAATTCTCCAACCTCAATCCTATTTTGCAGCCCGGCATTATTTTTCCACGACTGTGTTCTGCCTAATCTACCCTACGCTTCTGTGTTTTGATTGGCTAGCTTTGGCGTTTTAGTGAGATTACGTCACTCACAGCAACCTCAGTTTCAGCTGCTGCAGCGAGGTGGAGCATTTGGCAACTAAACAGGCAGACATTCCTGCAGGTGTTGGTGGAGCCCGAAACAGATCCACAAGAAAATACTGTATTTACAGTTATCATGTGCTCAAAAGCACGAGTCCGAATACATTTAAAGGTTGTGTTCGCAGCTTTTTGTGCTGCCACCAAGTGGCCAAATAATCTTTTACTGCAGGTTCAGAGCTCCGAGCTCATCAAGGTGTTGCTGCTTTTTTGGCTGCTGACTTCGACCATCACTGGCCAAAGCACTGACATTAAGCAAAGCCAGCTCCACTGACAATGATTCAGCCGGGCACAGACAGACTTGGTGTCTCTGGATGACTTTTCTTCTCCAGTGGAGCTTGAACATGTGACCCAGATCTCTCGGCTGCTTGAGGAGGCGGGGGAGACGGCGCTCTCGCTGCCTGAAATGACAAACAGCAGGCAGGCGGTGGCATGCTTTGCTTGCCAAATACAGCACTCCACGTTCAAATAGCGCTGACAGGGAAAACATAGACAGTGTTATCCAGGGTCCCCCTGCTCTGGAGTGAGATGTGGAGGGGAAACTCCCCCCGGTCCGCAGACATAGACATGCCTGTGTTCACTGGTCAAGAGTTTCTTCTGCTGCTATCGTGGAAAATCATACAAATGCAGATTTGGGGATTTTCTTTTTCTTATTTATAGCCAATGTTCACTGATGTACTCACGATGGACGGGCTTGTGAAACCATGTGAAAATCCATTGTTCAAATTAAAAACTACAATAGCTTCACTGAGAAAATAAGAAATCATTTCAAGCGTCCTGGCAAACTAAAGTGGTTTTTCATGTGACAACAGCGACAGGCTCCGTTTAATTGTTGCTCTCTTTGCTTCCTCTTGAGTTCATTTAACATTCGAGCCGTCCATTTTCTTTGATGGTTTTAATTCAGCCAAGCATAGCGGCTGCTGTAGCTCTGCCCTCGACAATGATTAACTGCGTTGTGCTGCATTCATTCATTCAGGCGTATCCATCAAAGTGCAGCCTCTTCTAACTGGAAACAAGCTTTTCCCAGGGAAGCCGGCTCGGGAAACATCTGACCTGCGTTAAAGAATGAATGGAGATTCCAAGACCGGCTCGTTGTGTTTCACCGGTTTAAGAGGCGTATCGTAATTTCAAATTAAAACACTGAGTTAAGCACTGTGGAAACCACTTAAAATAACATAGTGGAAACTTGAATGCCAGCTGGCCACACTGGTAGCTGCCAGTTGGGGAGGCGAGCATGTGCTGTGTATAAATCCTTATGTTTGGTTTAGGTGGGACAGATTTGGTAACAACCGGCTGAGAGGGAGGAAACCATTTTGATTGTTCCTCACTTTAACATGCATGTATGATTGGAGGCAACAGAGCGGTGCCTCAGTCAGTGTGTGAGCAGGAAGTCTCGCTGTATTTTTATCACTGTGTGTTCCCATCGGAAAGATTACATTTAACATCCCGAAAATTCCTCAATTCCGAAACACAGGACCCTCCTGAGCCATTTAGAAAATGCATTAGGTTTATGTGATGGCCCTGAGAACTTTTAATTCTCTCAGCTCTGTTTCTTTTTTTTATTCCTGTTTGATTGGAGGATGGCACTGAATACTGCAGCACCCATGAGCCTTAGCTGCCATTTCTAAGCAAAATGAGAAGGCTCTGTTATTGCAATAGTTGCTTAATGCATCTAAAATTGACCCCCAAAATCCAAAAGTGAATTAATTTAAACTGATGAACTGGGAAATATTTAGCTTCAGCCAGAGAGTGCTGCGGGAGTGAGTGTGTTTGCACTGCCGGTTCCCTTGTTTTGAACTTGTTTTGGGTTTTTATGAATGGGCTTTTGGTTAGATGCAGTAAAAAAAAGGCCTGTGGTTTTCATGTTTTGTTCTACGGATAAAATACGTCAAGAGATACACCACTCATGGACTTTGAAGCCTTTAAGTGTCTTATAAACGGCGGTTGCTAACAAGTGGCTAAATGTACAAACATCTACTCACTTTGTAGGAGAAGAAGTTATTAATACTGAGATAGTTGTGACGCTGAAGTGATGCGACTGTGGTGTAGTTCATTTATTGCCTAATTCTGATGATTTAATTTAATCTTATATCTGATATATCGTACCAATCACTCAATGAACGAGGATTAGCATCTGGTTAGCATGAAAAACGCTTGTTCTGGTTAAAAGACTGGATGTACCGGAAGCCATGAACGCAATTTGTCCAAAGAATCATCAGCACGAGGAATAAAGTTTCACATTTTATAAAAGACATCTTCTAATATGCTCATTTTCAATCATTCAAACTGTGGAGTTTTGTGCCTGTAGCAGCCTTATAAGTGCTTCAACAGTCAATGAACTGCCAGGACTTTTACTTCTGAACCCTGCATGACCGAAACAACTCCTCCCACTCCACTGCTTCTTAAGTGTGCTATTAAAAACTGTTCAACAACAGCCGTTTGTGAGCCAATGGATGTCCGCTTCACATTACACCTGGAACGGTCTTGCGTCCAAACAAGGCCACCCAGTTTCTTTCCTGTCTTTTAAGTCCCGACTTTAAACTGCTTATTTGTCTGCATCATAATCTAATGAATGCACAATGCACCTCTGTATCTTCAACACTGAGTATACGTGGAAAACTGCACACACGCCCGTGACCTTCATGACCCCCAGTCCTCCCCCTAATCTCGTAATCTTTAGCGGAACAGCAGCCTCTGTGATCATTGGCAGGTCTGGCACGTTGCATACCTTCCTCCAGTGGTGCTCTGGGGGGATATGTGGGAATATCTGCAGGTAATCCACATCTCCTGCTAATATTTGCAGCCGGATTTTTCTAATAAGACCTGTGTTTACGGGTGGGCTGCGTGTGGGGGGGAAACATGGCCTTGTACGGGAAACTGAGGCCAGACCACTTAACTAAGAGCAGTGATATGAAGAGACGCCCCCTGAGATGACCTGCGGGACTGAGCTGAGCTGCATCTTCAGATGGATGTGCAGAGTTATACAACAGCCGGCTCTGCCAGCAAAATCATAGTCTAATGGAAGATTGTAAACACGACAGCAGAGGCCAGCGCAGTGTAATGAAACAGGACTGTACAGAAGAGACTGTTGGTTAATACGCTTGAAGACGAGGTGCAGATATAGATTTATGGTGATAAAACTGAGTCCGTTTGCTTAAACGGTAGAAGACATTGACTGAACTTACTTTAAAAATGCCGCTGTATCATCTATTCAACACACAGACTATAAACCCTGATGTTTTATAACAAATCACAACAATAAAGAACATAATGCTGACTGGAGTTCATGCATCTCACTTTCTTCAATGAGCGTCATGTTTGTTGTCTTATGCAATATTTTTCCCAATATCGAACAGCATCTTCGGGCTTTTATTTTGAAAAGAAAAGGAGCTGAGCTGTGATTACAGTGAAGGCAACACGCATTGATATGTGACAAGGCGAGAATGACACCAGTCTGGAGGAGGTTACTGCAGGTTCAACGTCCTGATGTGAAGCCATGACGTGAGACGTGGAGGACTTTGTTTCTAACAAGATCACCAACTCACCAATTTGGCAACATTTTCGGGTCAAAGAGGAAGAAAAATAACAAACCAATGGATTGGACTGAGGCTATATATTGTCTTTGCTGTAACCAGACCACACATCTGTGGTTTCACCTCAGATAGATGTCAGACTGCCTGACAATATGGTGTAATGTGATATGTGGGAGGATATTTTAGATATTGGCCGTGAAACAATGATGAGAAACATTTTTTGAGTGTTTTTTTTTTTCAAGAAGAAGACCACTTGCAGACACGAGCAGAGCCGGTGGTGGTGCTCGGGCTGGAAGGAGACATGCATTTGCTTTCAACCCTTTTATCTTTAAAAAAAGAATCAGGATTTTGTGGCACTGCAGACGTCATCTTTAGCAATGGTTTTCCTTACTAACCCTGAAACCCCAAAGCCATGTGGCGAACACATGACAACATGCCCCTGAGTGGTGGAGGAAGGAAGTGTTTATATTATTTATGACCACAACACACAGAATCTACATTTCAGAGCTCGTGCTCATTGTGTTTGCCTTTTTTGTGACTTTCGTCTGAATCGTTTACTGTGACAGACGGTTACTCCACACCAGCGGCCCTCTGATATCTTATGGAGTCATCAGCGGCCGCTTGCCAAGTTTAATACGAGCGGGGACCGTAACTCTCCAGGCAACTACTACTAAACATGCCAGACAGGTCTGGCTCCCTCACCTCCCTCAGATCGATATCAAATTGTCTCACAGAGCTTCAGCAATCAAGCAGGCCAGAACGGTGAGCACTCAGACGCTCCAGTCAAAGGTTACAGACGGCCTGGCCGGCTTCGCCCCTCAGCCAACGTGTGACCGCTGTTTTAAAGAGTTCTTTGACAGTTTAACATCTCTCCACCCCACAGTTCCCCCTCTCCCCTCCTCCTCCTTCACCTCCTTCATATTTTCCCTCCCATTCCCTCCCTTCTCTCCTCCCTGTTGTTTTCCTTTCTCAGCCGTCCTGATTAAACCTGCAGATCCCGGCGGGAGGCTCTGATTTCCCAGCCCTGACTGTTACTGTAGTGAAGTCAGCGCTGCATGTCCTCACACAAGGCCAGTCGGACCCAGCGGCTATAGACGAGTGAGCAATGAATGAAGTTTGACCAGTGCAACATCTGCAGGATGTGTTGGTGATTGGAAGTGTTCTCTGCGAGGTCCTCTTGTGTCTTTATACTGCAGTGAAATCTCTTTCTATGCGTCAGTTCAATACAAATATTTGACAACTGTATATTTTTTATAGTTACTAAATGACTTACTGAAGCTTTAGAGATCATTTATAAGCTAACAAATGTCCGACGCTTCTAACAGCGCTTCTACTCGTGAATAAACGCGACGTCCAGTTAGACTTTCAAAATAAATCTTGCTAACCAACATTTCTTTATGACATATAAGAACTTTTAGACTTCTATTTGCATACGTTTACTTACTGAGGTAACGTTAGCTCTCGGATGGTGCAGGATTTTTGGGCCGATGATGTTACAGATATGAGAGAGTGAAAAATTCTGTTATTGATAAATCGGCCAATATACAAACATTTTTTGCAACTACCCAGGAACAGTTCTGACAAAGAGCCGTAGCACAGAAAAGATATTTTACAGTTGGATGTCACAGTTTGTTGGACGAAGCATACACTGATGCTGTTATACTGATACTGATAATATTGGCCAACAGACGTATCTGTCAGGTTCTACGTAACATAACTTAAAAGCTGATCACTCTTATCTCTTGGTCACATTCTGGACACAAACCTGAGGTAAAAGTCCAGCGTTTAACCCTCCCAGCCCCCCCACCCACCGCCTAAGTCAGACTTGTCCTGATCCCAATACAACTTCCTTTACAGGGGCTCTTCATGAAGTGATACTAGAGCTTTAAAATTACAAGTGTCGGCCGTCTGGTGGACTCTTGTGGGACATGGTTTTTACTGCTCCTGGTTTAGAGGCACATGCATGAACAGGATTGGGCGAGAGCCAGCACACGTGTATCCTGGCCCGGGATCAGTGCTGTTAATTGACTTTCTGCATGCATATCATAAAGCAGCCTATAAAAAATATAATAATAATAAAAAACACAAGACAAAAAAAATGTTTTGTGGGTGAAAGTGAAGAATTTGTGTCCAAGAAGATAAGAGGACACACTAATAGAGCCGGTGCATCGAGTGCAGCAGTGGAAGATAAATATAATTGTGTTTTATAAATATGAAAGATGACCCTGTGTTCCTCACCACACACACACACACACACACACACACACACACACACACACACACACTCCACACAAACAATTGGGAACTTGATTTCCAAATTGGCCTTTGCATGCTGGCTAGAAATCTCTGCAGGGTGATTATTTACTCCACCACCTCCAGCCTGACTTGAACATTAAACATTCGAACCAAACTGGATTTCTGAATTCGATAGCTGAGCTCGGTGCAGTTCAGAGGCTGTGAGCCAATTACATCGCCCGGAGCCGCTGCTGCTGCATGAATGGAGCCTTCTTTATGATCACAGGGGAAACTTCTCCCGGGGGACCCGGACTTTCAGAGGGTTTTCCCCCTTAAACATACACGGGTACACTTTAAAGGTAAAAGGTAATTTTGCACTTCCTATGCCGGATAATGCTGTTTGAACTGAATGAAACGCGCTCATTCATTGCAGATTTAAACTGATGCAAGATGTGCGTTTTGAAAGACAGAGTGGCTTTAAGCCCAGCTGGAGTGAGCACGTCGTTATGAAGTTCATGATCCATTTAATATTTTTTACAAACAGATATAAAACTCACCGTTTTGCTCCTTTACACCTGGAGGGTGAAACTTGCTGACGTGACTTGATTCAGCTCCCGAGCCATAGTGTTGGAGAAGCGATGCAAGAAGGATTAATGATGGAAGGATCATTTGGATGAGTGGTGTTTGGCGATCACAAAGCGCTGTTGACGGGATGGTTTGGATCACCACACACACGCGTCGTTGACAGGACAGCGGTGCTGTTTTGGACACATTTGGAGAGGATACACGCAGAGTAGAATCCACATAATCTTAATCATCAGTCCTTCTGGAAACAATGACATTTATATCTCCCTAAATAAAAAAATAATTTAAAAAAATCCTCCTCCAGAGCTTCCAGAGCAGCCGCTTCTGCGCAATGCAAGTGCGCACCTGTTGGTCCTGTGGAAAGTTGGATTCTGAGTTGGACAAAGTTTGGCTGTAAGTAATTATAATCCTGGATTTATTTCTGAAAGCGTCCGTTTGCAGGCGTGTAATCTATGGTACGAGATCATCAGAGAGGCACAGATGCATTTTGGCTAAAGCGCGCGTCCACGCTGCGTTCTTGACTCCGTCTGAATAAATCCCCGCAGATCTTTACGCATTACAGCCAAAGCTCACACACACAGAGAGAGAGAGAGCGAGAGAGAGAGAGAGAGAGAGACAGCGAGGGAGTCCAGCAACCTGATACAGTCTGTACCCAGAAACCATTCGCAGCACCGAGACGAGTTCTGTTGTCTGGCGAGCTCTTGAGTCATAACTTGGTGCAGACTGAGATAAAGTATCGCTGCGCGGCGGAGGGTTGGGTTTTTGGAGACTGCCAACTGACGGCACAACAGGTGCTATACATAAAGTACAACTTCCCAGCCGAGGAAACTCCCCGGCATGTTAACTATTCCGCTGCTGCCTCGTCCAATGAGCTGCCTCACACAGTTTGTAGTCACAAAGTGGTTTCACACAAGTTTCCAGAAGTTTTCAGGAAATGTGTCAGCAGCGTCTCCAGATATCTGAAACAGCTCAGCACGGCCAGTTATGAAGAGAAGACACGAGGTGATAATGTGAGTTTAGATTCGTCACAACGGAAGTAATAACGTTGGACGGTCCAACACTGACCAGCACAACTCTGCTGCTGAAACCACCAGCATTTACCAGACAACGAAGAACCGATCACTCTCTAACAAAAACATCTAATTCTGAGACTGAAGATGAGAAGGTATTAATATTTTCAGGGATGGATATTCACTCTACACAGCCTCACACAGGACAGAAATATGATTTTACAACATTCAGATCATTTCATGTGTGTTTTTTCTGTCAATCTCTGAATCTCTAATCTCTCTCTGGAAAGTTTGGGCTGACAGGAAAGTGTAGAGGAAGCTCTGTTTGAACAATTTGGCAAATCCACAGAAAGAAATTGAAATACAAGAGAACTGGGTTGCTACTGTGTGTGTCCCACCAGCTCCCACCGCGCTGCTTCCCATAAATACAGTTTTTCCCCTAGTCTTTCTAATCGGCTACATCGCTGTGGCCAGCTTACATTTTTTGCCCAGTGCATCATGGCCCATCAAATTTATAACATATACACAGTCAAACAATGAAGTCCACAGTGCGTATTCACATGGGGGGGCTTCATTATTCAAAGAGGAAACTTTCCATATGAGAATCTGCCTAAGTAAGCTTGTTGTAACCATGGAGTGATTGTTTAAAGCCTTGATTCGTTCTCCACACACAGAGATGAAAGATGGATGTGGACCCGCACAGGACTTTTCAACACGCTGTTGTGCATTCTGCCTAAATGTTTCTGTGGAAGGAAATGTTTAAGGGCATCTCAATTTGTCATATCAAAGCAGAGACACCGCTTGGAACAATACTCCCTCCTGTTCCCAATTTCCTTTCTCCGCTGCACACTGTTGTACCTCATCAACTGTGTTTCATGTGGTTCCTCCCATTCTATTGTTGGCCAAATCCACCAGTGTATCCCCCCGCTGGACGGGTAAGTCTGCTGCAGCACAGACGCAACAATCAAAGGAGAGCTGGAGACATATTGAAGCCATTGAGCCAGACACATGATGCAATGCTGCAGCAATTTACCCCCAGTCCCACATAGCTCGGAAACCACCACCTCAAAGAGTGAGCAGAGCAGCCATCTCCCCGGCATCAAGGTATGAAGGAAGGTTCTGTGGTTTTAATCAAAGTTAATGGCTGGGAAAAGGAGGCATGGGGCACTGATACAGTCATTTCATATGTGTGTTGCCCCCGTGGAGAGGGGCATATAGAGGTCTTCTTGTGCCTGCTGCAAGGGCCAAGGCCCTTTGTGTAAAGGAGAGTATCACATTCCAGCCCTGCAAGGGCCTGCAGCAGATGTCAGCACTTCAACGTTGTGGAATCCCTCTCTCTTTCGCACACACACTCATTCACCCCTTGAGGTTTTGTCTGTAAAAGCTGGGTATTTTGTCTCGTTGTCCACATTTGATTGCCGCTTCCATGGTGGTCTTGTGAAGCGCGGCGGCTTTGATAAAAAAGAAATATAATAAACATAGGAAATTAGAAACAAGGCAGACCTTTTGGGTCACGGCGAGCACACAGAGACATGCCAGCCAGGAGGGCTGTGTGTCCGCCGAGCACACTGGAGATGGAAATGTATACAACAGAGAATTCACAGTCGGCGGCTCGCAGCTAAATCCCATTAGGCCCGCTTGCCTTTTCAGGACACATACTGTCAAACAAACAAATGCCCTCTCCCAATCAGTCTGCGTTACACAACACATCTGTCACAGTGTCGACAAAAACAGCAGTTTTGTTCCAGGTGAAATGACGTGAAACACAAGGGAGTGGACGCGTTTGTTAAATCCAGATCGCAGCAATATTGCACCTTAAAGGAAAAAGGCTTTTGAGATGACTTCATTTATATGGTAAAACCTCCTGCAGCAGCAGCAGTGGTGGTGGTGGCGGCGGCAGCAGGAGGTGGAGTGTTTGCTGTGTGGTCCTGCATGTGAGGAGTCATCTGTGATTTTCAATGGAAGTCAGAAACGTGCCAGCAGAGGAATCTGGAGCAAAATGACTCACAGTTTCTCAGAATTTCTCACAAACTGAAGTCTTCTCCTTTCATCAGCGTGTTCCTATCATTTAAAACACAGATGCGAGGTTGTACTCTGATGTTGCTCCGTCCTTTAATATGTGGACACACTCATCAGATCCTTCACTCGTATGGATATTAAGGTCTCACGCTGGACTTTGAGATGTGAAATGTGTGGCATCATGATGATTAATTGCCCCTGGCTGCACTTGGCTTTGAAACCAGAGCCCCCTGGTGGTGCCCCTCAGGGCTGCAGGCCGGCCTCTGAACGCTTGTACTGTGGAAAAATGTCTCAGTTCTGGAAAAAACAACTTCTTTTGTTTTGATTCCAGTAAAGAAAAGCATGTGTTCATGTGATTCATATAACGTCTAGGGAAAGACGTTAACATGCCGTCTTGTGAGGGAATCATCCACCCGTACACCTTCTAATCTGCTTATCCTGCTCAGGGTCAGGAGTCGTCATTGTCACGCACATTTGATCTCCACCTCTAAAGACACCAACCGTCAGCGCGGTGGAGAAGCTTGTGCAGTTGTTTTTCAGTTCCTGGTTTGTAGTCGCCGCTCATAGAAAAACACATTGTGACTCAGACACTCCCAGACAGTCACCACGATGAGAACCTGCTGCTTCTCCAAACATCTGCAAGTGTTTCTCACTGGCTGCTGCCGATCTGAGAGCTGTGATTTATTCCTCTGCAGGGATTGTGGAGCTGTGACGCTCAAATGAAAGTTGCTCTATTTTGTAATAAAACCTGGTTTAAGTACCATTGTTCTGTGGTCAGCTCCTCTCTGCTGGAAGACGCATGAACATGTCTGATTTTTAAGTAACAGTAGCAAAACCACAGCGTTGAAACACTCCAAGTGAAACACTCACATTTAAAGTTTTACTCGAGTGAAAGTACAGAAGCATCTTCAGCAGGTTTAACTCACAGTATTAAAAGTAAAAGTATACAACATGCACATTTTGCTGTTGTTACTCAGTCTTCAAATCGTTTTTAAATCTCTTTGTCATTTCGTGACACTGCATCATAAATTCAAAATAACAGGAAGTGAATCAGGTACCGTTGAAATAACTGTTAGATCCTCTTATTCTCAGGAAAACTATGTGTTTCAATTACAGCCTTTTCCCAGATTTTGGTGACATTGTTCTTGTAATTTTTTTGTCTTTCACTCCAAAATCATTGTGCACCTCAGGGCATAATTCTCCAGTTAAGACTCCACCTTATTTTGTATGTTTTATTAGAATAAATTTACACTTAAAGAACAACTTAGACCATTTTTCCCATAATATTTATCCAATTCAAACATCCTGAGGCAGAATACTTGCAGCTTACATAGTTTTATTTAACAGAAATATTAAACAGTCTTCAGATTTCATTGGCACATTTGATCTAAACATGCCCTTTGATGCCTGACTGAACAAGAAAGAGTATTCAGGGTATTCCTGTATCTGTTTTAGTTTGAAAAAGACAGTTTTTATCTGTAAAATAACATATTTTGAGATCTCACACGCTTAAGAGTCAAAATGAACACTGAAAAAAAGATGCTCTGTGATTTAATTATTTCTGCATTAAAGGTTTAAAATTGTTCTCACCAGTCAAATCTTTCATAATTCAGATAAAACACCAGTTGTTAATGCAGCCACTGACACGCAGGTCTCATTGTACTCTGCAGCTCGTGCCTGTGTCTCCACAGGGCCGGTACAGATCTGAGGTCAGCATGTTTAGTGTTGTGCACTACTTATTACTATTGTTCCAGCCAAACACTGATGTTCTTCCCCGACACATTTATCCGTCTGCAGCCGGTGTTTCACAGCAGAACCTGAACTGAATGTAATTTACATTCACTTGTTACTGTTGAGATTCCGTCGGACTCCATTTGTTTTTGCTCCTGGATGCTCTGAAAACGAAATCTGTGCCATGTGATAGTGCGAGCCGGCTGGCATGAAAACAAGATTCCTGAGTTTTTCTTTCTCTCTGCGTTACTGAGTTAGAATAAATATCCACAAAACAGACAGACATCTAATCTAATCTCAAGCCGTGTTCATTTCTCAGGAATTCATCTGATCACATAAGCAGAGGAGCTATTACGTTGTTAGTTTACTGCGGATTTCAACAGAACTTGTCATATTTTCAGTGTAACATTGAAAAAAATGTTGGACATCTCATATTGGAAAGAACTTTCCCGCTCCTGAAGGATTTCCCCGCTCACCTCTGAGTCGAGAGTAGAGTCCAAAAAATACTGGGAAGGAGTTCTGCTGCTGAACAGCTCGCTGGCTCCAAGCCGCCATCATGAGCCTCGTTAGTGTTGCCATAGCTTAACATCTGCTGACGGAGAAGACTCGGTTTCCATTATAGCAATCTGCTTATATATTGATCCAGGGGTCAAATACTGCACGGCCAAACCTCGTCAATACAGTATTGTAATGGAGCCTGACACAGCGGCGTGATGAATTGTATGAGGTTTAACATCTGTAGGCCTGCGGCTCCGTGCAGATGTGCATACTTTAACTTACAGACTTCAGTATGCACACTAGATATGTGCACTTTGTGTAACTTGTAGTGGTTTGTGTTGCTCAAAGGTGTCTCAGGATGTACATGTATACCACAGGTTCATCTGGGTCCATCCATGTTATGTTTACAGGTCACACAGAGGAAGCAGAGAGACCCGGATCAATAGCTAGAGAGAGAACTCAGCAACAAGGGAGACGCCAATAGCTGGACATCCTGCTCACTGTGCTGCTGCCATGAGCCCGCTGACCCACAAAACAAAGGACCATTCTTCTCAAGCCAAAGCTGCTCTTTTATTAATTATTTTTTATAATGACATTTCCACATTTTTAATAACAGAAAGAAATATGATTAAACAGAAAGAAACATGATAATCTCATCAAAAACCTCTGAACAAGCCGGGGCTCACACGCAGGCTGGTAGACGAGTTATCCTCCGATCTGGAACATCATCGGTTTGAATCCTCATTCAGCTTTAAGAAAAGCACAAAGTCTCATTAATCTATTACTGTAATCCAGAGCTACTCAAACACACATTCAATTAGGTCAGATTTTATAAACCAGGAAATATAAATGGACCGGACATTTATATTTCCCAGCGGGGTGGACGGACTGTGGCTGGGTGGGTGTCTGTCAGAATCTTTGGACTCTGTGCAGACGTCTCTCTTCACTGATGTCCCTGATGCTCTGTAGATGGTACCATTGATGTTCTGGGCGGTTTCAATCACCCGCTGTAGAGCCGTCCTGTCTTGGGCCAGAGTGTGATGTTTCTACTGCTCCTCAGGTAAAGTTATTGAAAACCTTTTACCCCAGTATCAGTCTTACTTTTAACAGGTATGAACAGCAGAGCTGTACATTTTAAAAAAGATTCTTAAACAATATTTTGTTGCTCCTTTTGTCAGTTTTGATACAAATCTAGTAAATGTGGAACGAGTTTCCTGTATAGAACGAGACAGGGAACAGAAATATAATAAAGAGATCAAGGACAGCAACCGTTTTATTCTGGCTGTGTCATTTTCATACATGTGTTTAAAAAAAGGGTGCTTGTTAAGAGATCAACAGAGTAAAACAGATCTATGATTAGTGTAACAGACGTGCTGGCAAAGAAAAGCAGTTTATTGTTAAACTCCCCTCATCAGATCCCATGAAGAGTATTTACAGCACTGTTCAAAAATAACAATTACACATACGGAACTACGTATCATCTGGTTTTTATTTACCCACAACAACGTTAAGTTACCATTCATCAAAATGACTTCAAATCCAGTATCGAGTTGCAAATATTAAAATCTGATCAGTCCTGCTGCAGAGCTCCATCCATCATGGTTTCATAAAAGTCTCCTTCGCTTCGACAGCTCGTGTGACATCTGCTTCTTCATCTTCCAGCCTATTTATCTTGTCACCGAGCTGAACTTATGTTCATGGCGCCGCTCTGGGTTCAGTTAAAGAACCTCGCATCACTTCTGAATTAGAAACAAACATCTTACTCAGCAGCACATTGTCAAAATGTTGTTTGGTAGCAACGCTCAGTTGAATTTGACAGAACACATAACTCCTCTGGTATCAATCTGTTCTGCATGCCAGGTACAACCACCGGATATTGGTCCAATCCAGCCTGACATAGTTCTGGAATGGCCCGCAGTTGTCCATCAGACACGTGGCTCGTAGCCAAACCAGCGAACACGTCTGCAGACAAACACAAAAGGATCCTTGTGCTGGATGGCGAGCCCTGCTGATTTAACACCAGAACCATGCCCTGCGACATAAATCATTAATCTCTATGCATATGGTGCTGATTAATTTGTGTATGCAAATGGAATGCCTTGTCAGTCAAGATCATACCGCGGGGATCGATGTGGAAAAGGCCGCCCAAGTTGTTTGACACGAGCTGATGAACGAGATATGGATCGAAGTCGAGCTCGAGTGTTTTTTCTGCGATGGTTTTTTATTTTCTCTGAGTGAACAAAGAAGCGGCTTCCTGCTCCGCTCTCTCAACTGTACTCACGAAATGAAAAACGACACAAGCAGTCAAAAAAACTCCTTTCCGGGAACGAACCACAATCAGATCCAGGCGAGTGTGGCGGTTTATTGTAATGGAAGCCAAATCTCTTCAGGGGATTCTATTCATAAAATACAACATTAAAAGTCATCTCTATCAGCACCAACATGATTCACTCGATTCATTGTCTTCAGACTTTCTCCTTTAATTTGTTTCTTAAGGTTTCATTATACGATGTTGTGACACAACCTCTATTTTGAAAATCTCCTTCCTGTCGGTGAGGTAGCAGGCAGAGGAATTCACCTGAACCAGTTTTTAAAGGTTTCCACTCCAGCACGTGGCTGAAACATGCTGATATCAGCCGTCGTCACATCACATCCAAACTTATCTGAGCCTGAAGGAAACACACAGACATGCACACGTTCATGCTGACGAGCTGTATTCTTCTGTTTGTTGATAGCTCAACTTCTCATTCTCACGCTTCCAGAGCAAAAAAAAAAAAAGACTTCAGATGATATATTCTGATTTTCCCTTTCTCAGATTGGGGGTGTAAGGAGAGACGGTGCCGTACACTGTGCAGACCGTAAAGCTGCTCGAGGCGGGCAGGAAGCAGGAAGCTTCATCAATCAGGCGTCGCATAAAAGTCCTTTAAGTCATAGACGGTGTATAAAATCAATGTCAAGACCGTATAAAGTGATAATATTTGATGAGCTTGTAACTGTTTGGTCCTTTGCCAAAAAAATTTCAAGCTTCTAGTATAAAGCATTTACTGAGTCTATCAGTCAGTCAGCTGGTTTCCAGTCAAACACAAGCCAGATTTCACTTTAAACTACACTGATAATGGACTCAATGATATATAATGTTTTTTTTAAGAAATGAAAAGGTCAAATATTTTTGATTCCAGCTTCTTCAGTGTGAATATGTTCTGTTTTTTCAGCTCTGTGGGAATAAATGCGCCCTGATGTGTTCACGGACTGCTCCTTTACTGCCATGCTTCCTTCTCAGTCACTTCCTCATTTAGACATAAATAATAACAGCCATTAGATTCCACCATTACATGCAGATGAATGGAATCTATATGCCGAGCATATCTCAACAGTAAATACCAGCGGATGCCCTGAGCCTGAACCTGGAGCATCCATAATGTGCTGCACGGTCTCCAGCCTATCACACAGCCGCTCTGCTCAGCGTCCATCAGCTGCTAAATACAGACACACCCGCCATAAACACTGAGACGTGACGGAGAACGTTTCATTCTGCTGCCGTCACGTCACGTTTCAGCGCTGGGCGGCTGGATGGAGGCTGGATGGAGGCTGGGTGGAGGCTGGGTGGAGGAGGCGGGGAGCGCTGCTGATGCTGAGGCTGATGCTGGTGCTGATGGGAGGACTGATGATGCTCTCCGGCTCTGTGCAGCCGCTACTGCGCATGTTGCATGACAGGTACACGCAAGCCTCCATCTTGGGCATCCCGAGCTGAGGCGAAAGGGCAGCAGCGCCATATACACACACACACACACACACACACACACTGATCCACAACAACAACAGAACCGGGGCGCGCCAATTGGAACCAACTGGAACAGCAGAGAAATTGGCATTTTGCCGAGATGTAACTTTTTCTTCCTCCACGCCTCCATTCAACACATTGCTTCTCGTGAGGAGCGCGGAGAAACAGGATGGGAGAGAAAGACGGCGGCTGGTCTGGAAGGCTCTGGTAACGACCGTCCGCGTCACTGGGTCCAGTGTTCCGGGAGGAACCGACAGGTGCCAAACACAAACGGTAAGTGGGAATGTGCTGCGTGGTTTGTGACGAGCGCCTCGTCGTGTTCCGTGTTTTTAAACCGAGCTGAAGCTTCGCATCGTTTAGACTGCGTCTCCAGCAGGCAGCACCCAGCAGGCAGCACCCAGCCCCCCGTCATGGTGGTCGCTGTTCGCTGGTTCCTCTGGTTCTCAGCTTCTGGTACTTTACTTTCCTCTTGTTACCAACAGACACGGAGCCTCCACAGGTTGCGGGCGGCTCGGTACTCTGCCTGTAGCTGGTTCTGTTTGGGTTGTGTGTTCTGAGCAGGTGCAGTTCGGGCCTGTCCTCTGCGCGCGGTACCAGTGCGCTGAAAACAACAGCTGCTCCACTGAAGTGATCAATACCATCAAAACTAAATATTACACGGATACGAAACAGTATTTACAGCTTATCATCAAGCTGTACTGCACCACCATTAATATTGATAGTGCATGAATATTAATAACTCACTCTCACCTCCCTGCAGGAAAACAACATGTTTTCATCCCAGAATCTAAAAGTGTTCCGCCCAGCTAAAGTTCTGTGCAGCCGGCAGGATCTGAGGTTGACCTTGATCCCGGGGGGAAGGCCTGGAGAGGCTGCCTGAGTCACCGTCAGCCGCTGCATGACAAACCTCCACAGCTGTAACACTGCCAGAGGTGAATCACTGCCGGCACCATGTTCTACAGTAGTGGCACTCAGTTGACTCAGGCGGCGCCAAGGTCAATTTATGGACTCGTTCTCAGCTGAATCCACAGTTCTGTTCCCGGGGAGGCACTTCAGCGTGACATCCTTGTTATCTCCTTAAATTTATATAAATGTACACAGAGGACACGTGTTCGCTCCAAAACAGAGTCAATAAAGTTTTTCAAAAGTCACTCAGATCTGCTCCAGTCCAGACGAGCAGTGACCAGAACAGAACACAGCTGGACTAAAGGTTCTGGTGTAGGTGATAAACTATAATAAACTGTAGTTAGGAGACGAGTTGACAGTGGAACACAACAACTGTGTGCTTCAGGTTACTTTATCCGCGTCAGAGTGGACCCGGGTTCAGATGTTAAGAACAGAACTACTAGGACTCCCCCTCTGACCCGGTCCGGTTCAGGTTTGGACAGAAGTCTCAAAACTCAAGAGGTTGCATCACAACTCATATTTTTCAGAGTTGTTTGAGATGTTTATGGCCCAACACTGTGTTATTTTTTGACTTTTGAATTATTAATTATATTTGGTCATGTTATATTAAAGAGTTTCAGCTCTCAGCACTCTAACTGCTGTTCAAAAGGGAACAAGGCTCTTCGGTTAGTTTACTTGTATTTTAAAGACATGCAACCTGAGAGGAAGGGTCGGGACATTGATGAATATTAAATTATTAGACCGAAAAGGTGAGAAAACAGTGCTGCATGTTCATGACAGTGGTCATGATATGAATTTAAATATTGAGATTTTGTCTTATTTTACAATAAAAGTCTGCAGGAAGTTGAATCCCTGCGATTCTGCACGACGTTGGATTTTTGTCCAAACACTGCGTCATTGTGATGATTGGTCAGATGTGCTGCCAAGGCACAGTGATTGTTATTATTGAAATTAATTTGTGCAGAATTGATAAGGACTGGTGTTTGCAGCCCTGCAGCTTCCTGGAGGGACTGAAAAGACATTTGATCTCTTCAGTGTCGTGCGTAATCTGGAGCATCCTCGTTCGTCCTCCTGTAGCAGGTCAGAAATCCTAGAAGGAAGACGGATTTTCTAAAAGTGTCTAAGAAATGTTGTTGGTTGCCAAGTGAAACATCCCCGATGACTCCAGCCGCTGCCATCTGATACATGTGGCTCGGCAGTGACGCACATTGGACAGTCTTGTTTTGCAGGAATCTTCCAAGTTGATAAAAGTATGTTAACTTCGCTCGGGGTGAGATGAGTTGTT
This sequence comes from Diplodus puntazzo, assembly GCA_963678695.2. Lineage (NCBI taxonomy): Eukaryota > Metazoa > Chordata > Actinopteri > Spariformes > Sparidae > Diplodus > Diplodus puntazzo. The sequence continues at coordinate 34,840,042 of OZ023158.1, forward strand.
TGCATTGGAGACAGACGGTGCTGAGCGGAGCGCTGGAAACGATTTCCAGCAGAGAAGATGATGATCAATGCTCAGGCGAGGAGTTTCTGGGCCAAGGCAGCGAGACAGAGAGGGAGAGTGTCTCCGTCTAGACAATAAACTGCTTCAGGTGATATACAGTCCTGCTGGCAGGCCGGGGGTGAGGCTGTTGGCTTTGCTGTTAGTCTCAATGTCCCTATGCAATGAAAGGGCAGCGCTCTCCTACATGGGGAATGAATCACACAGGTACTACGGCTGCCAGCTGATTAATAGCCCCCATCAAGAAATGCACGGAATGGCCTGCCTTTGTGTGGAAGAGTCCATTTGTATATGTATAATTGTGTGTCTGTTGGACCTGGATCTGGACTTTCTAACAAAGAGATTGATGGTGAACACACAGGACTTATATTATCTGCTACATTTTAAAATGTATGCTGCGAAAACAGATTGAACTTTAACACCACAGCGATGGCAGAGTTTAAAATGATCGTGATAAACAGAGAGGAGGTGAACAAACAGCGTTATTAAGACTTTTTCGCTGCAGGTTCTAAACTGTCGAGGATATTTCAGGTCAGATTTATCTCAGCCGTCCTTTTAGAGGTCACAGTCACCTGACGAGTCCGGAGTGACCATCGTTATTCAGGTGCATTACTCTGCTGATTGGATTTACGCTCCGAACTTGCACTACTTGATTAAACCATGTCGGGTTGATTAATTTACATTTCAGACATTCACTGTATGTGACACGCATCCAGAGTAGATGGGGGATCCCTGCTGTCAGGGAGGAGAGGGCCAAAGTCACAGTGTTGAGGAAACAGATAAAAGCTTTAATCTCCCACCGAGGGGAAAGATGCAGCCGGTCCCGTCTTCATGGCCAAATGAGTGCTGAGATTTGTGGAATGTGAAGAGAAAACAATTCAGACGTGGTTATTGAGCTGCACACCATTAAGGCCTCTGCTCTTTATTTAAACTGTTTGTTTACGTCCTCCACAGGCTCGGCTCGCAGCAGAATGGGCATTAAGAAGCTCGCCGTCGTTCTCCTGGTCCTCTCTCTTTGCCTGGAGGGAGGATCCGCCAAAGAAAAAGGAACAAAGAAGGGAAAGAAGAAAGGGAAGCAGGTTTACTGTCCATCGTAAGTATGGAACCAACAACACCTTCAGCTGCCACATGAAGCAAAAGACGATAGAACATGTGGACTTCCTGTAGCAGATGAGCTGACTGACCTTCACAGTCTCAGGGTGGCTGTCTGCTCAGGAGAACTATAGTATGAATATATTAATAACTTGTTTAGAGGGATAACTCACTTCTGTTTTCACACAGACAGTGAAAAATCAATGCTGCAGACCGACTTTTAGTCGCTTCATCACAATCTCTTTGCCTGGAACTGATGTTCCTAAAATATTCATGACTCCAGCTCCTAACCCAGCAGACTTCCTGTTGTTCGTGCTCAGTAGAGCTCCCAGTGACTGGAGCTTTGACTCATCACATGTACACTGCGGGTAAAAGCCTTGCAACCAGCGGCAGGCTGCTTGTTGCCCTTTTAAACTCCTTGCCACTGGGGAGATAACAACAGCCTCCAGGATAGAAACGCTGAGTTATCCAAGCCACAACCTATTTCCTGTTTTATTCTGTGGGTTTTATCCCCATGTGTCATGTTTTGTTTTACACTTCCTGTCTTTGTCTTTTCCTCGACTGTTTCCCTTTTCACTTGTGCTTTATTTGATAATTAGTCCTTGTGTATTTGGTCCATGTGTCCCTGTACTTGTTCTCAGTTCATCTCTTTTGGTCCTTGTGTCTCCTGCCTTTCTGTGTCCCCCACTCTTCATCCTGGTGTGTACTTCATTTAGTTTTATTGCTCTTGGTCTCTTGCTTTTGTTGCCTGTCTGGATTCAGCTTGTCATTAATCTGCCTGCCTGAAGTGTTGCACTCATGTCCCTTTTGCCGAACCCTATACAAACATAAAGCAAGTTAGCAGTCGTTATCTTTTCATTTGTGGGGATTGTTTGGGTCTTTTTAACGCCCAGTCATGGAATCAAATGTTGGCATTTTGCATTTCTGCATAACACTGATACATTCACCATGTGGACATTTCTACAATACGTGTCATATCGAGTTCACATCACATTTGTATGACTTGACTTTGATGTGGGGAAGTGGAGGGGACAGTGGTGAAGATGCTGTTTCAACATTTGTAAGTGTGACTGGATATCATTAAAGCGACGTCGGGACAACTTGAGACTTATTTTAAGCCAAAACATGATCATCTCCTGACCGTAACCAAATGGCTTTTGTACCTGAACCTAACCTGACTTTAATCACAGCTTTGTCCAAACATAACATTGAAAAAGAAACATAGAGGAACATAAAGTTGCAGGATAAAGAAATGTGAAGTTTCAACACATCCGTGGTTTGCAGGAAGTACATAACCAACTTTTATTGTGGCGACTGCGTTCTAATGTGATGAGTTACAAACAATACAAACAAGCCAGAGTGTTTTTTTTATTTTTTTTTAACCCTATGACGATGTTAATGGGTGCACAGTTTCTCCTGCGCTGTCACAGCTCTGTGGAGGCAAGTCTGACTATTAACTACTAAGTGACTCATCAACCCACTTGTATAAGTGAAATTGGTGGGATTCACCCTTAATGTGATTTAAAGTGCCTCAGTAGTGGCTTAAAGCATTACTGCGCTACACTTCATGGATTTTACTTTTCCACTCTTTATCCACCAATCATGTTTGACCGAGTCTCATCGGCTGCTTCACGGCAGAGAAAGTCTGATATGAGACTGTAACGCAGTCGGTTAGACGCGATCGACAGCCAGGAAATCGGTACCAGAATCTGCCAAAAACACGTGGTGTTCAGAGTAAAACTGAATACTTCCAACGTGACATGACTGGGAAAAAAATAATGATGCTACTGTAGTTACTGCTTTAGCATTGCAGTGTGTAGTCTTTGCCAGCTGCCTCCTGCTGTCTTGTAACAAATGCATCGTGTCAGGAGGTGTTAAATAAGCGGGGAAGTGGTCAGGTGATAGATAGTGGAGGTGAAAAGGTGAATTCTGTATATGTCTCATAACAGAATCAACATCAGTGTGTCCCAGCATGCTTTTCGACTGTCCATTGTCTCTCTGCAGTGGAGAGCTGCACTCTCTGCCTCCTTAAATGGTAACAAATGGCTCGACAATGAAACTTGGTGAAATAAGAGAGAAAGCGTTTGATGTAGTCCCAGTATTGGCAAGTGTAAGCTGTATAACATATTCCGTGTTTAGTGCTGCGGATGCCTCCGTGGATCAAGGGGAACCACTTGGTTCCAGTTTAGCTGTTGTGCTCGGAGGTTGTCAGAAGGGTCTGTTAAAAGAGAGAAGAAACGGGGGGTTTAGTGGATGGGAATTATGTGTTTCACTTTGATCAGGGAGAACCGCAGAACGTACACACACTGCACAGCATTCCTGCGAAGCACTTTAACTCATCCTCGGTGCACGATAAGGTTTACATAATGATATGTAAAGTGCTTTGAGAAGGGGAAATTCTTTGGCAGGAGAATACGTTGCCACCCACAAGGAGGCTTTCTTGTTCTCCTCCCTCTCCTGCCAGATGCTGCTCTCTCCCTCTCTTTGTCCCATTGTTTTTTCATCAGTCAACCTCAGGAAACAAACAATGTTTGGCTGAACGTCTTTGAAAGTCACCACTTTATGTTCGAGTGGTAATTTTCAGTAGACAGACGTCTTTTGCCATCTTGCAGGATGATTCATGGGGAAATTTTGACTTCAGATCCTTTAAAACGTTTATATACCTTGCAAGCCATTTATAATCTTATTCACCCACATGCAAGATTAATTGACTCAGTTCTTTAATATATATTTTCTAGCTTTCTTCAAGGAAATTACAATTCTTCTGAAATTAATGAAGTTACTGCATTTTATCCATTATTTGACCCTTTTATGTGCCAATATCCTCAATCAATCAATCAATCAATCAATCAATCAATCAATCAATCAATCAATCTAGCCTCGCCGTACAGTTTTTAGTGCTAATTAGCATGATAACATGATAAACATCGCCTTCTTAACATCAGCATGTGAGCATTTTCATTGTTAGCATGCTTATGCTAGCATCTAGCGCAAAGCACAGCTACACCTGAGCACAGCTGCTAGCATGACCGCTGACTCGCTGTATTTATATTAGAAATATGATGCTTGACAGACTTTTTTAATCAAAAGGTTTTACATAATTGTCCTTGAAAGCTGAAGGAATCTCTTCAATCTTTCCGAAGGATAATGTTAACTCTGTCCCGTCTTCTCAGAATGTTAAAAAGCTAATTTAATTGCTAACTGGTATCTCTCTCGGGTTAGAGTTTAATCAGAAAGCATACAGAGTAGAAGTGGGCGTACTGTGCATCTGCGCCGTTCATCTGTCAGGAATTTGAGCTGCTAATGTGATCGTGCCTGCAGTTCCCTCTCCGTCTCTTTTGTTTGCAGACAGCTGTCATCTGAGGATCTGGCCAGAGTCCCTGCCAACTCAACCAGTAACATCTTGAACAGGTTACTGATCACCTATGATCCCAGAATAAGGCCCAACTTCAAAGGTAAGTCTCTTCTCCTCTTCATCCGTCTCTGTCTTCTTTTCATTTACATTTCTGCTGCAGCTCCGTCATGCTAATTAAAGAAACCAGTGTGCCATTAATATGCACATCCACATTTCTGCCACAAACTTGGTGCACAAACAGATCTCTGAATTAGTGAAGCTCGAAACATGAATGGAAATTAAAATCCTGTTATGCATTTAAACCATGTTCGACAACACAGTTACAGTAAGCCGATGGTCTCAGGTTGACTCACAGACGCAACACGCTGCAGCTTGACACAAGGAATGAAATCTGTGACTTAAAGGGCAACTCCACCAATTTTATTAAAACATTAAGGTGTGTTTGCAGATCCCTCTACTACAGCATATATGTAAAAAGTGGTTTAATCTGATAAACTGCCTCCAGTGATGTCACTCAGTTGATACGTTGCATTGTGGGTAATGTAGTCAGCAGGTTTTTGTAAAGGAAATAGCATGCACAGAATTTTAAAAAGGTAATTTTTCTGCTTCTTTATCGATTTTGATCATTTGCTTTAAAACTGTCCTTAATGAGTCCAACAGTGTAAAAGGAGTTCAGTGCTCGATCAGTGAACTGCTCTTCAACCCTGCTGCCTACATTACCTACAGTGCAATTTATCAGATAACATGCAGCTTCCTCTGTAGATGAAAAAAGACTTTATACTACATTTTCACATATCCAGTAGTACTCCCCAAGACCTGTAAACACACGATGTGTAAAACTGGTGGAAAAACCCTTCAAGACAGTCACAAATCTAAAAGAAATTACATAGAGCGTTAATTTAGTGAAAGTATTGTTATTTCACACCTCATTAATGACTTGATATTAATTAGAAACATTGAAACCTTGCAGAATTGAAAAAGCAAATCCTCTCGCTCCTCCATCACGCCGTCTTTAAAGTGTACTGCAGGAGTCACAGTGTAGAAAGAACCAGACCTCAGTCTCACAGAAACAGCCATAAAAATAACAGAGGAGTGATTGGCGACCTCTGGCCACGACTGATGGTTTTACCGGCCTCCAGGTAGATCCTCTGTTAGTTTCCGTCCTCTGGCACTTGGCAGCTGGAGCTGTATGTGGGACACGATGTTTGATGTGTTGCGAGCCCCTGTGACCGCTCCAACGGCCAAACATCTGCTCTCCATTTCAGGGTGGGCCGCAAGCTCCAGGTCCATTAACATCCATGTCATAATCTCCCAAATTACATCCTAAACTGTGCTGTGTGAAAAACTTGGCCATGGCCTAAAAAAAAGAAGCGTGAATTGCTTTAATGACCATATAGAGACTTTTAAGCCAATGACAGAAGTGCTTCTTGAATATTAAGCAGTTGGCATGGATGCATTGAAGCGTTGAAGATGCGAGCTGCACGCCACCTCCGCAGTATATGCACAATAATTCTGTGAACTGCTTGATGGATTTTATCCGGTGAAACTCCTGAGCCTCCAGTAAACACCTCAGAGGAAATCATTTATTTAAAGCAGGGTGAGCAGGCTGCATTCATCACGGATTGTATTAGTTTATACAAAAGATAAAGTGGAGAGAGATTCCAGTATTGTATACAATCACAGTGTCGGCCTCGCAGACTGAATGAGAGAGCGACTTTATCCCTTTGCAATGTTGTTAGAGTCTTATACAAATCCATATCACTGTAATCACCAGGTGCAGTGTGTATATATAAAGATATAGAGGGTTTTACAAAGCGAAGTGACACTTACTGTGACATAGAAGCACAGCGGCACCTTGTAAAAAACAGAGCGGACTCAGTGTCTTTCCTCTTTCTGAATCCAGGAATCCCCGTGGAAGACAGGGTGAACATTTTCATCAACAGCTTCGGCTCCATCCAAGAGACGACCATGGTAAGAATCCACTTAAATCGCACTTTAATCCTGACAGTATTGATGATCAATACTTGTGCCAATCAGAGGCAGTGGATCAAAGCTGAAAACCGCCTCATCCCGCAAGTTTCGAGGAGGGATGCATGAGCATGTTTTGTCGACGCTATCAGACTGTTTAGCAGTGAGTCATCATGAAGACGGGGGTTTTCATGCCTCGTTTATCTGATGGCTTAATTGCTGATAAAGGAGTGCTGTTTGAAAGCGAGTGAACAGATTAGACTGCAGGACGGGGCTGGGTCCATCACTCAGGAAACAATAAAGGGAACATTCCTGAAGGATTCTAATAAGCACAGTTTACCGGTGTGCTTTCATTTAAAGCTGCCAGGAGGAGCCAATTAATATGAAGTGTTCCTCTCTGTAAATATATTCAATCATGTGACAAGGTAATTGAAATTAATGCAGTGCAGAGTGACTGGATCCTCAGTTTGACCTGATTGTTTCTTTCACGGACTCCTCCGTGCAGCACAGCCTCACAGGTTGTAATCTGCAGTTTTATTTAAAAAGAAAAGATTTGCACAGACTAATGAAAGCATGTGATAAATCAAGACCGCAGCATGACGATTCTTCAGCCTGTTTTCAGTCCCAAATGTTTCTTAACTTAAACACTAGATTTGCTTTGCGTTTCCAAAGTGGACAGCAGCTTTAAATGTAGGCAGGGCTTTTACTGGGCGGTCTCTCTTCTGCCGCCGGACTCTAGAGGGGCGGGTGGAGCATCATTGTTTGACACTTATGGCCACCGACCAAGCTGCCGTATTTGACAAGTTGGGAGTGAGATTGGTTGTGATTCCCACAAATCATGCAGACACTTATTGGACCTCTGGGTAACACGATGGATCATGAGGCCAAATCTGATAAAACATCTCGCTGAAGCAACAACTCAGAATGAACAGGTACAATTTGCTGTGTTTGTTAAAGCCGTCATTCTGCTGTCAAATGCATCGCTGAGAGCAAATTCCACGTCATTCACAGTGTGAAAATCCTGGCAGTGTTGTGTCAGTTGCATCCAGTGCCAGATAGAGACGACTACAAGTTGTGATTACAAACACAATTTTAAATCTCTTCAAATAACTCAGCCAAAGATTAAATCCTGACACATGTCAGCCTTGACGACTTGTGTTTGTGACAAGTTTAGCAGAGAACCTGTGTACCGAGCGGCAGCCGAGGTGAATTCAGTGACTTGTTGCTGACATTTTTCTTGTTATGAACAAAGCAGATCTGGTCAGAGATGAACTGCAGACCTCAGCCGTCGAGGTAACAGAAGGAGAACACGTTTCTCGAGGTCTGCAGGTCTGGACACTGTCTCAGACCAGTATAGAAATAAATGCTCTCCAACTTCACCTCACGAGGAGCGACACTCTGAACAAAGCTTTGGATCCTATATCTTGGAATTGGCACCGCATGAAAATCCACTTTGGAAATATTTCTTTTGGCTGCAGATGAGTGGAGTGTGTTCACTTAAAAACTCCTCCAGTGGAGAGTTTCACACCAGGACCAATTACAGGGTGATGCACGCTGAGAGTGGAAAATCCTTAAAACTCAAAGTACACAAGTGGTCTGCACGAATGCTGGAAGAGAATGAAGGAGATGGATAAAAAGAGGGAAAGAGAAAGAGGAGAAAAAATGAGGACTATGAAGAAAAATAAGGAAGACAGAGCAAGATGGAAGAGGAAGAGACATGAGGAAGAAAAGAAGATGGAACTGGAAACAAAGAGTGAAAGATAGTGAGAAGACAAAGAGCAGGAAAACAAGCCAAATGGTAGAGAGGGTAGAAAAGGATGAAGGGAAGAGAATAGAGAAGGAGAAAGAAGAATGAAACAAGCAAGAGGAGAGAGGAATGAAGAAGAAAGAAATGAAATGGAGTGAAAGAAATGCAAGAAAAAAAGAGGGAAAAGTATGGAGAGCAAGAGAGGGAAGAATTGAAAGAAAGAGAAGCCAGAAGGAGAGATTGGATCGAGAAAGAGCCAAGACTGAAAGAGAGAGAAAGAGAGAGATGACGGACTCCCAGATGGCGACTTCCTTCTTCCCTCTTCCCCCTGGAGGTCCAACGACAGACAGAAAGAGAATGAAAGTGAGGAAGGTTCAAAACAAATCCGGGAGGAGACGGAAGAGACAGCTGGTCACCTCTCCCCCTCAATTTATCACTCTGTGGGGTTTTTGATCTCCAGGAAACTCTCTCTCATCATTTACACCTCCCTCGGCCGTCCACAGTAGTTAACACATCCGCTTTCACTTTATGATCGCATCCATCAGGAGAAAATGACTAATCTGATGTTGCGAGAGATGAAATGCTCTCTCCTTCTTTTTTTCTTCACCACCTCTCAGCTTGAGTTTTCCTCGTGATTACGGCGAGCCGTTGTGTTAAATCTCTCCGGAATCAAATGCGGTGCTGGCAGCTTGACGGCGAGCCAGAGGGAAGATATATTTCCTTGTCTGGTTCTCAGAAAGGCGAGAGGAGCCAACAGTCTGTAGCTATTCATGCTGTCGCTTCAAGACTACTTGGACACGGCCGTCTAAAATTAGGTTGTATAGAAATGACGGCCTGCTTTCCAAAATGAGATATCAACAGTCTGACCACCGCTCTACCTCCCAAAAATGTTTACTGGCAGTGAAATAAAGCACATTCTGCTGAATGTATAAACCGTCCTAATACCTCTGTTTGCACAGCGGCGTTAGCTGAGTTTTTGAAAAAGTCCCTAATGCATTCACAGCAGATGGACGGATGGAGGATGGAAGCCTTCAGGTGGTGTTTTGTCTCCTTATAGACATTGTACATACATAGATTAATTTTCTGCATTACTGTCAGTGTGTATCCTCGATGTATACAGTATGTAGATTTATACGAGAATTATACTCTCAACACTTGCAGAATGTTTTGTTTAACTTACTGGAGAACACACAAGGGTGCAAATGTAGAACCTGTATTTGGTTTATACAGATATCCAAACATCATCTCTTTAAAAATGAGTTGATGAGTGTTGATCGGTGCAGATGAATGATCTTAGTGCATGTAGATAAATACTCAGTCCAGTCCAGTGTTCAGCAGGATGACTGTAGATAAAAAGATGCCAAAGAGCTGGAAAACAGAAATAAAAAAATAATCACATAACCGATGTACTTCCATAAAGAACAGATGTACTATAAAAGCACATGTAGGTCAGTTGGCTGCCTCTCGCCCTCAGAACTGGCTGCAGCTCAAATAGTTTCAGTAGGAATATATTCTGCCAGCCAAACACACATCGGCAGAAAGTGAGAGAACACTTTAAAGAGATGAATCTGCTGAACTCAAATCTGCTCTGCTCATTCGATCTGGTATAGCAAACACATTACACGTGTCTGAAAATGCGCCTAAGTGAGGATGACTATGAGGGCTAATGGCTGGGCCATGTGTTGTGGACGGAGGCAAACCTGCAAACAAATATGTTTCCCCATCAGCATAACTGAGAATGTATTTTAGTTGTATGGAAACTGTAATTTCTAGGAAAAAGGGTCGTTGATGGCAGGTGGCATCTCAAAATGTTAAAAAACAACCTGTCATCCAACCGCAACAGATGAGCCAACCAAGATAAAGTTAAGTTGGGTTGATTGCAACATGCTGCCACGGTTAGGATGAAGCTTGTTGTGGCCTCGTCACTCACAGGGAACAAGACTGAATAAAGCAAGCCAAAGATTTCTGTCAGGATTTCTTTCACAGTGGCAGTAATTTGGGTCCAAGTGGGCCCATATGTGGACAAACCAACTTGGTACCCATATTTACAGCCAATGTTTGACCCATGTGGGCTGACAGGACGTGTTGGCTGGGATCATGTGACCCAAACACATCCGGCTCCAACAGACTTTTAAAGATAATCTTTATTTATCACTAATGATAATAAGATGTGAAGGGGAAACTGGTTCTCTGCATTCAACCCATCCTTGAGGAGCAGTGGCCATTCAGATGGTATTTGATGCCACCAGAACACAGGAAGAACATGCAAACTTCACACAGAAAGCTGTCCTGCTGAAACTTTATCCTTCAGATCCACCGTTCTTTAGACCACCAGTAGCTGTACTAATTGTTTGGGGTGTTCACCTGGACCAACAGTTGGTCAGACTCAATAACACGCACGTGTAACAGATATGAACATCAGAGGGAACGGCCAGGCTGACCAGATGTCATTGGAATGAATGCACGACCATGTTTAGACACGGTACCCCATGTTTACTACATGTGTGGTGTGATGGGACGAGTTTCTTTGCGCTGAATGACTTGAACTTTTCTCCAGGAAAGAAAAATCCCGACACTCATGTTCATTCTACTTCCATTACTTCCATTGAGGTAGTTTAACGTTAAGCTCGAGGTTTCTCTCTTCGTCCTGGTGAAATGTTTCAGCTTGTGCATTTTGCACCATGCTGCCTACAATCCACTCAGTGCTCTCAGTATATGAGAGGAATTGCACCATTCTTACTCTGCAGACACCTGAGTGCATGAAGCAAAGACAGACGCTGGCTTTTAGCAGACTCCTCATCAGCTACTGCATCAATAAAATTAAATCAGGCAGGTGATATAATAAAAGTGGGATGGATGGAAGGTGATTTCTTACCAGGAGCGCACCCCCACACACACACACACACACACACACACACACACACACACACACACACACACACACACACACACACACACACACACACACACACACACACACACACACACACACACACACACACACACACACACACAGCTGGTATTTTGGCAGCATTATTTGACATGCCATCCGTCTTCACACTCAGCATTAATAGTCTTTCCTAACACCTGCTCCCAGAACAGCTTGAGGCTCACCATCAAAGCGGGCACAAAAAGTCTCACTGATACTTTCTCACCAACGAGAATGTGGAAGTTTCACTAATAAGCTCTCTAATGAGGTCCTTTCTGTGTCGCACGCTGCTGTGTTGATTACATTTGGCCCTTGGACTTCATGTTTTCTGAATACTGAGTGAAGTGTTTTTGCTGCAGCTGTAAAATGTCACTCTGCATGCTTAAGTGTTCCGTTTAAGTTGTTTTTGAAATTTTTGCTGTGAGAAACAATGTTAAACAAAAATGTAGCCTGCGAATAAGCTGAGCTGTTGTATCCCAGAAAAAGTTGTTTCTTTAAAAAGCAGTGTAGAAAAGATGTCAACATATTATTATTAGTTACTTATTCTTTTACTGCACATCAAACCATTAGTATGAGAGAAATATCTAAAGTGTTTAGACTTTGAAAATAGCGAGAATAAATACATTTTAACTGATTCCAGAGCATTTTAAAAGCACCCAACTTGTGTGTCTGTTGTTGTTCCCAACAGGATTACAGAGTCAACATCTTCCTGCGGCAGCGCTGGAACGACCCCAGGCTGAAGCTGCCGCAGGACTTCAAGTCCGACTCGCTCACCGTCGATCCCAAGATGTTCAAGTGTCTGTGGAAGCCCGACTTGTTCTTCGCCAACGAGAAGAGCGCCAACTTTCACGACGTCACCCAGGAGAACATACTGCTCTTCATTTTCCGTAATGGAGACGTCCTCATCAGCATGAGGTACTGAATTGTATTTTAGTTTGTTGAAAGAATGTAGTTTGTAAATGTTAGACAATAGTTGAGACTTTAATAGAAATGTTTGGTGCAAACTGCAGAAATTGTCTTTTCGAAGCTTTGCGGAGGAATTCTTTTCCATTCACTGTGTATCTCCCAGTGAACCTTCTTTAAATGGTCACAACCGGCAGCATGAACATAAACTTTGATGCTCCGGCTTCATTCTGGTGTGATGTGATTTCAGAATGTCTCTTGTTTGAACTTCACACTTTTTAAATATTCATTTTCTTTGGAGGCAAAAAAATTAGCACAAATCCAGAATGTTGAATCACAGCCAACATCTCAGATTTATATAGTGAAGGTTGCAAAAAACTTCATTATTTACAAATTGATAAGTTAGCTGTAACCCAAACCACTGCTATAATCGCCTGCGTGTCAACTGAAAAGTACACTCCTTGCATAACTGATTGGTTTGGACAAAACCAAACTAGAATGGCACTCAGTAGATAACAGACCTCCACCAAGGCCCTTAATCAAATATCAATCTCTTTGAATTTAAACCTTGTTCATAGATACCAGTCATCTGAATACGCCATATTTTTCCATCGATCCTTGTGAAATTAATGCAAATGTTAAGAAAAACTCCCTGTCTTGCAATGTTTTAGAAAAGTGAAGAGAATTCCTGGATCCATTCCTTATCCAGATCCTGGGTCTCGGCCCAGAACAGACCCAAGTTTTGTGGAAATCCGTTCTGTAGTTTTTGTGTAATCCTGCTGACAAACAGACAAACGGCGGCAGTAATCCTTGGCGGAGGTAATCAACCTCTTTCCAAACAGAAACCGTCTCAGTTGAACACGACGTCAGGCTGAATGAATCAAGTGAGACGTTTTTCACCGGCCACATCAAAGTGCAAAGTTTGCCCAGTGCAGCTTTAAATACATGTGTACACAAGACTAAAACAAACACATCAGGAGGCTTAATTGGATGTGACTATTACCTGGAGACCCTGATGTGAAAATGTAGTAATTGATCATTAGTATCCTGAATGCCTTGCAAATCTGCATTGATTATTCCAGTGCTGTGTGCATCTCCATCAGTTAGGGGAGGATTTGTATCTTTTATTTTGCAAAGACTTTCTCTTTAATGTCTTTCTTTCTGGGTCAGGAGGTATTGAGGCTGTGGGCAGCAGCGGCGAGATCTCCAGGAGATCTTGAGACTGTTGACATGCATATCATTTGGTGGAAACACATTTGATCTTCCGAGGGGCTGGATGTAAACTTGTGTGGGGCGCAGCTACACTCTGCTGTGTCAGGTTTCCAGAGATAATCCTCATGAATGTTCCTGTGATTTTGAGCGGAACCTGTTTTGTTTATCGTGCAAAAGCATCTCTCTCTCCCCAAAAAACAAACATGAGGGTGAAGAGATCCCGCGGCGGTGCTGGTGTCATGCAAACACAGCTTCCATGTGAGCGCAGTTGGATAGAAGACAGTAACAAAAGCCTGATGCATAATGAAAAACTGGATTTTCTTCATCCTCCTCCAGGTTGTCCGTCACCCTTTCTTGTCCGCTGGATCTGACGTTATTCCCCATGGACACGCAGAGGTGCAAGATGCAACTTGAGAGCTGTGAGTTTTTCTGAAATAATATCATCTTAAAAACACCTCATCGTTTCAAGTCCAACTTACATGAAACACAGAATACGTATCTGCTCTGTAAATCACTCGTGCCTTGTTCTTATATTAGTTGGGATGACAATGTCCATCTATAGTTTTGTTTTTGTTCAGCAGAACTGTTATGGTTATATCTGGTGTGAAGCTGTAACATCAGGGTTTTATCTATTGGCTGTCAAGAATAGAATAGACTATAGAATAGTAATAGACAAGAATATCGACAGTATATTCACTCGATTTATTACCTCGGTGAACTGTTTCCTAATGAGCTTATTGTCTCAGTCTCTAATTTCAAGTCTTATTCATTTCGTACATTATAATCCCATTTAGAGTAAAATAGAGAATAGCAGTTATCCTCCTCAGCTCCACCCTCTCGTCTAAATTTGGTCAGTTGTGGCTCCAGATAAACAAAATGGCGACGGCCATAATGCCAAACTCGAGGCTTCAAAATGACAGTCCAGAGACCAGCGTGGTCCGAGCCAGACAGCAGCCGGTACGCTACATGAAAGCCACGTCAGCCCTCCTGCTGAAGTCTCCTCTAACTCACATACAGGTGCACGAGCCACCAAACAATCATGCACCCGTTAAATGTGCGTTTCCAATTTCAGTTTGCAGGCTAGACGGATAATTAACTGATCAGCTGCAGCACATTAAACAGCGTGAAGCTTAAATGTACCTGTGATTTTCACTTTGGTCCTGACTCTTCAGTCCCGACAGCACAGTCTGCCCATCACCTGTAGCCGCAGCACACTGTTGTTTACTTCGTCTCTCGCTCTCTGCGACCGAGCTGCTGGTCGCCTGCCAGCTGCTGCCAATCAGACACAACCACAGAGAGATGAAAACAAGCATGTGTCGTAGTTCCCCAAAGACCTCTACTCTTCCTTTTATAATACACAACTACTGACAATACATTTAAAAAACCATGCTGACATTTTTTGGGCGATGAAAGGGGATGTGTAAGTGTGATTTCAGTTGGACTTTAACACATCTGCTCGCTGGTGTTTGGGAGATACAGTATTTATGAGGTGGGAATATATTTGTTGGTTTTATGAAATGGTGGTTTTGGGGGTAAATGAGCTTTTTGCTTGTGTTTAGAAGCCAATTTTAGTGGCGAACACTTAGAGAAGTGGAATAAATCATCATATTTTAGGGCTGTTGTGAAAGTCTCGAAGCTAATTGAGCTTGACTGCGGTTATTGCATCGTGTTTACAAAGCAGTTTGGACTTCGATAAGCAAAATAACTTGAAGCCATTTCCCTCTAATGCCAAACCAGACAGCCGAGACTTATAGCCTTCTGCTAATCCGCGTTCATTTACTGTATATTATATTTCTCCTCTCTGATCGTTTGTTTGCGAATGTGCTTAACATGCAAGCACATACTGTAGCTGTATACAACTCTGTGTGTGTATTAATGCATCTGTGGTCGCAGTAATGTGGTTTCATCTGTGTATGTGTGGATTTGTGTGTCTCATTGTTTCTCTGCCTTTGTGCCTCTTTCATCCAGTTGGCTACACCACAGACGACCTGCAGTTTATGTGGCAGACGGGAGACCCGGTGCAAATGGACGCCATCGCTCTGCCACAGTTTGATATCAGACAAGAAGATATCGATTATGGGAACTGCACCAAATTCTATGCAGGAACAGGTACTGTACTTGTTATGAAGTAATTTATTCTGACATTTTTTATTTTTTCCCCGAAAGTTAAAATGCTCGTTAGTAAGGAAAGTAGTTCTCCTTAAGACTAGCAGCCAAAAGCATCCAGGTCTCATTTTAAACTGGGCACTACTCACTCAACAGAAACAGATCACTTTTCTTTATTTTATTTTTTAAACCAGTGAACTTTCTTTCCTGCCCCTCCATCAACCTTCAAAGTCTTGAAGCTTACAGTAACACGGTTTTGACTTCAGTGCTGCTCATCTAAGAACTTTTCTTTCATCCATTCATTTATTATTCTCTCTGAAACGAGGATATTTTGTTCTGGGTTTAGGCTCAAAGCTGTTCTGACTTCAGATCCCAGAAGTGTGTTGCCTGGATTTTGACTTGGCCGTCATGTTTTCTCTCTTGTCCAGTGAGTTTACGTGGTCTGTTCTGACATCTCAAATCGAAGGTAGTCTTTGTGCAAAGTAAAAAATAATTTAGTGCTCTCTGTCGGGGATTTACTGCACGGCGGTTCTCTTTGAGTTGTGTACCTGCGTGTTGTATCTCATACGAGCAGCGTTTCAGGCCCCGAGATAAAGAAATCAGGAGAAGGTGATGGGTCTTTTTGTTGAGGGAAGATTAGTAAAGGTGCAGTTGATTTAAAGATAACATTTTAGAAGATTGGATCCTGGGAAGCAGCTGCAAGCTTGAGTTTCATGTTGTTATCTGACCAACACGTTCTGCTGTGTGACATTTTTTTTCCTGTTAAAGGCTGAAAGATTAGAAGAACTCAATCATCCTGTTTCGTTTGTACAAGGAAATTAAATTTCAGCACCTCACTAGCCGACAATATTGTAAAGATGATCTGTGGATTATTCTGCCTGTTACGTCCCTGAATAGCCAGAGGGTGGAGGGAGTAACATAGTTAAATAATAAACCGGGTATAAAGGAGGCAAAAGGAAACCGTAGCAAATAGTAAATCAGAAACGGCTTTAATGCGCCAATGAAAGAACACTGATTAACAAGGATGGCTGTCGTCATGGGAAAAACTGCAGGATGTAGCTCAGACTCGCTGTTTCCTGCATATCATTGGCATCCGCAGCACCTTTGTGCCACACGGCTGAAGTGGCAAGTAGCCTCAGGTGTGGCGCTTCACACAGGGACGAGGACGAGGAGGGAGTCTGAGGGTGGCACCTGAACAGGACAACAAAACACACCCACAGCCCTGGAGCTGTAACACTGCCCTGTGGAGATGTGCAGTCTTTGATGATAGAGACACGACATGGATCTGACCTGCTGTGTGACCATACAGTTAACACGACTAATAAGTCCAGACGTAATGAATCGTTACTGTTTGGTTTGCAAAACCTGCAAAAAATAATGCTCTCCTTCTTCACATTAAGGTTAAAAAACAAAATGGAGTCAAGCACTCCAAATAAAAAACAAGGAAAATATTTCAAAGCCTTTATTATAGTGACTAAATCATGAAAAGACAACATTTGGGCTGGAGGTCTGAATGTAGACGTGTCATCCACAGGTGAAACTCATATCAGTGATTGTGTTTTCATCCCAGTCAGGTGTGTCAGTGAGACTTCCTGCTCAGCCAGAGACTCAGCTGAACAATGACAGTGATTGCTGTTTGTTGCACAACTTCAAGTGTTTTCTTTACAACGCTCCACATCAGAGTTATGTCAAGTTAGAATAAGGTTATAAGGATCAGACGTCAGTAAAGCTGAGGCAGGATTTAGCACAAGGTTGCAGAAAAACAAAAAAAAGGAAAAACACGTGAAATAAAAGCACTGCTCTCATTAGAAATGTAAAAAAATAATAATTTTAAGTTTCCTTGTGGAGATTTATTTTGTAAAAATTCAGCTGGATTTATATTCAGTGGCACTCAAACACATTTAGTGTGATTAGTGTTGTGTGAGTCCTCGAGGTCTCACTGAAGGCGTTAATGCTTTTGCAGCTGTAATTTTAACACTTTAAATCATGTATTGTTGATTTTCCTGTTTACTAGAATCAGATTTATGGCTAAGTACATTTGTCTTGTCGTGTTTTGGTGCACAACAATAAATAGTCAGAACATAAGAACATACTGAGTGTCTTGGTTACCTCCACCGCGTATCGATCGGTGGAACAGTCGGGGTCAAATATATTCACTTGTCCGACTCAGCCTTTAGTTTCTTCTCCTGTGTGTCTTGTTGCTGGATCATCAGGAAGCAAAAGTCACTCTGCATAGAAAATCTGACGTGCATTGTGACATTCAAAGGTTTGTGTGACTACGTGTTCTGGTTGATGGTAGTTAGGATGAATTCTAACATCGTCAGACATGTCACTCTGACCTTTTTTCCAGGATGCTGGCAGGTCTAGAGTAGTTCTTAAATGAAAGAGAAGACAAACTATAAGAAGTGCTGCTGGTACTTTGCCACACATGAATCCAGACCAATGCGAGTGCATAAAGAAAAAGACCTTCGCAGTGAAATGGAAAATCTCTATCAGCCGACGGAGCCGGTGTGACCTCAGTGCTCTCACACTTGGGAGGCGCTCTGCTGGCAGTGAGTCAGCCTTTTAACGGGTTGTCATGGCAACCTGTCCAGACACAAAGATCTCCTCTGTGTGCGAGTGGTTGGAGGCCGCGCCGTGACACAGGCAGACCCTTATACGCCGTATAAAGCTCGCCCAGAGATCCCCGCGCTAGTTAAATATTACTTCAGCCCATCCACTCTACCATCCCATTGGACCCACCGAGCAGCCTCAAAGAGAAGAAACAACGCTGCTGTCGGAGGTCTGAAGTGTATTAATGCTTATTCCATGCTGGTTTAAGACCACTTTATGTAAACCAGATTTCCAGCAGCGATGGCTTCAAATTGATCCCGTATGAATGGAAATGTATGCCACGCTGTAAAGAAATGATAAGCTTCCATCCACTAGAAATAGTCGAGGAGGAGGTTTAGGGCTGAAACAATTGGAAGCGGTGCTTTTCTTCAAACAGGCCTCAGCTGGGACAGAGTTAGCTGGAATGATGGTAAAGTCCTCGTGCCGTTGAACTCTTTCTTTTTCTCCTCTTGTTGCCGTCTCTGTTTCTAATGGCGTGCACGGCTGTACTTTGGTTTGTGCTCGGGCAGAAGGAGGCGGATCAGAGACGAGGCTTCACCTGGCTCCTACCTTTTCCACTAAATGCCTAATAAAGATTTAGTAGAGCTCGTCAGGGACCATTTCTCTCTCACCCGCTCTGTTTCAGCTCAGGGGCCGGAGTCTCCTCAGTTCATATTTCAAGACCAAATAAGTCATCTTATTTCTAGTGGCGGTAGGCGATTTGGTACATTTCTGGACAACCCCTCCTCCGAGCAAATGTTAGAGATCCAGGATGAAACTGACAGAAGGCAAAATAATTAAATCTCAGAGAGACTGAATTACAGAAGATTTCCTGAAGCAAAGGTCCAGAAATGTTATGTTTAATAATGGAGCCCAAAGTGACTCAGTGGCTTGATGACCAATATGAGATTTTATTGCCAAAACAGAGGTATGGAGGGAGGGAAGGGGGCAAGTGGGGCTCCGGATGACGAAGGTGGAGTGAGACTGGAGGATGGCTGAGTGAGTCAGGCAGGGCAGGCGATAGAGGCTACAGGGCTGGATGTGCTAGCAGTTGGTGGTGAAGTACTGCAGGGATGATGAGCTGATGGGTAGCAGGTGTGCTGGCAATCAGGCCAGAAGCAGGTAATCAGGTACTCAGGCCGGCCAGAGGGAGAGAGACACACCTCCTGCATTCACCGACAGACAGACAGAAAACACCAGGGAAAACCAGAAACACAAGGCAGCAGCCAAATGAGAACATCATCATTTCTAACTTGCATTATGACTCAGTGACGTGACACTTTTTATTTTCTGTGCCCTCTGTGTGTTTGCTCGGTGATTTATCTAATAGTGGCGCTTTACATCGCTGCTTCCAATAATGGCCGCAGTCTCGGACATGAGACAGACTCATTTTGAGCTCCCCGTGGGGAGAATAAATGTGTTACATTCTGTCTATTCTTTATTAAAAGCTGTTTTCACTGTCTACTTTCTCCAGCTCTTTCCTCTCGTCTCATCACTTGTCTGTGTTTAAACATCTTGGTGGATCATTTACAAACACATGTAATTGTTCTGTGAGTTTCCAACATCCAGTAGTGCCAGGAATGCTGGAACGGCTGCACGAGTCAAGATAGAAACTTGAATCAGCTCAAGGTCTGGGTCCGGATAGGGTGGTGTCTGGGTCCAGACCTGAACAAGTGATCTTGAAGAGGGAGGAGAGGGATGGAAGGTTAAAGATGGGGCTGCATTTTGGTTATTATCATGGATGTAATAATGGAAATCTGGAACCAGCGTTTGAGGTGAAGCTCTGTTCATTCCTGTACAGCTGCTCAGTCGTGCATGCAGCCAAAAGAAGCTTTGCCTCCCAGGTTAGAATTAAAATGTACCTGGATCTTCCACATTGTTGGGTCCATGGAGCCTGAGCTGTACTGGCCAAGCTGGCTAACTTCCAGTTCATCCCCCAAACTAACTGGAACCGGGTTGAAATTATTTAATTGCCTGACTCTTCAGATGTTATCAGATCTATTGGATCCCAATCTGATAGTGAAAGCCATTTCGGGACTGTCACTGTGTGTCTCACTGAAGTTATTTCCTCATATCTGACCTCCGTCTCCTCCTCCCTGCAGGGTACTACACTTGTGTGGAGGTCATCTTCACCCTGCGGCGACAGGTTGGCTTCTACATGATGGGTGTCTACGCCCCCACGCTGCTCATCGTGGTCCTCTCCTGGCTGTCCTTCTGGATCAACCCTGATGCCAGCGCTGCCAGGGTCCCCTTGGGTACGGATTGATCGATCAATTCCACCGTCTTCCTCCGACTTTTGTTAACATATTTGATTTCCACCTTTGTCATTGATCTGCTGACACACCCAGAGACAAACATTTTATCTAACTGGTTTCAGTTTCTCCTGTTGATCTGTGCCACCACCAAATTCTAACAACATTTAGTAAGTTTGGGCCACTCGTGTTTAAAATATGCAGGTTCACGGCCGAGCTGATGGTCGGAGACGAGCGCAGGCTCTTGTGTGTCTCAGCGTGGGCAGCCGGGGTTTTTCAGGAGGCACAGAAAAACAGGAGCCACTCAGCTGGCCAACGAGCCACACCTGATCCCGATTAACCCAATTAATGAGGGGCTGTGCTGAGGAGCATGAGGAGCAGCGCTGGCTTTCCAAACCTGAGAGGCTCACAGTGTGTCTGGCCCGAGGAAGGTCCAGAGAGATTACTCGACTGTTAGCCCGATCCCCGGGGGGATGCAAGAATGGTTCAGAGCTGGTAGTGCTTAATTTATTTTGTGTTTTCGTTTACGCACTGAATAAATCACAGGCAAGAAACAGATGAGCGAACTCCAGAGTCGCTCTCGCTCTCAGTGCTGGTTGTTGGCGCTGTCCTGGTTTAACACGGCCCGGTGCGATGGAGACGAGGGACAGAAACTCCCAGACTAGATTTATGCACTTTATTTGGCACAGAGTGGAAGTCAAGGTTGATACGAGGTCATTAAACTCACTCTTCTCAGCACATCTTTACTGTTCACCAGTTTCTTGATTTCCTTCTATAGCCAAGAATATTTCCCGGCTCGATCACTGCGGTTCTGCAAACCACTTAACATTTCTTTATGTCACAACTTAATGTGTCAGGTTACATTTTCAGTTGTGTCTCCTGACAGCACTGTGCTAATTGTCTGGTTAGGCTTAGTCACAGAAACCACCTAGTTTGGGTCAGTCGACAACATGTTGTGACTTGAATACCTGTTTGTCAGCACGAACATGGTGGAGACGTCCCGACTTCTCATCCAACACATCCTGTTTTTGGTGCAACAAACCGCAAAACTGTCAGGCTTACAAAATGTTGAAGCGCAGTCTGTAACTGTGGTCTCTGGCTCGGCAGCCTTTTCACCTATAAAACATTTGTCATAAGTCAACAAACATAGAACTGAATGTTGTCATCGCACTCTGTCCCATGTCTCAAAATCTGCTGCTTGTGGATTTAACATTTTTAACATTCTTGTCACGATAACAGCATTTTCTTTTACTACTTTTACCAAAAAGAATGAGTTCAATGAAAGATAAAATAATCTTGTTACAGCTTAAACATCATCTTTATGTGACATGTGAAAGGTGTCGCTCGTAGTGATGAAGCTGCAGAGAATCATCACCTGACTTTTCAGCTCCTCTCAGGTTTTCTTGTAGCTTCGTGTCTCGTTGCAGCTGCATTTCCTGTTTGATTTACTGTGTTAGTTCACTCTCACATCACCTGTGTGTGTTTTCAGCAACAAATCAAAGATAGAAACCTGCTGGTTCTTACTGTGACTTGTCTCCAGTTGACTCATTAATGTTTACAGCTACATACGCAAGTCCTGGACCAGAAAATAATGGAGTTAGCCAATGATAGGCTCCTGCTTTAGTCTTATATAACTGAACATGGGAAGCTAGTTAGCCAAGAATGCTAAAGTTTACAGCTGACGTTCAAGTAGACAAACACACACTGTTTCATCCATTATGTGTTTCCCATACATGACACGGCAGAACTGACCCACACTATTAAACATTCAGACAAAGCGTGTTGAAGCCGTTCCACTTCTTCCCTCCTCCTCCATAATTCAGCTCTGTGTGTAATGTGTCAGCGTTGCCCACGTACAGTATCACACGGGCACCTCTGTGTGTGCACGGCTGCAGGGATGAGATAATCCATTGTTATCCCACTCCTGTCATCCCCTGCCTCCTTTTCTCCATCCTCCCTCCAGTTGTTTATCACCACTTTCATCCCATCATCACTCCAACTCCTCCTGGAAGCCTCCTCTGACTTCTCTGTAAATGGGATCAGTCCAGGTCAGTCGACTCTCAGGTGTGGGACCACTCTCATTTATTGCTCTGTGCCGTGCGTTTGTGTGTCCATGTACTGTGTGCACTGTATGTGTCCATGTGTTAATTGAACTGTGCATTTTCTGTCAAGCTAACAGTAAAAAAAAAGGGTTGATTGCTGCATTACAGAAACATGTTGTTCATGTTCTCTGTCCGATACGAAGGCCAGCTTGATTTCGTACATGCAGCCGAGTGTGTCGTTGGGGAACAAATCTATTTTAGTCACGCCACCTCTCATGTTTACCTTCGCTCGTGGATAACAGGCAGGCTTTCAGGTTGACGATGCTCTTTAACAGTTTATTTCAGACGAGGAAGTTGATTAGAAATCCTGAACCCCATACGAACCCTCCCTTGATGAGAGACCATTAGGAGGCCTGGAGGCGAAACCCATCGGTCATCACATTGTGTTTATTATCTCTCCAAAGAATCGTTACAGTCAAGAAACGGGAGTGAAGCCCTTCATTGGTGCCTCTAATAGCCTCTGAAGAAGTTGAAGTAATTCTTCCTGCTGTAGCCTGACGGAGCTGCTGTGCAGGGCCAGTCTCTAACCTGCAATCCTGTTAGCCATCAGAGATAAAAACAATTTAAAATTACTATCATTAGAGGCTGTCTGAAGCTCTTGGAGATGTCCTAATAAAGGAGCAGTCATGAATTTCTAATTGCAGTCATGTTCTCAGAAACCCTGTGTGGATGTGAGCGCTTTATTGGCTGTTGTGAACGCCGGAACATGAATTCGTTCTGTGTTTTTGGCTTTGAAGAGGAAACATATCGCTTTGGTTTCTCGGTTGCAGACGAGTCAAATGTATTTTCTCAGAAGAAGAACAAGAAGAATCTTATCGGTCGTGTATGTTGAAATTCATGGTCAGATTTTATCACATGATAAACCCGAGCTGAGCGCTGATCCTCCATCATTTTCTGTCACAGACTGAAATGTTTGCGTATCACTAAATATCAAAAAGACTGTCAAGTACCAGAAGGTCAAACGCCTGGTCGTAGTTATTATCATGTTTTATTTATTCTTTATTCATAGAAGTATATTTTTATAACATCCAGTCACTGAGTTGGGCATTCCATGTTGCTAATGCTTGTCAGCTAATGTTAACGTTGCTAATACCACCTGATACCGACGGCAGCGTACTGTTCCCTCACAAACCAAACGACAGCGTTCTGACAGAGAGACAAACATAACAATGATTAAGTTTACATAAACATTTTATCAAAATGACTGTTAGACATGTTTTTAAAGAGGTTTTATATGGCTGCCTGTTTTTAGAATAAAAAATTGTGTTTCAGAAAATGTATTTCTTTTACTAGAAGAGTGGAGTTTTGTTGAAATATTCCACAAAGCAATTACAGCTATCAACAAAACACAGACAGTCATTTGAACTGAATGAAACGAGTGGCGAAGCAGGAATGATTTACAGAGTGAGGAAGAAAAGATACATGATGGGTGGTGGAAGAGTTGTAATTTCAAATGTATAATTTCATGACTTCCTGTCTTCACTGTTCTGACTGACAAGGTCACGTATCCTCCGTCCTTTCTCAGGCATCCTCTCGGTGCTGTCTCTGTCCTCTGAGTGCACCTCCTTGGCTTCGGAGTTGCCCAAAGTGTCCTACGTCAAGGCCATCGACATCTGGCTCATCGCTTGCCTGCTGTTTGGTTTCGCCTCGCTGGTGGAGTACGCTGTGGTTCAAGTGATGCTCAACAGCCCGAAGCGCATCGAGGCCGAGAAGGCCAAGATGGCAGCCAAGGAGAAGGCACTGGGAAAGAGCCCCGCTGCCAAGAACAACACGGTCAACGGGACCGGGGGGACGCCGCTTCATGTCAGCACCCTGCATGTCAGTGGATACGGTTCGATAACTTCACTGTGTGGTGTGTGTGTGTGTGTGTGTGCGTGTCTGTGCGTGTGCTGTTTATCATTCATGGATTAAGAGAGTTACTGTATATTCTCTCTCAGTCAAACCAAACCATCATACAGTGTTACTGAAATCAGCCAAATTGATTATTTCCAGTGATATCAGTCCCGTTCTTGAGGGACCATGATCTGCATGTTTAAGATATTTCTGGCCTCAACATTTTTAAATGATCAGCTTGTCATCAAGCTCAGATGAAACCAGAAATTGACACAGGAATCAGGTGTTTCGGGGCAGGTGAACAGATTCAGGGCACGGCCTCCAGGAACTGTCCTGAAACGCGTATCTTAACTTGTCTTACTTCCACTGAGAGGTAAAGTCCTGCCTCCATAATTTAGACTTCTTGGCAGTTCCCTGTTGGCCTCTTGGTTAACAGCAACCCATCAGCTATCTGATAATTTAGCCTCTGGGGGAAACAGTCAGTGTTTCAGTATCCAGACCAACACTTCCTCTTCCACGTGTCAGTCACTGTTTACAGTCTGATTAGCAACTCCAAGTGTTTTAGCTCATCTCCTCCGACAGATATCTGCCCATGAAAGAAGGTCTGTTTTAAAACCATGAAAAAGCACAACATCCCCTTGCTGTGTGTGCGTGTGTGTGTTTGTGTGTTTGTGTTTATGTTTCTATGTTTGTGTTTATGTGTATGATCGTGGTGAACCTCCTGCCTTCGTTAACACACAGCACAATGAGAGAATGCATATTCCAGATCCAACATCCTCAGGCTCAGTGATCTCATCAAAATGCAACACGGAAAACTATTCATTAAAAAAAAGATTTGCACTGTCCCTAACAAACACACACACACACACACAGACACACACACACACACACACACACACACACACACACACAGTAAACACAGTCAGGACTCAGTCGGACACTCACGTGCACATCAGCCGTATGTTGTGCGGGTCTTCCGATTGTACGGCTAATTGAAATTAATTTACCTCTCGGTCTGCGTCTGTCCGAGGAACATTCGGTTTAAGAGGATTACATTATTCCACTAAGGTTTAATGGGTTTTCTTGTCAAAACCAAATCAAAATAATGAAGCTCTAATGAGCTTAATGACTTCAGTGAGTAAGCATCCATAGTCTGATTAGATCCCGTTCACCCTGCAGGCCTTCAGGGAAGATGATGAAAGGGATTTTTTTTGGATGACATTAAACTGCATCCTTCTGCTGTTTCATGTAAGTTGTCCGATATGAGAGCACGTAGAGGGTTTCGAGGGTTTACGAGACCTCGGATGAAAGAGGAGCCATATTAGGCAACATTGTAGAGGACAAAGAAAATCTAATTTTGGCTCCGAAGATCTTTTCGTTTTTCTCTTAAAATAACAGCAGTTTTGTTGTATGAGCGTGAGTTCTGTCCAAGTTTCAGGATCAAACAGCTTCTTTACAGGACTGAACGTTGGTCTGTTTTCAATCGTGTCCCGTAGTCCGAGAACCGCTTCAGTTCACCTCACAGTTCTGGTGAAACCTGCCTGCAGCGCGGACGTGATGTATGGAAACAAATGATGCTACTGTTCAGGCACACGATGCTTTTAATGTGTCAAACAGTTGTCAGTGAAAGTGGAGCATTCAGTTATCTCTGGCCAGAGTGTCATTACAGAGTCTGGGATGTTTCTACTTGATGATTTATGCGAGTCGGTCTGTGATCTATAAAGAAATCTATAAAGAGAAGACATGAATGTCAACCAAGGACAGACGAGCTCTGCTGTCTTGTCAGAGAAACTGAAAATGTACGTTGTTTACAAGGCAGATGTTTTAAAATGCATCAACTCCTTCCACTGAGAGAAACCACCATGTTTCCAAAAAGGTTTATTCTGAATTCGATAACAGTTGTTTCAAACTATTTGCATCACGGTCGACAGAGAAACTTGTGGAATGATCCAAAAACACGAGTCGATCAGTAACAGGGTGGAGCGAGACATGATTGCGTAACAGATATCACCACAGTCAGGCTCACCAACACTTCCTTTATAGATCTGCGCATCTTCAGCTCGCTCGTTAAGAATCTGTCCCTGTGGATTTGTTTTACACACCATCCATCACAGCGGTTAAATCTGCAGTCCTGTCGAGTGCCATCATCAATAAAAAAAATATTTCAATACAAGAATAACTCTTGTATAGAAATATTGCAATATGACAGCGGGTGAAGCTGATGCACCTCATATATTAGACCTGTTTGACACAAAGGCCACCCTACATGTTATTGTAGGCTCTGTTTAATTTGCAACATAATTTTATATCATATATGTAGTGGACGGGTCGCTGCTCGGTCTTTCTACCAGCTGAGGGGTCCTCGGTCTGAAAACTGTCCGACATAGTTCTGTATGCCAGTGCGCAGCTGAGATGAGGTTTAATTGGAGAAAAAGTTACAGTAAAGTTAGAGATAACCACATTTAATCAACATTTTCCTTAAAAATATGTATTCTGCAGTATGAAATAGTCTTTGTTAGTCCCAGCAGTCGGAGTTCGTGGCTCTCTGCGCTGTAATCTCAGTTTTAAAGCACTTTGATGCGGTGACTCTGCCTCGGGGGCTGCCAGCAGCGCTCTCAGACTGTTTGCATAATCTTATCTTGCTTTATGTGTCTCAGATAGGTGAATGAACGCTGCAGGATTTAACAATCACGTCTGTTTCCTCTGATGTCGCTCTCTTGCACCCAGGTGGCCGAGAACCGCTGCAAGAAGGTGTGCACCTCTAAATCGGACCTGCGGACCAACGACTTCAGCATCGTGGGCTCGCTCCCGCGGGACTTTGAGCTGTCGAACTTTGACTGCTACGGGAAGCCGATCGATAATGCCGGGGCTGCCGGCAAATCCCAGTCCAAGAACAACAAGAAACCTCCTCCCCCGAAACCAGTCATCCCCTCTGCTGCCAAGAGGGTCGACCTGTACGCCCGAGCCCTCTTCCCCTTCTCCTTCCTCTTCTTCAATGTGATTTATTGGTCCGTATACTTGTGATTATCTTGAAACGATCTTGTATTATTAATCCACCACTTCACTCCCTTAAATATCTTTATTGATCATTGAATCCAAAGTGAACATTGAGAAGTTAGTCTTAGCCAATCAGAACGATGGCTGGGAACAAGCTAAGACTACAGTGTGTTGTTATTATTAGATTTATCTTCACATAAAAGTAGAAAACTATCATCGTTTGTGTATTAAAATGATTATAACTTAATCTTTATTTACCTAAAATGGATATTATAGCATCTTGTATTGAAATACTTTATTAATTGATAATGGTACTCGAGAGGCGAATACAGGACTGCAGATTAACGGCTGTGATGGATGGTGTGTAAAACAAATCCACAGAGATTGATTCTTAACGAGCGAGCAGAAGATGCGCAGATCTATAAAAGAGCATTTGTAAATAGCTATTTGATTTTATTCGCCCTCGCCTAGTGGGAGTCTTTCCCCGAGTTTAATACGTTCAAGCATTTTCTTTAAGCCTGGATGCAAATGTAGCATTGTAATTACCTTGCATGTTAAAAAAGATGCATGTATATGAAGAGAAAAGCTAAACGTATATATATATATAGAATATATAAATATATACAAAGTATTTATTAGATTTTGTTATTCTTATGATTTGCTCTTGAAAAGATAAGTGGGTATGTGAGACACCGTGTTCCTGTCCAGATGGTCATGTGACACTGCCACTCCTTTAACTAGTGTATTGTTTGACATCTTCCCACCTGTAGTGTGTGTGTGTGTGTGTGTGTGTGTGTGTGTGTGTGTGTGTGTGTGGGTCACTGTGAGTCGTGACCATGTGTCTGTGAAATTTACACGCAAAGTTTGAAATAAAATAAAATAGAAGACGATCAAATGACTTTTCACTATTTGCTGTGAATAAAGATGGACACGTATTTGAATTCTTAAACGCTGTTTGTTATTATTGTGACAGTAATCAGCGAGCGTGCAGCTGTGAGGTTCTGTCTGGAGGGTTCTGACCCAATCCTGCAGTTCTGTCGCACATTTGTACAGGCGACCGGGGTCGGTTGGCACTTTTCGCTGCATTATTTCCCAGGCGCACTTTATGTCACATTATTCCAGCGAGCAGGAAATGAAAGTTTGAGGTCTCAGCTATGAACTAATATGATTTAATGTGCACACATGTTTTGTAGAATTAGGTGATCTGTGAGTATCAGCCTGAAGGGATGAATTGTTCAAATGTGGAACCACAGAAACACGTTTTCTCAACATGAGTTTTTTTCTCACGCCCCGAGCAGGAAACCGTCACTTCACCAGCACTTACATATACTAAACGTTCCAGTTTTACTCCAATCTGCTGTATAATCTGAAAGGTTCTCATATCATTCAAACCCTGATTTATAAAACTATGTTGTCCTGAAACACGGTAAAAACTGTTTGCTCTTTATAAGGCTGTTGACAGGATTCACTGATCTACAGCTGAGTGATCGAGATATCAAAATCCTCTCTCCTGAAAACTCTAATATGTCAGAATGAATAAAACATTATGAACCTGCCTTTTAAACGTTCAGATATCAGTTCTGGGATAGTACGCATATTAGTGCATATTTAATCAGAACAGGCATAAACATAAAATCTCAGAAAACTTTCATGCTGATATTTGTTCAAATGTTTTACCCTCGTCACCGTCAGTGTCTGGAATATCTGTCCATTGTTCCAACCAAACAGCATTTTAAAGCCATTCATAATATTGCATAATTATTTTTGCCTTTGCTCATTAAAAAGAAACAATGCTAATTACTGTATGTAAACAGTGCTTTTTCAAATACATCAAAATACTGACAAAAACCAGCCCCGCTCCCACATGATCACATCATTCCCTCGTTAGTTAATGTGGAAATTAAGCAGATTATTTTGACAGTCCACAAACCACTTCTGATCTTAAAGACATGAATTCTTACCCACTGAGTAAATGTTTACAGGTGACGACAGCAAACGTTTTAACACATGAGCTTTGTTCTTCTCATGACCCTGATTACTGGCAGCAGGTTGAGATGCATCCTCAGCACCTTCCCTTTGCTCTGCCGACAGGTACCTGACCGTCACCACACCAACACATCTGCTTCTTCCACCGAGGCTTGACCTCGCCTAATCTGCCAAACCAGCCATCTATTATTCATGCGACCCTGCTCGCAGAACGACCCCTGACTATCACCGCGAGACTCCTCGTGTGAAATCTGTCTCCGGCTTTAATGAAGCAAGATAGATGCCGACCTTATGTCGCGACAACGCGGTCGTATTAATGAAGTTTGTGGCAAATTGGCCCAAGATTGCTCACGTACAGGAGCCAGACTGTCATTGCTGGGATCTTTTTTTTTTTTCTCCACAAAATGAGAAAACAAGACTTCTGTTTTTTCCTCTCTGTGGCTGCCATGGTTACAGACATGGGAGAGAATTTTTGTCTGTCACTACAAACACCTGCCTGAGATGCAGCACGGTCAGACTGAAGCTCTAAAATGGAAGACGAGACATGAACAGATGTAGAGAAGCAGATGTTTTCACAGATGAACGACTGTATGTATTTGAATGTGGTACATTTTGACTTGTATGAGGACTTATTGGAGCTCTGACTGAATCATAAAGGAGTGATTCTGCATTGCAGTGCCCTCCAATGGTCAGATCTATGCTTGTTTATTGTAACAAGGAGACAAAACGCTCTTCTCCTGGGAGGAAAACAGATGTAGTGCCAGGTTGTGAGTGAAGTATAATGATGCCACAAGGCAAAGCAAAGGGAGATGTTCAATCCATGCTTAAATATTAATCACCGAAACCTTCAGAAGACATGAAGCGGCGTTTGGGCATTTTAGTCGCAGCTATTTCTTCAAATGTGTTTAACATTTCACATTCCTGGTTGTAATCTGAGGCTGAAACACAACAAACGTTTAAATCTGCAGCAACTAACAGTTCGCCACAGATCCAAAGGAACCGATCCACAGCACCGGGGCAGGAGATGCATCAAACAAAGCCCTCGTTACTGCTGTGTGTGTGTGTGTGTGTGTGTGTGTGTGTGTGTGTGTGTGTGTGTGTGTGTGTGTGTGTGCGTGCTCCACCCCCGCACCCCCTGCACCCTGCCAGTAGCTCAGTGCAGTAACCTATATCACACAGGGCGCCTTCTAATCCAACATGACCTCTCACCAGGCCGCCACACAGGCCACCAAGACAACCACCATGACAGTCAGGGCGCTGATTAGTGGAGGAGCGGTGGGGGAGGAGAGGCCACGGGGCTTATTGGAAGCTCGTTTACTGTGAACGAGGCTTTCACACACCCGCGTTGTGCTTTTACAACCTTATTCTAGCCTCAGAGATAAACACATGCAGAGTAAATGTTGATTTTCTCGTCAGGAAAGAAGAGAATTTGTTGTTCTCAGATCATATCATACAACCAACGGCTTGTTTTAACAATATAGTGATTCATTTCAGCTACATAACAGCATCATTACCTGCAGTCTGTTTGTTAGCCGTCTTGTTTGTTGACTCACTGTCATATTTGTGTGTCATGAAGGAATTTTCACGCTTTTATCTGAATTCTGCGACATAATAGGTTATTTTCCGAATGCCACAGTGGATTTCAGGTCAGCCACCATTTTCCAAGGCAGCGGCTGCTCGGTGGCAGATGATCTTTTTTTTTTTGGCAGAGCTCGAAATGTGTGGATGTCTCGCAAAAGAGTGTGGAGGATGCCATTTCCTGTCAGAGGTCGAGGTGGCGAGAAGTTTGGTTCCAGCCAGACCGTGACCGCGGTGCCGCCATTACAGTTAGTGCTGCCACGAAACGGAGAAAAAAAAAAGTGGAGGAAATCCAGGAGAGAGGAAGGGAGACGCAGAAGAATAGATAATCCAGCTGAGGAACAATAAATCAACAGTGTTGTGTCTCAGACTGATTTTCTACACCGTAAAACAACCATGAAGAAAAGAAAAGAAGCCGTAATATTCTGGCAGCGAGGGACGCAACAGCTACTGTGTGACGTCACATAAACACATTCGCAATTAAATAATAATGCCGACATTTACGTTAAAGAACAAATACTGCTCAGCACAATGCATGATGGGTAAAGTGGCTGTCTTTGACTCCGTCCCTCAGCACTGTCCTCACTTCATTTTAGTTTTATTCAGTTCCAGATTTGCACATTTTAACAGTATACTTTTGTAATTCTGTTGATGTTTGTGTGTTTTGCAGATGCAGGAAAAGTCAGTGAAATACACAGAAAACATTTCTTCACATTACTTCTGTTACAGCAGCGTGCTTGTGAAGCACCGTTTGGATATTTTGAGTTTGCGTTGATGACCGTGGGGCTCATAAAACGACGGCTGCTCAGCTGGAAACACAAAAACCACCCGGCAGTACGCGGCGCAGGACGATGCATCATTAGTAAGAGAACGACCGAAATAAAAATAGATTCAGCGCAGACAGCTGGAAACGATTCCGCTCGTTGGCGAGTGAATATTTTCCTGCTGTTTGACAACACTTCTCCACGGTCACATGCTTTAATAGCTCTCCCAGCTGTGACATTTTGAGATCACATTTTATAAAGTTAATATGACTAAGTCCTAACACAGGAACTAATTACACGGCCGACTTTCAGAGCAAGAATCGGTTTTAAACGGAATCGTAATTTGGGGAATAAAAGTTTGAAGTTTTCAAACTCTGTGCAGATGAAAGTGAATATTTTCCCTCAGTAACTTCTTTGATTGACTTACTTTGTAGTTACTTACATAACGACTGAATGGGTTTCATGTTTTTCATCTGATCCAAGGACAAAAAAATAAAAGGAGCTCAGCTCAACATCGGCGCTCATTGAAAGCTATTGACGTGAGCTGATGCAGTCAAAGTGTCCGGCCTCAGCACTCTCTCTGACCTTGGGGCCGATCCCTGCAGTTTTAACTCCCACAGAAATGCTCCAATGGCAGTATATGCTTAGCTTAGCAACTTCTGTGTCCAACGGCCTTGTTATGTATTCACATCACCTCTTTACTGTATGCTCAAACAGCCTCTGAGACAGTGTCACGTCAGCAGCAGCTGAAAGTCACGAAGGTACTGCTGCGTTCAATTTCCCTGATCAACTGCAGCTCTACAACGAGGAGGATCGCTGGAACTGTCAACACACGGCTGAATGATGAGTTCAGATGTAGTTTTTGGTGTTTGTGCTGCTTTTCTTTCGCTTAAACTTTAGTCAGAACTCAGTTTCAGTTCTTAGAATAATCTAATGTGTGAATTACAACAAATAAATACTATGAAAGTTTTTTTTTTCATGTGAAAATGTCACTGATAAAACGTTACTGATGTTCCTCGTCCTGGTTCTGCTCCGTGATGCACTGAGCATCATTTCTTTGCCTGTGGTGATAAAAATGTTGATGTGCAGTCTTCTGATCGAAATGTACATTGGACAATACATTTGGAGTAATATGCAAGTTTATTAAAGGATACGTTCACCCAGAAATGAAAAATACAACCATTATCTACTCGAAATTGAAGTGAAGTTTCATAACTAACAGAACATTTCTGGAGCTTCACAGCAAAACGGCACTGAAACATCCTCCTGAACAACTACATGGGAACCTGTTCTGGCTCCATTCAGCTCGTAATCAAAGTCTCCCAATGCACCCAGATTGCAAATTGATTTGAAAAGATGTAATTTACACGTTCAACACAAAGTCAAACTGGTGCAACGGTTTCAGCAGCTACAGGGAAGATTTCAGCTTTTAAATCATGAAAATAATCTCACTGAGTCTCATCACAGTTTTCATTGTTGGGTGAACTTATCCTTTAATCCCAATGTATTATGTGCATTTGTAATAATTCATACTATGCATGTTGTTGTTGAGTTATCGTTGCATTTGTCTAGAGTGAGATGAGACTACACAGCTCACAGTTACTGTTTCCATTGACCTCTGCAGCAGCGTAGCCTGATGTTAACACTGTCACCTCATGACAGCGACGCAGCTCAGCTGGATGGGAAACGTTTTTATAAATGTAAATGAAGGTAGTTCCTGTAAATGTGTGTGTGCACAGTGTTGAAGTGCAGATGTGTGTGGAACACAGGATCTCCTGCCTCCTGCTCGGTGTGTCAGAACAAACTCCAGCTGAGTGGAGCTTTCTGAAAAGAGAGAAGACAGTGAAGAGACTGGAAATGTTTGAAGACTATGCAGCTGTATGATTCAAACAACTTATAAGATGGAACTTCAGCGTTCATACTTCACAGTGTCTAGTTTCACAGCTTCTGTTTTCCTGCATCCAGATGGATTGAGTCGTCGCCTCATTTCAGTTTATTTTTGATAAAAACATGTAGGGTAGCAGATCTCTAGAGATCCTCTACAAAGCCTGTTTTGTGGGTCAGTCTAGACTGGGAAAATAATTCCAGAGTAGATAATAAATAGGTGAAAATGGAGCAATCAGGCTTCTCTTTAGGCTTCTAATGGACTTCTAGAGAATTACTCACAGAAACATCTATCCATTGATTCTGTATTGCAGCTAATGACAGCAAGGACATCATTAAGATATGCATCCTTTTACTGAAAGGTCATGTGTCAGATCCCCCAACAAACAAACAAAACCAGTGTTGGTCCTCCACATGAGTCCCTGAGAGAGTGAGACACTTAAATGCTGCCCATTGTAAATCCCTTTTAGATAAGAGCACCAGCTAAATGCCACATATGTAAATGCTCTCCAGGAAGCAGCTGCACAGGATTTCTGAGACAAACCAGAGCGGTGAAACATTTCTCTCAAAAGGTCACTGACTTGTTCCACCTGGTTCAGAGTGTCAGATTCTCCCAGCTGTTCTCATCAGCACGCGTGAGATTTCCATCTCGTGTGCTTTATTTGTGTAAATTGTCTCAAAGGTAAACACAGTCACACAGCAAGCGGGTTGATTATCAGTTGCTCTCACTTCGCTCCTGAAACCCATCAGAAGGCTCCTTAGCATCATTACAGTTAAATTATCTCGCGGGCTGCAAATTCACTACATTGCGGAATGTGCTGTTAGATAATCAGACTGAAATTAAGTTTCAGCCCAGCGGCAGCAGATTGAGTCCATGCGTGGCAGAACCTCCAGACAGGGTCAGACAGATCAACATATGTGAGATCGGGAAATGCAAGCAGCTGAACATGCAATTTACTCTGCGACCAGGACGAGAACGAGAGCGGGGTCAGAGAGCAGAGGTTTGGGTGTGCAGGTCACGTACGTACAGCTGAGTCTCATTTTTCATTGTTTTGCATAAAGATGAATGAGACGGCAATAGTTTTAAATAAGCTGAGCAGAGGCAGACAGTAAAAACATGATATATATTATACAGCACATGCAGTTTGGTAGGATCAGGCGCACAGAGCTGCCACTGCAGCCATCAGCAGCAGCAGCTGGACACCAGGAACATGAACACATCTGTATTTGACATTTTAAAACTGAGGATATTTTGAAATTGTATTATTTTTCCACAGGTACACGGAGGATTTACTCCTACAGTTTATCTCAGAGCATTGATTGGAATCATCTGGAAGACTTAAATCCTTCTCCTGCTGAACACACAATGAAACACCACCGAAGAAATGTGCCAACAAAATAACAGACAAGCATCAAGTTTGCTAAAAATGTGCAATGAAAAGATGATTTGAGCTGAGACCTTCAAGTGTGTTTCAGTCTCCTCTGCAGCGTGTTAAAGGCCAACGTTTCATACTGAGAAAACTCATCAAGCCCATCAGCTGGAGGCCATCACTCATGCCCCCCAGGAGTACCCATCACACGGATCTCCTTTTTAACTTTGATCCAGCATCTTATTTTCACCCTCTGCATAACAATCTCATGCAAATCTGTGCACGGTTGTAACTTCCATCTTGTGCAGGGTTAAACGGAGGAGAGCTGCCTCACAAGCAACAGGAAATAAATGGCACGCCTGTCCCCCGGTTTTATGATATGCATATCTCAGCCCGCACAGACAGATGTATATTAATCATCGGACAGAGTGAGATAGCAGTCTGGGAGCAAACTAATGAGGCTCAGAGTGAGTGGGAGCCGACGGTGGCGGCAGGAGAAGCAACAGTGTGTCAGGTTTCAGCACCATGGACAGCATCACACGTAACAGCGGCTCCTTCATGAAGGATCGTTCAGCTGCAGGGAATCAGTCCCACGGTCAGACGCAGGGCTGGGCTTTAAAAAGGTGGGAATGTAACAGAAAATATCATTTTTTCTAATAGCTGGGGCTTATTTTCCTGCTTTTGTCCATCATTTATATTGGATACAACACTGTGGTCAACATGATAACTGCTGAAATCCTGAGAACGGCTGCATCGCTACAGGAAAATGTGAAGCATGAAACTAACGTGATCAGAGAATGAGCCAACAGTTTTTTCTGATTATTTACTCACCTTGGAAATAAAGAGAGCACCAGACACATCTGCAGTAATTCAACCTTTTCAAAAGATTATACAAACTAAACATAGCTAGGTTTAAACTGAAGACAGATTCAACAGCTGCAGGTTCATTCCTCACCTGAAAATCTTCTTCGTTATATAAGAGAAAGTTTCCAAATGAGCCTCCATGTTGTTTCCGGGGTTGAAATCCAGCAGTAGAGAGCCTTCGGGTGGAGTTCGTCTGCTCAGGTGAAGCCAGGAAGCGTTAGCATGGTCGTCGGAGGGCGTGGCCTGTGTTGTTCCAGCATGTCAGATGGGAACGTTCTCCAGCCCTCACGTCCAAACACCAGAGACCCTGATCAGGGAGAGACGCACCAACACACTTAAAATGCTGATCGTCACATGATTCACAGAGACTTCAGATCAGTGCCAGGAAGTTCTGAGAGGCATGAACACAGAGAGCCTGCAGTATGATGTTTGGGAGTTCATAGTTTATACATGATTATTGATTGATTGATTTACAGTACTCCTGTGCGAGTATTTGCAGGTAACTTCTGGGAGCCATAAAGAGGCTCCACAAAAAAACTTTGGGCTGTAGCATGATAGTCAGATCTGTAAGAGTACTGTGAACTCTCACCTCTGCCTGATGGTTGGGTCGCCAGGTATGACGACACACATCCCCACAGAAACTGAGAAACACCTATTTGATTCTTGAACTTTGAAATGGGGAGACAGACACCTGGTTGGCAGGTGTGTCAGTGGAGTAAACGGGGCTGCTCTGAGGTGGACATGAGGTGAAGCGTTCAGGACGAGTTGATTCACATGCGGCTCGTTCTCCTGACACGCCTCTGCTGCCTCTGAACAGGAAACACACACAAGAAGAGGAAGCGGGGATCGTCACAGAGGGTGAGACGAGGGGGATTCAGTTGGTTCTAATCTGCAACCACACTGCTAGATGCCACTGAAATCCCTCACATTGGACCTTTACTTTAGATTTTGGTGGACAAACAGTAGATTGTTCGATACTTGAAGCCTGTTTACTGAAATATTGACTTAAAGAACTGCAGTAGTTTAATTAAGTTCAGGTGACACGAGCTTGATGGGGATTTGATAAGATAAGTCGGTGCACATGAGGTTCCTGGTGTTGGGTTTGTTAATCCTCCTGACAAGCAGACTGAACTTTGGAACAGCTGAGAGTGAGTGAGATTTAAAATGTCCAACTTCAAATCAAAAACATGAACTAACTGTTAAACTGTGATGTCGTGAATCCAAAGAGTTCCGTCTGTTCTCATGTCTTAGAGCTTCAGAGGAAACTTGTGAAACAAACAAAAGACTTCCGCTTTTTTTCATTT
Organism: Diplodus puntazzo; assembly: GCA_963678695.2. Lineage (NCBI taxonomy): Eukaryota > Metazoa > Chordata > Actinopteri > Spariformes > Sparidae > Diplodus > Diplodus puntazzo. The sequence continues at coordinate 34,876,937 of OZ023158.1, forward strand.
CATGTTTTTCTCCCCGTGCCAGTGCGCACCTCTTGTCGCCGAGCACTTACCGCTCGGCTCTTTCCGTCTCTTTCCGCCTTCCTCATTAACATTCATCACTTGTGGGTGTGATGCTGAAAGGATCTCCGGCGCGCCGAGCGGAGACGCGCAGTGTCCCTGTGCGTTCAGAGGAGGTATCAGCTGCCGGCAGGAGGGGAGCGGCGAGGAAGAGCGGAAGAAGAGACAGCAGACCGACATCGCAGGCGACCATTCCTTCACTGCTGCTGCTGCTGCTGCTGTTCTTCCACTGCCAGACACCTGAGACACGGTCCTGCAGATCATTTTCTCCCCAAGGCTGAAGGTGTCCAATATGTGTCGGATCTAACCTCTCCGGAGAGGAACGAGGAATACCAGACTCTCCCGGTGGACGTGGACACCTAAACTGTGGACATGGAAAAGATAGTGAATTTATCCGTTTCAGTGCTGCTGGTTTTATGGGGATGCGCGCTCGGAGGCTCGCCCAGTGTTCAGATCGGTAGGTCCAAGCGAGACAACGCGTAGAATCTGTGCGTAAAAATGATTGTGTGAGAATTGTGACTGATGTTTTGTGTCGGTTTTCAGGGGGACTTTTTCCGAGGGGCGCGGATCAAGAGTACAGCGCGTTTCGGATAGGAATGGTTCAGTTTGGCACCTCGGAATTCAGATTGACGCCTCACATTGACAATCTGGAAGTGGCGAACAGTTTCGCTGTTACCAACTGCTGTAAGTGCCAAAAAACACATTCCCCACCCCCTCCTCCCCTTCTTTAAATGAATCTTTCATGTCATCCATGAAATGTTGATGCCCGTATTGTGCGCTTTGGGTGACTGTATCGTGGCGATCATCTGAGCTGTCTCATCTACATTCTGCCAGCAAACATATCGAGGCGGTCAGAAGGGGAGTTGAGGAGGAACAGCACCGTGTGGGCAGGAGGGGGGGAAAGTTGGTTTCCACAGTAACAGTCGGTCACATCCATCTCATTTTCATTCCTTCAGATTCCCAGATCAAACACGACTAGGCTGCCAAAATATCGATCGCTGCTTTCTTTTCATCCAGCAGCCCGTTTTTTAATTGGTGATGGAGTGAGACTGATGCCAGAGAACATCCAACCTGTTTCATGACTCAGGTGTCATTTCTATGAGGCGAATGATGTAGACTTGACTTTTAGAAACGTGCACCAGATTATATCATTTATTTGAGGTTTTCATGTCTCCAAAAAACAAAAGAAAACCGAGACAGACTCTGTGAGATGATCGGGTTCTTGCAGTGCGCGGCTGTCACGTCCTCTCTCTCGGCTCAGGAGGAGCGCTGTTCATCCATTGTTGCCTCCTCTAACGCAGCCTACACGCACAGATGTAACACTAAGCGCGCAGCTTCAGGGTTAGACATGAACAGGATGAACTGACTGGAGGCCCGAACATAATTGGCAGCTGTTTAAAAAAACGCAGGGGATAAAATCTTTTCACCAAACCTTCGATCACGACTCTTGAGTCTCACATCCGTCTCCAGCACCTGATGGTCGGACCGGTGCTCGAGCTGACAGCGCTCAGTTGTTTTTTCTCTAGTTTGAATCATTTCTCTGATCAGAAGAAGAAGAAGAAAGACGCTGACTGTTTTCTGTGAGGCAGGAAAAAAAAACAGGTTCTTAAGGTCGCTATTTTTTTTAATAGCCTCAGCTGGAACATTTCATTAGGCGGTTGCCAAGCGACTACTCCTCTCAACAGTCCCTTACACATAAATCAAACGCTTCTGATTGGTGCGCGCATCGGTCCAATCGATTTCATTACCATATAAAAGCTTCCTGCCTGGAGAGGCTCATTGCGCCCGACAGATCACAGCGGGAGACCGTGTGGATGTGAAGCATGCACAGATCACTGTCCACTGTCTGCTGCCGGACTGAAGTATCTGTTGTCTTCTTTACTGCGCACATCGAGATTTATCCGGCAGTTTAATCCGCTCCAAATGTAGCTGATCTGTTTTAAACGGACCTCACATGATCAATAATGTGTATGAAGCTCATCCTGAACAGACCTGCTGCATGTCTGCCTGTGTAAGTGTGTGTTTAGAGTTACATGAAGGCTGATTTGATAAAAAGTAAATAGATTTGGTCCAGAAAGCTGCTTTTAAACACATAACTGTGTTATCTTGGTCAATTATGATACAAAAAACTGGACTAATCCTGACCTGTTTGATTTACTTAACTCAGGCTAAGTTACATATTTCATGTATCAGATTACTTTAGTCTGATCTGTTTGATGCAACACATGCGTCAGAGAGGTGCACGACTACTCCACAAACTGCACAGAGCAGATGTGGAAACGTAAAGAAACATCAGAAAAGTGTGTTTTCACATCTTGTTCTCAGGATTGAGGAGTAACAGAATACATGTGATGAGATTGTGTAATCAGGATACAAAAAAAGGAAACTGTTTTATCATAAAGTTAGAGAAAAAAGATGTAATTAGATTACAGATACATTCGGTAAAGAGGGGATTACTAACAGGATTACAATTATTTAAGACAGAGGATGATATCCTGGTCTGTAACTTGTATTACTTCATTATTGTGATGCTTCGATCCCGTTCCGTCATGGATTGAAACTTCCCTGTCAATGCTTCGAGCTGATGTTTTGGTCAAGCAGCATCTTCAGTGTTCGTGTCATCAGCTAAATGAAGATCCTTCCCATGATGCTTCATGCTCGGCTCACAGCACAGCCTCACCTCGGTCACTGTTGGGCTGACATTTAACCAGCAAATGACCAAAAACCTGCACACACACACACACCTGTGACCCTGACTGGAGGATGAATGGGTTGGAAAATTATTAAATGACATTTCATCCTCGATGTCGAGCTGAGTGAGTGAACCGTCACACCTTTTCAAAATGTGTGTGCGTGAACTCTGTCTGCCTCCTCTAAACGACTGCCAGCATGGGAGTTAGAAGTAGGAGAGGGGGGCGCGGTGAGGGTGAGGAGGAGGTGGTGGTGGTGGTGGTGGTGGTGGTGACGGGGGTCGCTGTAGAGCCGGCAGATGGCAGTCTGCCTCACAAGCCACCTCCACGTGTAATTACAGCAGATTAAAACCAGCAGCACTCTTTGTCTTTCTGACTAAAGTACGTTTTAACAAAAGGCAGACGGCACGCGGGAGAGAATAAAAGGAGGAATATCAAAGCTGACATGTTCGCACTGAAAGCTGGAACATTATAACTGCAGCGTCTTGTAAGCTTTCTGCTGAGACTCCTCACACACAGAGTCCATTAGAGAGGAGCTGCTGCTAACTGCTGCTGCTAACTGCTGCTGTGAGCTTTCATTTTGGATCCAGTGAAATCACATTGGTCTTTAATGCAGAGGGAAACATGAGGGAAAATGTGTAACTAAATACAGTTTTATTGAAGCGGACAGGAAGTGACGGATTTGCATTTTTGCCTAAAATGTTGAAGAAGCAGATATTTCTGAGTTCTGCATCTCAGTTTTGTTTGAGTTCTGACCCAACTGTGAAACAAAATGCTCATTTATACATTTGTATTCTGTAATTTTCTGTTTGATTAACTGTACGCTTAATTGGTCAGATAAAGCGTATTGAACATTTATGTCTTTGTAAGAAATAAGACGCAGGACGTATGGATCTGCACTCCACGGATGTATTACACTCGGGTTGTACTTGGCCTGTGCTACAGCGCGCTCCATCAGTGCAGTGTGTCAGAGACAGTGGGAGGGAGGATGATACATTCCTCCATCAATAACAGTTCATCTGGACAGGCCTGCATCTGCTGCCAACACCCGGGGAGTCATTGTGACTGTGTGTGCAGTTATATCGGTGTGCCGTCCACCCAGAGCAATAAATTCTAAAGATTCTCTCTCAAAGTTACAAATATAGAGCCGCCTCTGAGACCCCCGCATGCTTTTATGACGATTGCACCAAGAAACACTTCAGTGCTGTTAAAAATTAGTGTACGTTGAGTTTTTAGGCCATCTTATTGTTTGATTTTTAACATCCTGACTAATATTTTATTAGTGTTTAATAGGTCAGCAATATTAGTCTATAGGAACAAATTTGGGGTTGCCAGGGTTCCTGGGAAGGTCGGCAGGGAGGTCACCGGGGAAATGAACAAAGTCTTCTATAACCAACAGCGGCGGCTTTAGACGTGTTAGCAAAGCGGGATACGCAATATTGATGTACTTTAGCAGTATTCACTTGATAGAGCCGTGAATGAGGACTAGTGTTGCTCAGTGGTGGTTCTAGACCAGTTTTAGTAGGGGGGCCGGGTTGGGGCCTGCTCTTTTGTTAGAGGGGCACATACAACCTGAGAAAAAAAGACAAATACCTTCACTGGGAAACGGGATAAATGGGACTTAAAACAGTATTTACAATTTCAACATTTTTGATTGGGTAGTAAACTGCTGAGCGATTTATTTCCTCCTTTCCTTTCAGTACAAAATCATCAAGAAATCCCTCCTTGTATTATTGATGCAGACTCCCTGTCGGGGAACACAGGGGGGTCCGGACTCAGAGTTACAGGGGCACTGGCCCCTGTTGGCCTCTCCCAGAACTGCCACTGGTCCTGTTAGAATGGAAAACACTTGTTCCGGTTAAGTGATTGGATGTGCCAGAAGTCACGCCCATAATTCATCCACGGTATCATCTGTGGCAGGAATAAGGTGGAGAGTGAATTAACAAATGGGTTAAATTGATATATATTATGTGGTGGCACTCACGGGCCAAGTGGACTGAAAGGTTCCGCTGTCCAAGAATTCTTTTTACCAGCCAAAATGCATATTCAGTATGACTTTAATATTTATTTGTTAAAAACGCTGCAGTGAAACAGCTTGAGAATCTTCACAGGAGACCCGTTTTAATGAAACTGAGTTTTCACAGACAGCAGAGTTTGACATTAAAAAATGTGCCTCTGTAAAAAAAAGATAATGGGTTTCTTGTGGACAACTTGCCAATATGGACATCATGGCTCATGGAATCTAGTAGCCAAGGAGGGTCCATTCAAAGATAGTGTTGAGTGTTGATTTATGGGCAACGTAGGACCGTAGAGCTTGACTCATTGAGACTACAAGGCTATTCAGGCAATCAAGATATATCAGCCTGCGCTGCTTTGATTTAAGCTTCGTGTTTAAATGTGTCTTTTGGAAGTCTCTCAGCTAAAAGAAGAGCTTTAATAAACAGCTTGAGAGAATCTTCAGTGGGAAATATTCCAGCCGTGTAAACCATCAGTAGAAAGCATCAGGATTGAGTTTCAGTCAAGGGGGTTCACAGAATGGGCTGTGAGATAATTAGCGGTGTTGAAAATAAGAACATTATGCCATACAAAGTGATGCCTGTTCGTCCTCTGGCCTCACATTATCCTTCAAATTATTCAGATCAAACAGTCTGAGAAGGGAACATCGGACTGCACGTCTTATAGACACGCGCCCTGTGAGGTAGAAGTCGTAGAAGTAGACATTGCTATGCATTAAGAGGTCACAAGCGTAGAAGTCTGGGAACGTCTCTAAGTTATGCACAAATGTGCAATAATCAGTCTCCAGAACGCAGCGCAGCCACAGCTTGCACGTTTGTCATCAGCAGTGCAAAATCTGACACCGGCTCTGAAGACTTTTGCGTTACCTGAAAGCAAAACTCTCGCCAAAATGCAACCTCGGCTTTTTTTGTGAATGTATATGAGTCAAACCTTTGTGTAAAAGCATAATTACGATGCAAAAGAGGCACTTTTAAGATTTACCGTATTCTCATTTTCAGGTCAAACTGATTTTCAATGGGAGTGCTACGGGCACTTTTGCGATAGCATCAAAATCTCTATTTTTAAAACAGTAAGAAGGCTCGACACAACATGAAACTTTGCTCGTAGTATCACCAGGGTCTCTACACATGAACACGAGCATTGAGAACATTGTCTGTGTACACAGAGTTACTAAAAAGAAGGTTTTTGAACAACTCACGTTAGCAGTAGCTTGTTCCGCTCGCCGCCGTCCTGCCAGTGGAGAAGTGTCGATCTCAGAATGTGACGTAATCTGGAGGACAGTTAAGGTGGAACTTCTGTCTTCCTGCAACAACTATCCACGCGAGATCTCACGTGACTTTTCCGGCTTTTGATTTTAGTATTGTTTCTTATATGAGGCTCCTTTTTCAACTTCAAGGTCAATATTGTTTTTCGCTAACAGCAAAACAACGAATTATCCTGCATTTATATGGAACTAAGCTTTAGGAGCGTTCCACCTTAACTGTCCTCCAGGTTACGTCACATTCTGAGATCGACACTTCTCCACTGGCAGGACGGCGGCGAGCGGAACAAGCTACTGCTAACGTGAGTTGTTCAAAAACCTTCTTTTTAGTAACTCTGTGTACACAAACAATGTTCTCAATGCTCGTGTTCATGTGTAGAGACCCTGGTGATACTACGAGCAAAGTTTCATGTTGTGTCGAGCCTTCTTACTGTTTTAAAAATAGAGATTTTGATGCTAGCATAAAAGTGCCCGTAGCACTCTCATTGAAAATGAGTTTGACCTGAAAGCGAGAATACGGTAAATCTTAAAAGTGCCTCTTTCGTCGTAATTATGCTTTTACACAAAGGTTTGACTCGGGTACGTTCACAAAAAAAAGCCTCGGTTGCATTTCGGCGAGAGTTTTGCTTGAAGGACTGAGACACTCATCACAGCGTCACCTCCCTCAGCTCCAGAGTTTTCAAACAGGAAAGTAGCACGGATGGACTTCTCCTTTAATACAGTGAAAATGTTGTTCACCTGACTGTGTGCATGTGTCTGAGTATTAGCCTGCCACATTAAACTTCATATTCTGCTATATGCTCCCATGCTTTCATGCCTGACGCCCACCTCTTTCAAAGCGAACCACTCTTCCTCCTCCTGGGAGCAGCAGAGCGGTTTGAGGTCACTGACAGCCGGCCGGCGATTTAACACTTCAAAGTTCTAGTTTGTCACGGTCGAATCACGTCATGCTGTAATTTCATGCATCTACATGCGCATGGTATCTCAGGGACGTACACATTCAGGGACCTCGCTGTATGATCAAAAGCCTGAACCGACCATATATGCGCAGCGGAGCATTGGTTATAGCCAATTTATTGTTCACACTTAATTAAGCGCATTCTCCTCCATTTCAGAGGGAGCTGTGAAATATTAAATAGGCCTGGGAGCTGGCCGGTCAGAAAATGAGGCTAAAGAACCCTCTGTGGATCTTCGCTTGCCCTGAATACAGCCAAGAACCGAGCCCTTATCACTCTGTCCTTAAAAAACACAAGACTGCGATAGCGTCAGTTACAACGTGATTCAAAGGCTCTCAGCTGGAAGTCGACTCCTGTCTCACATCCAATGACTCAGTCCTCTCAGAGCCTCCGAGGCAGGTGGCTTCAATGCAGTTTTTGCCCTGAGCTTGGCAGGAAGTAAACTTTTTTGTCCTCCATCCAAGTGCCTGGTGCATCTCAAAAGCCACCGGCTGCACAGGCTTCACGTTTTAGCCGGAGTTTCAGAAAATGATGATTTATTTATTAGACGGACTGACGGGAAACAGCTGAGCTTCACAGAATCTGACCAGTGGCTCATGTTTGTGCTTTAAAGCAACAATATGTAACTGTTTGGTGAAAGATATCAGAGTCTCGTTCAGGTTGTCAAAGGTGGACACTTTGGATGTAACTCAATAATCAAACATCTCTCGTTGCTTTAATAGTTACCCGGCGGTGCTTTGAGAGAGATCTTTGAGATCACGTTTCAAACTAACAGATAATCTAAACTTCTGCATTTTATACAAAATATACTATATACATGAAATAAACACAATACAGATGTTTCAATTTTACATGAAGCTTTCAACTTAATCTCACAGTCTTCAGTCTTTAAACAGAACAGTATTTAGAAGTACATGAACTCAAACATTGTACCTGAGAACAGTATTCAGGGTACTTGTACTTTACTTGAGTATTCCCATTAGCCGAAACAGGAAATTAGACTATTCTGAAATATGTTATTCTGGATAAATAATTTACTTTTGTTACTTCAACTTCAGTCCAAGCTCCCAGTTCTTGTCTCACCTCTCACTTCATCTGCAGCAGACGACCGTGACATGTCGTTGAAAGCTGACTTTGGTCCAAATGTTTTGCTCTCAGTCATGTAGACACTCAGGTTTCATTTGGACATTTATTAATTCATATGTTTGCAGTTGCACATTTTAAAATGTCTTGGTCTAAAGCAGCAGGACTCTGTATCTCTGCACCAGCGCCACAAAAGATGTATGTCTTTGTTTGGCAAATAAAGATCCAAAGATTGTCTCCTCAGAGCACAGATCCTTATCCGGAGAGATGTAACCGAGGCTTTATCCTTGCTCCTCTATCTTGATGTCCCCTCCCATATCCTTGTGATATATACAAACAGCTCTTTGATTCTCCTGCAGCCTTTGATGGAGCTCTAAACGCTTGGACAGCGACAACAGCATCAGAGTCAACAATGCCATTTACCCTCACTCCTTCAGCATGTGAATAAGTCAGGTTTCAGATGCGGCTGTCGCTGTGGCAGAGCATACGTCCATCTTCAGAGTCAGGCAGTGTGTCACGGAGAAGCACGGTTACTGGAATGATTACAGATCAGCTGTCATCCAGAGTTCAGCGCTGATGTGACGGAGAACAGCATTTCATAACTGCGTCCTCGAAGCTCGAGGTTCGTTCAGCTGCAGCTCAGAGACAGGAAACAAAAGCAGATCGCCATGTTTACAACTCTTACGTTACTCAGGATTCAGCTTAGAAGATACAGATTAAAAACAGTCAAACCAAAGTTATCTGGCAGAGATAAAGTCTCAGGAAGTACATGAACACACTTCATGTTATTTACATGTTGAATTAAAGTTTTTTTTTATTAAAATGTTGAGTTATTTTTGCCAGCTTTATGTTCACATGTGAATGGCAAATAGCAGTTTTATACTGCTGTTTTTTATTCTAAAGTTGTTCAATTCTTGGAAAAAAACATCTGAAAAAAGGCAAAAAAAAGATTGATTTTGAAAAGTACCAATAATTTGATTTTCTTTTAAAACATAAAATAAATAACACAAAGCTGCCATCAGAATTTTAATATACAACAATTTACACATTCGGCTCTTGGAGAGTGAAAAAGTAATATAAAGGCTTTTGTGACCCCAGAGAAAATATATTTCCTCCAGTGATGTCACTGAGTGGCTGAGCGGTGCATTGTGGGTGATGTAGGCCACAGGTTAGCATTTCACTCCTTGTGACCGTGTGACTCATTATAGACAGCTTAAGAACTAATTATCAAAATCATAGATACCATCTTTTTTTATTTCACGCATTCTTCTTCCTTTTTCTTAAACCCATTACCCACAATGCAGCTCTGCCACTGACTGACATCACTGGAGGCCAGTTATTAGATTACATGCAACTTCCTCTGGAGCCACAAAAGGCTTTTCGCTACTTTTTCTTCTCATGTTTTTGACTTTAGTGTGTAAAATCTGTGGCGTTACCCTTTAAAATGTAACCGAACATTTGTTAAACAAACAAATACATTATTTTTTACTTTCATAGTATTATTAGAAACATTTTTACTGAACACAATAACACAAGAGAAAAACGGAGCCAGCTCGACACTAACAGTTTCTGTCGGTTAACAGAAATCTGATATTCAAATATTTTTGTAGCTAACTTGATGTTTACTCGTCTGATAATCAGCAGAATTGTCTTTAGAGCGCAGAGTAACCTTTCCTGCTGAAGGAGGATGCTCATTAGCATGCACAGAGGAGAATCTGTCCTTCCCATCATGGTGGTGATTAAGGTTTGATCCGGTTGCCTTGTCTGGTCTTATAGGGTGTTCTAGTCAAACTTATTAGGAGTTGAGCGTGTGTGTGTGTGTGTGTGTGTGTGTGTGTGTGTGTGTGGAAAGAGAGACAGAGGGAAAGATAAAGAAATGGGAAGTGATGAATAAAAGGACGGGACGGAGACAGAATGACTTTAGCGTGTGATAAGCGGAGCACGAGTGCAGCGACTCTCCGTTGTTATAATGTTTTGTCTCGCTGAGCAAAATGTAAATGTAACGTATGTAAATGTAGCAGGCGACTGTCTTCAGGCCGGCTGTGTCCTGTGAAGAGGGCAGGATGACTCAGGCTAAAGGTGGATACGATCAAGGGAAAATACACTTAACTGCCTTTTTGTTGACGGCAGAGTAGCTTTTAGCGTCCTGCACAATAATTAAGATTTATTCCATTTAACTTCACTTAATTCACATTATGTTTGTATCTAAAAGATACAGATATATTTTAGATACATCTTTTAGATCCTCTTTCTCATTCTGCGTATTGTTGACTGACATCAGCTGTTGCTTCACCTGCTGAACCGTCCTTTAAATAAAAGGTTTCTATAAAACGGACAGTGTCGCGCCTGTAGATCACCGTAGAGGCCTGATGAATACGTTTCCCTGCAGGTCTGCTCCTTTAACCAGAGACCACTTTGTCCACTTCATTCAGAGCTTTGATCCGCCGTCTCTTTATGTTGTCAGCAGCGCTGATACGTAGCGTCTGTTGTGCAGACTGATGCTCTGCCTGCTTTAACAAAAGATTCATCTGGACTGAAGCCGACACGTCTCAGCAGCTGTCGGCTTGTCAGGTGGGTTTTCTACAATCCTGCAGAATTAGTTTGATTTATCAAAAGCTGCGAGCTTTGGAACAGATATCACACTTCCCATGTTCTGGTACTTATAGAGGACAGTCAGAGAAAATAATCTAGCTTTTGATGCTTTGTTACGTGTGAACATTGTACATTTTTCCAGACTCACATTTGTTGCCTTGTCAGATTTCCCACATTTCAGAGAATGACTCTCAACATTTATCATAAAACAGACTCGAATTGTTAGAATTCAGCTGTTAGATTTGTATCTGGGTGGAAACGTTGACAGCAAATAACATACAATATTTAATGTAGTTGAGTGAAAATACAATATTTGCCTCATACCAAATAGAACAGTAGATTTGTAAAGTAGCATAAAATGGAAAAACTCAAGTACAACAAAATTGAATAAATGAATTCAATATAAAGTATATAAGATATTCTCCATTGTCTGTTGAAGTTAATTCAAATTTGCCATCGAGACATAATGACTTACAATGACATGATGAAACACGTTTAAAGGACAGAGCGAGATAAAAGTCTAAATGATCTGCACCGTCTGCTCACTGAAAGCTTCTCTATGTTTTAAATCTGTGTACGACACATTTCCTCCTGTGGACAGTAAAGCTGAAGTTAAAAACTGTTTGTTCTCATCACAAATGAGTGACTGAAGTCAGTGTTTAAGAGTGAACTCTCACATTGGGAGCTGATCCGGTCTTCAGCCCGTCCTGCTCCCGTGCCGCCCGGCTCTGTGGGGATGTTTGTCTCCATGAAAGGATCCGTGGGTGTTTCACCACGTGAGGTCCTGTAAGGCCACCATCTGCAGCCCGAGGCTTTGATCGGCCCGGTCTCAGGGATCAGTTTGGGATGGATTCAGTGGACGCTACAGGACATCCAGGGAGCGGAAACGGCATGTTTTTCTGTTTTTGCAGTGAATGTCTCCTGGTGTCTTTGTGGTGGGACGGTTTGTGCGGGGGAGTTTTATGTCCTCTTGCGTTTGTTTGTTCTGGTTGGAGCTTGATCTCAAACCCCGCTGTTCTGTTCAAAGATAAAGGAGAAAAAAAAACGGAAAGAGAACAGTCCGTCTCCAACTCGCAGGTCAACGTTAAAGCAAATCAGACTGAGACAAAGAGAAGCAGAAGAGCAGAGGTGAAGGAACTGATTCCAAAACAAAACAAAGGTTTTTTTTCTCCAAAAATAAGATTAGAGAGGCGTTCCAGCAGCTGCAGGTGATGAGTGCAGACGGATGCCCTGAAACGACTAAACTCTGTTTTCTGTTTCAAATCTGTTTTGTTTTTCTATAAAGGCGACGTTTAACGGATATTGTGGGTTTGATCTCGCTGAACCTTTTTCTGAGTATGAGGCAGAATAACAGCATCTGATTCTCTACGTATAGACAGAAAGCTGCCGTGTCCTTCTGATCTGAGCAGAGACTCACCTGAGGTCAGAAGTTCAATGGGATGATCTTCATTATTCATACAACTGCCAACAAAATACTGCCTGTCCTGAGCTTGTAAGCTTCAGTCACCAGTGAAATGTGTTTACTGGATCTTGTTGCCTTAAGTTTGAGCTGAACTAGAAAAGGCTTGGTTGACCTGTAATCTTTTGTCGCAATAATTTACTTTTCATCTTCAGAAAACCTTGAATTTAGTTCTGGAAACTAAAAAAATATGTATTTCAAAAATGTTTTAAACTAAGACTCCCAAATCTCCCAAAAAAGAATCCCAATCTCCCAAACCCTGAAACCTCGAGAGTTTGAGTTTGACTTAAAACTTTAAAATGTGGTGAAGACAGTTTACGTGGGCGCTTAAGTCTCAATACGACTACAGTTGAGTGAGAAAATGTTACGAAGAGGAAATTATTTGATCGCAGGTTTTCTGTGAGAGCAAATGAATCATAAGAACAATATGATGCAGTGCTTTGTGTTCACATATGTCTTATATTATAAGTGAATGTAGCGTGCTCAGCTGCGTCACACACTCAGATAAGGTTCAATTCCCAACAGTAAATTAAATTTAGAAAGGCATCCACCACAAGGACAGCCAAGTTTGTAATAGGTGCCAGGACGGAGCCATTAAATGGACAATGACATGGACAATTAGGAGTCGATAAGGAAACAAATAGGAGTGAAACACGATGTGAGAGAGGGAGAGAGAGGGAGGGAGAGAGAGAGAGAGAGAGAGAGAGGGAGAGAGGGAGAGAGAGAGGGAGAGAGGGAGAGAGGGAGAGAGAGAGAGAGAGAGAGAGAGAGCAGCTGTCGGCTTGTCAGGTGGGTTTTCTACAATCCTGCAGAATTAGTTTGATTTATCAAAAGCTGCGAGCTTTGGAACAGATATCACACTTCCCATGTTCCTTACGTATAGAGGACAGTCAGAGAAAATAATCTAGCTTTTGATGCTTTGTTACGTGTGAACATTGTACATTTTTCCAGACTCACATTTGTTGCCTTGTCAGATTTCCCACATTTCAGAGAATGACTCTCAACATTTATCATAAAACAGACTCGAATTGTTAGAATTCAGCTGTTAGATTTGTATCTGGGTGGAAACGTTGACAGCAAATAACATACAATATTTAATGTAGTTGAGTGAAAATACAATATTTGCCTCATAACAAATAGAACAGTAGATTTGTAAAGTAGCATAAAATGGAAAAACTCAAGTACAACAAAATTGAATAAATGAATTCAATATAAAGTATATAAGATATTCTCTATTGTGTGTTAAAGTTAATTCAAATGTGCCATCGAAACATAATGACTTACAATGACATGATGAAACACGTTTAAAGGACAGAGGGAGATAAAAGTCTAAATGATCTGCACCGTCTGCTCACTGAAAGCTTCTCTATGTTTTAAATCTGTGTACGACACATTTCCTCCTGTGGACAGTAAAGCTGAAGTTAAAAACTGTTTGTTCTCATCACAAATGAGTGACTGAAGTCAGTGTTTAAGAGGGAACTCTCACAGGGGGAGCTGATCCGGTCTTCAGCCCGTCCTGCTCCCCCGCCGCCCGGCTCTGTGGGGATGTTTGTCTCCATGAAAGGATCCGTGGGTGTTTCACCACGTGAGGTCCTGTAAGGCCACCATCTGCAGCCCGAGGCTTTGATCGGCCCGGTCTCAGGGATCAGTTTGGGATGGATTCAGTGGACGCTACAGGACATCCAGGGAGCGGAAACAGCATGTTTTTCTGTTTTTGCAGTGAATGTCTCCTGGTGTCTTTGTGGTGGGGCGGTTTGTGCGGGGGAGTTTTATGTCCTCTTACGTTTGTTTGTTCTGGTTGGAGCTTGATCTCAAACCCCGCTGTTCTGTTCAAAGATAAAGGAGAAAAGAAACCGGAAAGAGAACAGTCCATCTCCAACTCGCAGGTCAAAGTTAAAGCAAATCAGACTGAGACAAAAAGAAGCAGAAGAGCAGAGGGGATGGAACTGATTCCAAAACAAAACAAGGGTTTTTTTTCTCCAAAAATAAGATTAGAGAGGCGTTCCAGCAGCTGCAGGTGATGAGTGCAGACGGATGCCCTGAAACGACTGAACTCTGTTTTCAGTTTCAAATCTGTTTTGTTTTTCTATAAAGGCGACGTTTAACGGATATTGTGGGTTTGATCTCGCTGAACCTTTTTCTGAGTATGAGGCAGAATAACAGCATCTGATTCTCTACGTATAGACAGAAAGCTGCCGTGTCCTTCTGATCTGAGCAGAGACTCACCTGAGGTCAGAAGTGCAATGGGATGATCTTCATTATTCATACAACTGCCAACAAAATACTGCCTGTCCTGAGCTTGTAAGCTTCAGTCACCAGTGAAATGTGTTTACTGGGTCTTGTTGTCATCTTCCATCTTCAAACCTTAAGTTTGAGCTGAACTAGAAAAGCCTTGGCTGACCTGTAATCTTTTGTCGCGATAATTTACTTTTCATCTTCAGAAAACCTTGAATTTAGTTCTGGAAACTAAAAAAATATGTATTTCAAAAATGTTTTAAACTAAGACTCCCAAATCTCCCAAAAAAGAATCCCAATCTCCCAAACCCTGAAACCTCGAAAGTTTGAGTTTGACTTAAGCGCCCACGTAAACTGTCTTCACCACATTTTAAAGTTTTAAGTCTCAATACGACTACAGTTGAGTGAGAAAATGTTACGAAGAGGACATTTTTTGATCTCAGGTTTTCTGTGAGAGCAAATGAATCATAAGAACAATATGATGCAGGGCTTTGTGTTCACATATGTCTTATATTATAAGTGAATGTAGCGTGCTCAGCTGCGTCACACACTCAGATAAGGTTCAATTCCCAACAGTAAATTAAATTTAGAAAGGCATCCACCACAAGGACAGCCAAGTTTGTAATAGGTGCCAGGACGGAGCCATTAAATGGACAATGACATGGACAATTAGGAGTCGATAAGGAAACAAATAGGAGTGAAACACGATGAAGGGGAGGGAGAGAGAGAGAGAGAGAGAGAGAGAGAGAGAGAGAGAGAGGAGAGGGAGAGGGAGAGAGAGAGGGAGAGAGAGAGAGAGAGAGAGACTCTGGCCAGTGGCTCCACCAGAAGCTGGGTCAGCACCCGAGCCCGCTGGCAGGTGAGATCACTGTGTGTGACAGGTCTCTGAATGAAGGGCACACACACACACACACACACACACACACACACACACACACACACACACACACACACACACAGAGGCAGCAGGCAAGAGGCAACTCCTCACTGCTCCCGACTGTCTTCTCCTGTGTCAACAGCACTAAAGTTAAACTGTTGCTGCTGAAGTGGACGGCAGAATGGTTGCTCACATACAGGCAGGCTGAAGTCTGGAACACGTTGGTTTTGTGTATAATGAAGCAGTCGAGTCCGGCATTAAACATTTTTCCAAACGGCACAATCTGAAGAAAAAGGCCTCACATCTCGTAGCAGCTCCACATCCCCCCTGCTGTGACAGAACAGCAGGAGAAACGCTGGGAAAACAGGGCAGCTGCATAAATTATCTGACATTTTCTGATTTCACCATTTGCTTGCTGGAAGGAAATCCCAGTAATAGCTTTACATCCAATAAAATTCACCCAGATGCTGACCTTTTCTTCTCTCTGAGCTCTCAGTAGAATAAAGAAAGACGCAAGGAATTTCAGACACATGATCCTGTGTTTAACGTTTGTCATCACATTGCCATCCTGTTGCAGATTCATTATCCAGACTTTACCTGTGACTCACCCACATTAAGCTGCACTTGCTCAATCAAGTTTGACTGGACAGAGTTGACAAAATAACTCACTCGGGGTAAAAACCCTCCAGAAAGTCTTCGGCATCACTGTCCTAATCACATTAAATACCTTAATGCACTGCTATTTAGTTTTCAGCCATGTAAAAAGATTATAGCGCAGCAAACATCAGTGCGACGTGGTCCAGTGTCTCTGTGCCTTCACTACAGAGCAGCCTCAGTTTAGTCAAATTTGCATGAAAGTCCCCAACAGTGAGGAAGACATCCGATCCCATGAAAAGAACCTTCTGCAACCTCAATCTTACTTTTTAATGCTCTCTTTATTGTTGAGAATCGAGGTCTCCGGAAGGTCACAACTCTGTTTGCTTCCTTTTGAAGTACAACTGCTGTGTAATCTCCATCTTCCTCCACGAGACGTTTCACTGGCACTGATTCAGAGTCTGTAAGCTTTGACAAAGGCGGAGTGTCAAAAGTGTTTTAAGCAGCACGACTGAGCGCCGTGGATGAAGAATGTTGTTGTCGTCCTCTCAGTAGGATGTTCAATGCAAACAACACCCAGTGTGCATCTCATCATCTCCTTCATGGCATTTAGAAATGTTTGATGATGTTGCATCCGCTGCTGTATTGTATACTGTGTATTACCTCAAACTGCAGCGTTTGATGGTCCCATTGGACCAGCGAAGCTACAAAAAAACAGCAAGTACAAATGATTTGTATTTATTACCTAATGAGAACAGAGTGAGTGAGTTTTGTGTTTTGTTTTTGTCGCACTGACAGAAGTAGTGATGTGTAGATGTCCTGGTATAACGTGGACGATCCGCTCTTTCCTCACTGTTTTTCACGCAGCCTTAATTAGCGACAGCCTTTATTTGTTTTCGGCTGCATGGCCCAGCTCAAGTACAAATTTAAGAAATACATGCTTTTATTTTCAGAATTAGGTAAAAATGATGTAAAATCCATATGAATCTGATAAAACGGCCAAAGAGACACTTGTTTTTCCCATTTCTATTTTCCAATAAGCACACAGACTCATCTCTGCTGTGGTTTCTGCAAGTTACACCAACGGCATTTTCACAACCACATCACCTCTGAAGTTATTCATCCACCCCCTGAACCGGAGCGATGGATAAACGGCTGTGCGATAGGTCAGGGACAGAGACATGAACCGAGGGCTGATGAGGAGACAGTGAGTCAGGGGTCAGATGGAGATGGTGAGCTGATGAGAGGCCCGGGGTCATCGTGAACGATAGTGGGAGGTGATGATCATCAAGGTCGCAAGTTTCTCAATGATGGGATGTCTCGTGGCTCCATCTTTCATCCCCTGTGGTTCCTGTAATGACAGAGAAAAGAGAACAGAAGGAAAAAATGGTTTGGGGAGAGAAACAAATGTGAGATAAAAAAGAGAGAGAAGGGTTTGGGACAACTAATCAATCTGCGACTTTTAATTATTTCGATTTGCTTCAGCTATGATGTGAAAAGTAGCTTCAGCAGGAACCGCCGGGACCGTGTGTGTTGTCTCACTGCTTTGAGCTGATCCTCACTCATCCTCAGCAAACAGCCAGTGTCTGGTTTCTATGGCAGCTGCTCCCTCAGATGCCGGATGAAGCCTGTTTTTTTATAGATGTAACTAATTTTGGTCTGGCAGGTCCCGAGATCATTAGAACAATAGAACAGCCGATCTAAAGTCTGCTTTGGTATTTCCACTAAAGGTCAGTGGACGTACGATATGTTTTATTACAGGAGGCAGATGAAATGCGAACAAAGAGGCCGTGTGTGATGTATGGGCCGACTTCGTAGAATCAATATGGCCGAGGAATTCAGTATCGTGCTTATTGGGATGGATTGGTGTGCAGCTGAACAGAACCACAGCACAGTGCTTCTCTTTCTTCAGATCTAAGACGTGAGAATGAAACTAAATCTGAGTTTGTGCGATAACAAATCTTATCAAACACTGAATAATAACTGTGAACATTATTTACAAACCGCCACTCGCTGGAATATTATATGATGTTTTTGGAAGATTATACGTCGTCAAAGGTTTGAGTATCACATGTTGGATTAATAATAGTTTCTTTAGAATATAAACTGTTTATAATGTAAAGGCAGTGGGGATTTCCTGGCTTCATTAGAAGGTATTAGAAATGCTAGCTGCAGTTATTTACACTATCATAAACCATGCCACAAATTATGCCGCTGTTCGATTAAAAAGGGACTAATTGCACTTCCATAAATTCAGCGAGCTTGCAAAAGACAGATTTAAAACAGAGTGGTTCTCAATTGTCTGGAGGGAACTTTATGACTTCCTCCGTGGTGACAGAAAGATGCAGCTCCAGCTTGTTTCTGTCGCGTTAATGTTTATAGAAATGGACGGAAGGCGAGTTTAAGTGCGGATAACCACTGTCCAACATCCAAGCAGCAAAGGAGCAGGCAAAGGAAAACAGTCAGTGCTAATGAGGCTGATGTGAGACAGGTGAGCAGGGAAGTCAGGCTGGGGAGGAACACAGGAGGGAAACAGAACACAGGTGAGCAGGAAGTAGGAAGTGACAAAAAGACACAAGAGGATAGAACTACAAAATAAAACAGGAACCAAAACTGCAGCGTCGATAGATCTACTCCAATCCAAATGTATTTAGAAACCCAGCGGTGAACGACGAGGAGAGGAAGCCAGACATAAAGAGCCCTGATGGTCACTTATATTTACACATTGTGCACTGACAATAGTAAACTCAGTGCTTTATGTGTTGATGATCACTGACCCCTAACATGTGGGTTATTTACAATGTGACATGTTGAAGTGGTTCAGTTAATAATGGACACTAACAGACTCACCACTGTAGAAAGCACATTTAAAAAGCAGAGACCAACAATTAAAAATAGCAATTATCATAAAAACAAACAAAAACACACAGAGAACATCTCATAATGAGCTCAAAGCTGAAACAGCAGTGGACCAAACAGCAAAAACCATTAAAGAAAAACAACTGTACAATAAAAACACAAAGACCAGGACAATAACACAGAGAGGCAATTATCATAAACGCCAAACAATGAAAATGTGTTTTAAGATTTTAAAACAGGCAGTTTCCAGCCCTCCTCTCCTCTGAGCTTCAGCCTCGTTCTCTTCATGACCACCAGATGGTTGCAATCGTTCATTTCCACTTTTGCCACAAAATATCAACAATTAGTCCAGATGTCAGTGTGTAAAGGATAAAGGGCACCTCTGCAGCGCCTGGAGACAAAATGAATCAAAGTTGATTTATGGATCTTTGATAGCTGCGTTCAGTAGCATGGCTGAGGTCAAGGTGAGTGCAACCTGATACAGTTTTGTTCCAGAGAATATTACGAATGGAGGAAACTGGAAGGACTTCACCAAGCTGAGATAACTCCGCTGACATCATATGGGTTCATCTCAACAGAATCACACAACTGTAATCACCGGCTGATCATCATATTAATCATGACTAATAAACCGACTTTTATGTATCAAATCAGTGAGGGTGTTCTAATGTTATCAAGGGTATTGATCCCAAATTCACAGGAGAAATGCCGCTGCAGTGCATTGTTAGTTAGTGGTAGGTGATGTAGCTTTAGTCAGTCAATAACAGGTGTGGATGAGCCGTTCATGCAGCCTCCTTCCCCGCCCGCCCTCCGCCCTTCACACATTCAAAAGTGAGAGCAGCAAAAGGCGGAGCTGAAATGATGACGGGGACATCGGGGCGGCGCTGTACAACGATTGAGTGCTTAGCATAGAGAGCATTCATCAGACTGTGTTCTTGTGAAACCTCCATCCTCCATCCACGGTCCCGTCAGAAAGCCTTCAGGAAACAGGTCAGTGAACAAAAGGAGAAAGCGAGAAAGAGACAGGGAGGAGTAGGATGGGAGCTGGGAGGAGGAGGAGGGGTCAGAGGTTGATAAGAACTGAGCCGCACTGTTCTTCTCCGAACCAGCTGCCGGATGAGCTGCTCCGAGGCGGACAAAAACAAGCCTCTCAAGAGCGTGACGGATCGCTGTCGCCAGGGCAACAGAGTTTCATAATGACAAAACTATCAGAAGTTTGATTTTCACATGTAGTATTCATGTTCATTTTGATAAATACAATCCATCCTGCTGATTTCCTGCTGACATTTAAGGCCTCGACACTTCCGCACATGAGACAAGATGAATATTTTCTGCAGAACAGAGAAGAGAGGCAACATGGCTGAAATATGTTACCCTGGCAACAGTCTGAGGGAGAGAAACCAGATCCAGCTTTCTGCAGACAAAGCTGTTAGAAGTTACAAAACGCTGCCTACGCACCTCCAATCTCATCTTTCATTGGTTATTGATAAACATTTTGTTTTCCTGAAGTGTTGCATGTTCCAGCATGCTGAAGCACATTATTCCTTTTATATTCCTTTAACCTAAAGACGTCCTTTGGGAATGGTGAGAATAGGAATTCAGCTGAGGGCTAAACAGCTTATTAATTTAGATCTGAAGAAAAGATGAAAGTCTCAGAAATTGTTCTCATGTCAGAGCCTCGAGTGAGAGACACCTCTGAACATTTTCTATTTCTGAGCTTTAATGATAGAGAAGCAAATACCTAATAAAGAAGGAGTCTGATGTTACACCAGCGTTTAGGAAGACAGAAATGATTTGGGTTTCAAAAGCTTCTTTGAGTCGTCCTCGCTTCACCTGCAGCAATGGAGGACGGACAGGACGACTCTGTAAGATGCTAGAAGTGTAGAGATCAGCGAGGGGAGCCGAGACGTGATTCTTCTAAACGTTGAGATGTGTCTGCAGCAGAGGATGAAGTGGAAACATAGACATTTTTTTGAATATGGAAGATTCGCAACTAACCAGTGAGCTTCAGAGCTGCTGGTGGGGAGATTTTGTTATCTGTGGACAGAACCAGCCTTTCTGATAAATTAAAGGGTATCACCACCAATTCTACACATCAAAAGTGAGTTTACAGGTCTTGGGGAGAACTACTGCAAGTAGTATAAAGAGCCTACATTACCCACAATGCAAATGAACTACTGTGTTTATCAGATTACATGCAGCTTCTTCTGGAGCCACAAAATGCATCATACTACTATTTTACTACAGCTACTAAATGCTTATATTTAGCTGCAAATTACTCCTAAAACCTGTAATTTTACCTGCAACATACTGCCGGACAGGACAGCCTCACGCTGACCTCATCACCGGGATGATGCTGAGTCATAAAGAATTTAAATGATTAGTTTTTAAAAGATGGCAGCTCTCTATCCCCTTTCATCGTTGGACAATATGAACCCATATCCTCCTTCCTAAGCTGCTGACACCTTATCGTTTAGCATCATAGTCATCATGGACGGTCCTTTCACCCAGCAGATGTAGTTACCTAACCGTTCTTTAAACATCGTCTATCAGCGTAGTTGTTTTTGGACCAGTCACACGGGTCACTTTGGAAAGGCGCTGACCAACCGACTACTTTATCCAGTTTGCTGGAGACACACAAGGTCAAAATCGAGGCGTGCAGCAACTATATCAGTGACAAATGTGCTCAGGTCGCTCTGACGGAATGTGTGGCGGCTGTAAGCAGCCTCGCCAGCAGGCCTCAGATCAGTTTTACATAAAATCCCCAAAGTCCCGAGGCCTCTTCTGTGTGGTGAGAACGGGAGTGTTGAGGAGGGTGAGACATCTAACAGTCAGTTCTGTTAGCTGTGACTCGACTGCTGATGATCATCACCACAGTGACGTGGCCTCAGTGTGTGTGTGTGTGTGTCTCTGTGTGTGTGTGTGTGTGTGTGTGTGTGTGTGTGTGTTGTTATTAAATATCACGTCGTCTTCTGCTGATTTAATGAATGTCCACTCTGATCACTACAGCTACATACAAACCCAACACATAGCCTCCAATTAATCACTTTCGTTCTCGTTTCCTTTAATTTTTTTTCATGTAAATGTTACTCTGGTAACATGTAACACACTTAATTAAAGGACGAATGTAAGCCAAGGTTCTCGACACCATCAAGTCGCTCTGTATAAAAGATGATTCAGGTGGATTTAATTATGATGTTGAAAACATTACTTATGTCTTACAAAGGTTACGACAACTGTGACATTTAAGAATATTGAAAATAATGATTTTTATTCATGTTCTTCTCATCAGACCTCGGTGTACTCATCTGTAAGTGTGGGGTCTCATTAGTGGAGAGAAGACTAAATTAATTTCCTCCCCCCCAAACAAATAAATAGATATCAGAAGCTGTCATCGCTTCAAGAAGCACTTCACTGATGTTGGTATGTTAGATGTGAGCTCAGTTTGGGTGGTTTAATAGCCAATTAGTTAATTTATGCAGGTTTAATCTTTGATCAGTGACAGCAGCGGTGTAAACAGTGGTGGAGATGCCTTCAGTGCCATGGCGGTGAAAACGAGGTCAGCTAATTGGGACGGCTAAATATATTTCACAGGGTGCACCTTCTCCTTGGAAGGTGACGCAGTGCCAGAGTCACTGCTGCGACTAATTTAACATGCTGCTGATAATGAGGTGATCAGGACCTTCTGATGACCACAGAGTCAGATGAGAGCTGATGTAAATTACTGCAGCATTATTTTTTATTGCATTTATCTTCTTGATTATATTTACTTTTCTCAACATAATGACTTCAATAAAAATCAAAACAACATATATATAATATATTATATATGGAATAATTAAAATAATGTCCTAATCAGGTCACACATAAATAATTCAGAAACAAAAACATGACTTATTGGTCTGACTTGTCGATCCCAGGGCGTCAGCGTCTGACGAGTTCTGAACCAGACTCCACAATCAACTATCTGACAAATTGGACCTTTAATGAAGAAATTAATTATTTTTGAGAGATAAGTCTATTTTGCTATTCTCCCACTGCTACCTGCTCTCCACCAGTTTGAGATCACATCTGTTGATGCCGTTTAATCTCATCACGCTGGATTCAGAAAATTCGATGTTCACCTCGTACATCTGTTTCTAATAAACCCATCAAATACAACCAGTTTTTGAGTATGTGAATGTAAATGTGAAGGTTGAGAGTTCGTCCTTCCTTCAGGGCAGACAACGCATGAATGAGCCTCACTCTCGACCCCCCGCTGTGAATCACCTGAGTCAGTGAGACAGTCCCACATGCAGCCAGCGCAAGTAGTTAAAACACAGGCACGTCATGGAAATATATTATAAAAAAAACAATATTTCAAATGATATTTTAAATGCAGCTGGAACATGAACATACAGTAATATGCATCATGTCTGTCTGCTCTGGTTCTACATGTAGAACCTTCTCTTAGAATTCATCTGATGTCGTACATTGTCTTCATCACAAAGCTCAATCCTATCGACTTCACTGGTTCACAGAAGAGCCATTAAAATCATCCAAGAGGAGTTCTGACACCAACCAGCTCACACAGCTAAACACAGACAGAGAAGACACACATGTGCGTGTACGGTTTGTATTCACTGTGCTCTATTGTCTGAAACTACAATGTTCGGATTACAAGTCCCCAAGTCCTCAGTGTGTTTATCTCGCTCAAACATTCCCAGATTAAGTGAGAGCTGCATTTTTTTTCTTATTCTATTTTTTAGAACAGAAAGATATGGAGGGAGAGGCAGGTCCAGGCCACAGCTTGCAGACCCCGCAGTGAGCAATAACAAGATTTGCTTCAACGTTTTGCTCGTGGTGCCTAATTAGAGTGACCTCATCAACACCATTAAGAAAAAGATTTACCCAGTCGCTTCATTTTCTCTGTGTTCGGGGGGGTTTCTGCAGACAAATGCTGCCTGGTTGCATTGAAAAGCAGTCAGATGTGACCGAGGCTTAATGGCTTTTTCAACAATCCTCACTGTTTCTAAAAGTTAATGTTTGTGGCTGGCTTTTCTTCCTTAATTAAACATTTCTCAGTTCCTCACAGAAGAGGCACACATGATGAAAATCCTCTCTGAATGGTGGCTGCGTGCAGAAATGGACGGTGCACTGCTTCTGGATGTGAATCACCACACTTGGTAATAAAGTAACATGTTGTCAAACTGTTCGCTGTGGCATAAGCTGCCGCACCATCGTGGGGATATCCAGCCGCTAAGCATGAGCTCAGAGAGTTTTAATCCTGGGCGAACTCAGCAAGCTCACCAGCAGAGAGGGTGTCAGCAGAGAAAGCCTCAGACGCACGACAATGGAGAGAGTGACGCAGAGACAGGAGGAAACTCTACAGCTCTATTAGCTTCAGGGGGCGGCAGCGAGGAGCGCTACAGCATATCTGTTCTCCTCCGTGATGCCACCATGAGATAGGAGCTTTTTATTCCTTGTCTAAGAACAAATGTGAGATTTGTCACGCGGTCTGTATCATTCTCGTGTTCCCAAATGCAAAATGTGACATAAACATAAACAAAGATGATCTGTGTCATCAGCTGCAGTAGATGAAGAAGATGCAATGGTGGAGAATCAAGTAGGACGAGGAGGGAAATATGACACAAAGGATGTTATTATGTTGAATCCTCTCGGTGAGAATCGGGCACAGAGTGTCATCAGTGTGTGTGTGTGTGTGTGTGTGTGTGTGTGTGTGTGTGTGTGTGTGTGTGTGTGTGTGTGTGTGTCCTGGAGATATCTAATGTAGAGGGAACTAGGTGTTCATATGTCTGTCTTTCTGTCTGGGCTCATTTAAACGTTGTTGGAGAAAGTTTAGATATATAAATACTATAATGTAAAGATCCACTCAGAACACAACTTCACTCCTCAGTTTCAGGCCCTCTTCCCTTCAGTCAGCTGTTCTCCACCTACATCAGCGCCATGAACTACATGTAACCTAAACGCTTCTCTGAGGAATGTTTCATCCTCTTCGCTGAATTGTGCAAAATCATTTTCCCATTAGACTTTGGCATTGAAGGACGACACATTTTGGGTCCTATTAGCTCGCAGTTAGACAAAAGTGAAATGAGATTAGTGAGGCCTGATCTCTCTGCGGCCACAGCTCCAGCCTCTGTCATCTGCTAAACAGATTAGGAACGCTGCCGCAGACTGATGGAGGTGATCGGACTGCTGTTAACGCTTTGTCTCCGATGACTGTGATGAACATTTAATTGCTCGAGTCAACGAATCTGTAAAGACTTTGGAAGCACATGAATACTGGCAGGCGATGAAAGCTGGCCTTATTTTGGCCCATTCTTGTTGAGCGGTGCATTTGTGAGGACTCTGAGGGGTAAGAGGCAGCAGGGGTTGTTGGGGTAACCTTAAACTCAAAGAGCTTTTGATTATAGAGCGAATGCTTTCAGCACCTCGGACTAATTAGAAAGTCTGAGGTTGAAGTATATGAATAACACTTTCTGCATCACAAAACTTTCCTTGATGTAGCTGAGTGGAGCATTCGACCAACTCTTAACATTTTGGCTCACTTGACAAGGGCTGGAAAATGTAGAAAATCAGCTGCCAAGGATACATTAATCAGCATCAACTGATTGATATGATTAATTCTTAATAAAGAGCAGCTTCGATCCTGAATTTGTCAGTGTTTCTTGTGGTTTAGCTTCCTACGTTGTGGTGTGGGAGTGTGTCAGTACACCGTGACGTCACTGTTGCAACATGTCCTCATACCTGAAAGACTGAACACGTCTATTGATGATAACAAAATGATATATATGATATACAGACATACCAGACCTACTTTGTCACGTGTTTAATGCTGTGAAACTGTGGCACCTCATTGAGGTTTAGGCAGCAGAAAAACTTGGTTAGGTTTAGGAAAAAAATCTTGGTTTGGGTTAAAATAACTATACTAGTTATGTAACTGAAGCTGTGCACAAAACTGAAGTCATTTACAGCAAATCACTTAAAATACCACAATACCCATGCGCCTCAGCTGCCGTTGCTATGGTGAATAGCAGTTGCTATGGAGAATAGACATGAATCAGAAGTGTTGTGAATTCAGCTGCCTCGTCATTGTGGTGGAGAGACATCAGAGACCTCAGAATTGTACCCTGCATGTTAAAGTGAATTGATTTAAGATGCATTTGTTTTCCAACAGTTGTGTTTTTTAGCTGCAGATCGTCTTCACATGTAACAGGATCAGAATCTGGATGCACATAGAAATGCACTCATTGAAAGTGGTAGTCGACTTCTTTCTTTACATGTTTATACAATAAAACATTAGTTTTCTTTATCAAAGAACAAGAACCAAGTGTTTGCTGTGCTCCAACTACCAGTCACCTTTGAACCACTGTCTGAGCAGAAAATGACTTTCACTTCTGGAACCAAGTGTGCCTGGGATAATTTCATATCCCTATTTGAGACAGGATGAATTAGTTTGGGTTTAATTTAAGTTCTTCACGGTCCAAGTGTGTCTGTCGCGTTCAGCAGGGACGACGTCTGAGAACAGACGAGGACTGAATCTCGCAGACTGCCTGATTCATTTACCAGAGACGAAGTTTAATGACCTGCTGTTAATTTCGACCCAAACTCCACAAATGAAGCTGCTCGGTGCCTAACGGTACAGGAAAGTGGCTGTAAAGAGTAAAGAGTACTCACTGTGTAGGCGTGGGACAAAATGAAAGCAGAAATTGAACCTTTCCGGAGAGAAAAGCTTCTACGTGAGTGTGTTGAAAACATTCCCTCATTCCGATGTTGCTCAGACCACAGCAGTCTCTCTTTATGCAGCTCAGCATGAGAGCATCTCATCAGTGATGGCTGCCACAGCCAGTACACAAGTGGCAGGATGCCGACTTACGCCAGGCCAGCTAATATCTGATGTATGGACTCCGTTCCCCTTCGTCAGCAACTCATCACAGTTATATCGTGGAGAGGGAAATCACTCATTAGTTTATTACACTGGAACACACATATGTCCACGTCAATAAGCCTGATTAACTCACATTTGATCAATACACATTTACAAGCAACATGCCAATCTGCTGACCCCGTTGCGCTGCTTGAGAAACAGCCTGCAGCCTCAGGATTACCGACACACTCAGCATCCAGCCGTGTTTACCTTCAGTCTGAAGTGCACTTCTCTGGTCCGTGCATAATGAGTGTTAGAGGCCAGCTAATGTACGGTATTGTATGTACCTGAGCACGGGTCGTGAATGATTGAACAGAAGGTTTTTGCAGAGTCAACAAGATGAGGATGTAATATAAATAATGTGATGCAAATACACACTGAGTCTTCATGAACACAGGCTGCATATAAGGAACCCAGCAACAATCATTTAACCCTCTTAAGAATATATTAGGGACGTTAAATAACACATCTGCTAATAGCAACGCAGCACATGCACTCTGCTGCATGATCCTCAGAGGAGAAGCCTGACATGATTTTCTGCCTGAGCAGAACTCAAACACAACACGGAACCATCACAGCATATCATGCCTCAGCACAGATATGAAGAATTAATGTGCGGTTTTGGTTAATGCTGTGCACAACATGGCTTATTCCCACCATATCAAAAAGTCATAGGTCCACTCATTAAAGTTTCAGACACTGACCGGCCCACAGTGGATCTTTCACCGTAACACGAGCGCTCCCCTGGCAGTGCTTAAGGACAGCTATCCATTAATCAGCCGGAAGATAGACTGAGAGACGTCTCTTAATGCTTGTGTGCAGCCCTCATGTGCACTAAAGGATTGTCGTAAACGTCTTGGATGCATACATTGTCATGAGTTACAGCGGAGAGCTGTGAAGCATTCGCAAATAAAAGTCAGAGGAGTTTATTCCTTAAATGAAAAATGTGATTTTACTGAGTAAACACAAGGACGTGTTTGCCTACAAGAGTTAGAGGATCTTTGCTAAAGCTCAACCTTAACACGACCTCTCTCCTCCGCTTCAGTCTGTTCACAGTTCTCAAGAGGAGTCTACGCCATTTTCGGATTCTACGACAAGAAGTCTGTCAACACCATCACGTCATTCTGCGGGACGCTCCATGTCTCCTTCATCACCCCCAGCTTCCCTCTGGATGGGACTCAGCAGTTCATCATCCAGATGCGACCTGATATCAAGGGGCCCCTCCTCAGCCTCATCGAGTACTACAAGTGGGACAAGTTCGCCTACCTGTACGACAGCGATCGAGGTAAGACACCATTTTGTGTTTCATGAAAGCGTCTTGCGGGATCAGATTAACCGAAAGTTGCCTTTTGCCCATTTAATTTCCTCCTAAACAGCTCTAAGCCTTTAAGCCTGCCTTTTTTGTATCATCGTGTTCCAGCTCACACTGAGGCTACGTTACATTTACAGTGAGGGAACATTTAAAAACCCAAGATTTTTAATGACTCTCTGTAAAATTCCACCAGACTTACTTGCTGTCCTTGGAGATCGTTGGGTTATAACACTGTTCGGATGCACAGCATGAGTCTGTGGGAAGCTGCAGCCATTCTAATGGAATAAATATGTGGATACAGCTTCATATTTACTCCTTTTGGTGAACAAAGTAATTTCCTCTCTCTCAGAAAAGGGAGCAGCGATTTGACTTCATTCAATCCAGCGATCGCGGCTGAACTGCCTCTTTCAGAACAAGCAACAGTTATATGCTAAACAGCCTGCGTGTAGCACAGCGCAGGTAATTCTGGGGAAAGGGCATTTTGGTTCATAACAAACAGCTTGTCACATACAATCAGCGATAGCACCTGCTGTGTTCGAGGGCCTGTTTTATGTAATATCAAGGGGAGGAGAGGCAGAGTCATATCCGACATACAGTCGGGGTGATGATGTGCCCCGCAGACGTGGACTCACTCGGTCTTCGTAGAGGTGTGACCTGTTTGCATCGTCCGTGTATGATATGAACACTGAGTGCTCGAAATCTAAATCCTTTCTGTATGTTCAGGGCGGACATTTTGACTCGTCGTAGGAGGAGAAGCACAGGTGTGGCCATGTAAACCTATTGTACTAGACTCCCAAGATAAAATGATGAACCTGAAAATGATCATAATATATCTCCTGTAACTGAAACTTAAAAAAACGGGAGCTCTCATTGGCTGCAGTGTAACAACGCGTTCCCTTACTTTGTTTTTCCACTCAATAGAATCCAATGTGCGGTTTTGGTTTGTTGCACATTCACTTCATGTCCTTTTTCAGACATGCACTGCTTCACATTCACACCTGGGAGCTACCCAGTCCTGTATTGGTGGCCTCCGGGTCAATGTGGCCTTTTACTGAAGAGAGAAATATCCTCACACACACACACACACACACACACACACACACACACACACACACACACACACACACACACACACACACACACAGTAACTGTGTTTTTCATGGACAATATTTCTTCATTCTGATTCAAACTTAACTGTTTACATGGAACCTAAATGATTTAATCTGATAAAGATGTGTGTTAACATGGTTAATATTTTCCCATTGATCATAATATTAATGGTTTGCACCACCCCTCTTGATCTGATTGAATTGATTTGGTCATTTATTCTGCTTATTAGTGGAATATTAGGGTCCATGTAAACACAGCTAATGTCAAACATCACCATGGTCTGTCAATCCGTTACACGTACAGACCTTCCACAAGACGAGTAAGAGATGCTTCATAGCTGTCCATGAGGAAAAATAACATTCAGTATGTCTTATTCTGTGCATTAATACAGAAATAATGATATAAAAAAAACATTCTTATGGAATATGAGAAAATGTTCAGTCAGACCTAAACGTGTCTCTGTGCTGAGACTGTGCACCTGTTATTGCGATCCTGGATAAGATCCCAGATTGATTTTATGCGAGGCAGTCAGAGATGAAAAATTATCCTCCTCATACTGTAATATCCAGACTTACTTCATATTCAAATCCGTTCCGTCTCTATTCTTTGATCCCTTTCATCAGTCACTTTTTCTTCTTTTCGATGCTGATGTAAGTCTGGAAATTTTCATTTTCTTGGCAGACGTTTTTCTTCACTGTCTGAACGGTTCGACACAGAATACGTTGTTTATCAGCCGTGGCAAGTTTGTGTTTTTCCAACTCACATCCAGCGTGTGAATATCACAAAATGGCTTTTTAAAATGGGAAACAGCTGAGAAAGACAAAGTAAGGTGTGAGGTTAAAGAACACGGGACTGTGGCTTGTGTGTTATCTCACTTTGACTCATTTTGTCGTGTCGTCTGAATTACGATTCTTCTGAGGACAATGCAGCCTCCCGCAGCACAGAGGGACCATCCAGGACTGAAAATAAAATCTCCTCTAAAAATTAAAGTTTCGTTCTATTTTAATACTTTTACTGCAATGGAAGAATATAATCAAGGCCTCGGCAGTATCAGCTTACAGTGGGATAATATTGTAAAGTCATTTTAAATAGGGTTACACTTTTATAGCCCTTTTATTACCTCGCTTTACAGAGAGAAAATCACTCATTATTTTTATTTTCTGAGGAGGTTTGGGATCACTTTTAAAAAGCGCTTTGAGGGCACTGAATGGCACTTGAAGAATTCCCAAAGATAGCTTACAGGAACAATTAAATATCACACTCGGTGGCTTAAAGTAATACGAAGTGAATCTATACTCTGAGAAGTGGGATACCCAGTGTAGTGCCAATGGCTTGGGAGGGATTTAATGCATTTCTGCTCTGCATTACCTTCAACACGCTGTCGTTTCCCATCACTTAGTATCTGCCGCTGCACCTTTTCCCCTCACACACACACACACACACTTTGCCTTCACTTGATCCATCTACAGTATCTTCCTCCCTCTCATCCCTTCCCACATGGTCCCCTTCCTCTTCAGCCACAGCCCATTGCTAATCTTTCCCAGTCAGCCTGGCTCTGACTGACGGCAGAGCCAAACGCCGTTCCCCTTCCAAAATCGGAGCGCAGGCTTCAACCAGCTGCTTCAGATCGTCCTCGCGCCGACGCTAGCGCTGACCTGCTGTCTCTACTGTACATCCGCGATGGCCCTGTTGTGCATATTTCATCATTGCATGGCTGTCTAATTAGGTCAGTGTGATCCACTCATTCCCATGGCAACCGAAGTGTGGAGAGAGAGAGAGATGGAAAGTGACTGAGCTGGCTGGTAAATGATGCAAGGATGAGTGTGTGGGTGTTTCTCAGTCAGAGAGGGAGAGGAGGCAGTAGAGTTGCCGCTGGTTATGATGAATTCTATTAGCACACTGAGACTAATAGATGGACCAACACCACCACTGTCAGCTGTTGTCAGTAAGTAAGTCAGTTGAGATACTGGATGTTTGTAGGTGGGTGGATAGACACTGTGAGCGCTCCTTCTTGTATTCCTTTGGCTCACTGAAATGCACATTCTCACCGAAT
Source organism: Diplodus puntazzo (assembly GCA_963678695.2). NCBI lineage: Eukaryota > Metazoa > Chordata > Actinopteri > Spariformes > Sparidae > Diplodus > Diplodus puntazzo. Next base: position 34,908,018 of record OZ023158.1, read on the forward strand.
CTTTGAATTTAAATTTTGAATTTGTCGTAATTCAGGAAAGAAACAAAGAAAAGCTGCAGGGAAACTGGTTCTTTGGTCACCATTTCTATAAAAACAGCACAGTATCTTGGATTCTTCACCAGCATCCAGCGTCAGTGTTTTAGGATTTAAACATTTTATTTATATCCCAAATGATTTCAACAATGTTCAAACCCAGAGAAACACACATTCCCACAATCCTATGGAATCGTGCCTCATTGCCAGATTTTGTGTGAATTCAGCTGAAGCGTATAGCTTCATCCCGTCTGCTGTGTGTGGCTGCCGGCCAGCTCTGTGGGTGTGTAGTCCAGCCACGCCCCTGACCAGTTCAATCTGTAGCTCACAGAGGATAGGCCTGTTCATCGGGCATCATGCGGAAACATTCGTCACAGGGCTTGGAAAAATTGCGTTTTCACTTAAAAGCATACAGAATTTTCACATATGAATACATGAGAAACTCTTCTGGAATGAAACCTCCAAAACAAAAATAACTTCCTCTCAGTCCGAGCTCCGACCACAGGAACAGCCACTGGCTGAGCTCCTTTGTGCACCTTTTGCTGTGATTATCACCATTTTGCCGCTGTGACTTTGCCTCTTGCTATTGCTGTTCAGCAGCGTTTTGTGTCAGCATCTAAACTGTGCCATCAGCACAGTCAGCCACTCACGGCTGCTGAACCCTGACTGGTGGACACAGCAGAGGAACTGGTTGTTGCTGCTCATGACAAAAATCTTGTAACAGCTTAATTGTCTTATTCTTGATTTGTTTTAATTAGCATGTTCCGTAATATTTGTTACCTGTTAAAGTACCATGAAAGAATTTACAAAGCCACGATCATCTATGAGAAGATGGACCCTCCTAACAAAATGACCATGCTGATTCTGGTTCTGTCTCTAATGGCAGCCCTGCAGGCAAGCTCAAAACTCTGCTCCCATGTCTTTCAAACAGAGCTCATAACCACTTACCAACTGATTTAAGTGCTGCTTAGTATTGGTATTATGCGGAAGGTGGACAGGTATACCTGGGGAGAGATGTTGGACCTTTACCACAGTGGATGAGCGAGGAAACAATAGCTGGAAGCAAAGAGATTATAGCTTATATGAAGCTGCATTTGCAGGTATTGAACTGCTTTCCTCTATGCATTATTTATGAGCCTCTTCTTATTTGAATAGTTTTGCATGACATTATGCGAATACTCATACTTTAACGTACACTGACTCATTGAGATATTGTGATCAATGAGCGTGAAGTTAAGCTGTTACAGTCGAGGCTCATGAGAAGAGATGAAATAACCTCCTCACTGGGAACAAGAAGTTACGGTTTACTATTCCTTCAAAAAATCACACAATAACGAAAAGCTACTTTACACACTAGCTTGTGTCCCGTTATCCTCCTCTGACCTTTTAAATTCAGGACAACTTCGGGGTAAATGCGAGATCACATAACTCTCCAGTGCAGTTATGGCTCTGTGCCTGTTTGAATGGATGGCATAATGTTGGCTGCCAACCACGACATAACATACGTCTCACTCTAAAAAGAAGCGATAATAAGCCATTTTTTTCCAAGGGGAATATGCAGCAATCTGTGAACTGCAGAGGAAACCAGTGGAGCCAAATCTCCACTTGAGTTCTGGATTTAGAGCAGCGACAAATGTTTTTATTATACAGTTATCACAAGGCTCATTGTACAGATACATAGATACAATCTGGAGTCGGCTGATGTGCAGCAGAGCAGAGAAAGAAAGCCGATCATTAGAGTTGTGTAAACAGCGGTGGACTGCGTGACCTTCTGATGATTGTGGGGGTATTAACGCAGCGGTAAAGACACCTGTGAAGCTGTGTTAGACTGAAAATACACCTCCAATCCACACATGCCACAGGTAATAATGCATTACTCACTACTTGTTTCAGTTACTTGTCCAAGTCACTCCTTTAAAAGAGCAGTTTGTAAGATGGTTGATTGTTAAGTGTCATTCCTGGGTCATTTAGTACTGATGCTTCTGGTTAGCGAACAAGCCAGACCTACTGGATAATTCGTCAGTATTTGACGACCTGTGAATGAGACTCCTTCAACGTGCCGGATGTTGGCTTGCTGGATCTGAGAGTTGATATTGTGTTTGTCGGTGCAGATTTGCTTGGTACAGGTGCTGCAAGTCAGGAGAAATGACCGGCATCTGCAAAAAGAGGAGGATTACACCTTTAGATAACTCTAAAATGCTTTTATTTACAGGTTGTGATTGTTTGCTGTGACTCATTGGCTGTAGCAGCTCATGATGTTCAGTGAATCCCTGCAAATCATTAGCTGGCTGCATTTTAACAGAACGCTTCATAGCAACCTCCAGCAGGGAGGTTTTGACCCAGGTCTGTTTGTTGGTTGGCTGGTTGGTTCTGCTGTATTTAAGTGTCTAGTGTTTATATAATGAGTACAACAGGGGGACTGTGGGGCCTTGGCAGAGGTAGACACTCTACTGAATGCCATTGTAGTTTATTCTTTAATACAATAGATGCAACATGTGGGTCTGAAGGCATTGGAGTTTTTGGAGGGCATATTTGATGTTTGAGTTGGACGGAGTAATGCAAGTAATGGAATGAGCAATGTGTCTAATTGCTTTTGCCAGTGAGCGATTCATTCTGTACTCCTGAGTACTTAATACAAACGACCTGATTGATTTAACTTGTTACAGCATGCACAAGGCCTCTTAGCTCAGATAAATGACAAATCTGTATCCATTGTTTAAAGTTTGCTTGTGGCTACAGTCACTCCTGGTTAGGTCCATTTCATCTTAACGATATTTAAGTGAAGAAAATATTTAGCTACTGAACAAACATAGAACAGCGGTCAAGGTGTTGTCATTGATGTCTCGTTATCTTGCCACCACCCACTAAAATAAGGTTTTTGAGAATGTGCCTCTGCAAAGTGATTGTATTTTAAGATTTTGGGTGAAGCTGTAACTTTGTCCCACATTAAATGAGGAGTCTTGTATGTGAATGTTTCTTTAGAACAGTGTTGAGGCTGCTGTATCAGACCCCTTTTAATGAAATAATAATATGGAGCCACATCGAACACTAATGAGCGCGGTACAAGGACACCGACATCTTCACATACCGCTCAAAGACAGAAGCTGCCTAAAATTAGAATTTAACCTTAACCACCAAAAATGCATAGTCCTTGCTTTATCTTCACTTTAATCACTTTTATCTCTCTAAATTCTAATTATCTCATTTAATAAGCATCGATGAAACAGTCACATTTAACCACACCATAATGGCCTTACTGTAATTGTGATGTATAGTTCATTCAGATAAAACTGCAAGCCTCCATTTTCCTCCCCGCCATCATAAAACCACCGCCGTGCGTCGCATGAAATTGATTACATCTGTAATTCACCTCACTGTAGCACGGCGGAATGAAACACTCGACCCTTTTATCAAACCTCTCTCCAACTGCCCTCTGCAGACCAGGGATCAATATCAGTGGGATTCAGCTGTGAAACTAGATAGAGAGGGCGATGGGAATACAAGTTAAAATGGAGACTGCAGTCTTTGCCTTTAACAGACTGCGCTTCTGATTGATCGACAGCTGCTGCATATAATTGAATTACTCAGAAACGGCGGCGTGTGTCTGTTCATTAGTTTTGCAGGTCGTGAGGTAAAGAATAAAACAGGAGTACAAAGGATGCTATCGATGTAAAGAGTATTATTATCAACACTCGACCAGTTCTAGAAAGAGCAGAGGTAAGTTTCCTCCAGCCTGTTTGAGTTCTTCAACTAAACATGGTCATTTTCTCTGGTGAGTCAGCGACTGATGAGGGAGAGATGGAGGAAGTCACATGTCTGTATCTTTCCTAAAGGCCGAGAGAAGGGTGAGAAGAGGGAACGAGGACAATGAGCTCGTTAGCAGTCACACATTCATGTATTTTACATTTCATGGCAAGTAGATGGTGATTACCAACCAAATAATTGAAACTTCCTTCAGATTACCTTCCAATGACCACAATAATTAGCTCAAAATGTATTGAACATTACCCCAATATCATTTAATGATGGCATTCAGCTATTTTCTTACCATCAGTCAATAATTAGCAAATAGATTAACTTCAATACATTTCCAGGAAACTTCCAACTTATCTCTGCTTCACTTCTGCTGATCGCACCACTTTCATTTCAGACTAGTTTCTGTCTAACTTCCCCTCAGCAGGCCACTGAATGGAGATGAGCTGTTGCAGGTTCAGACAGAATAGCGGTGATGACATGGGCAGTCAGAAGAATGTCTTACTAGGAATTATTTAGTTTGAGAAAGATTTGTTACATTCGGTGTTTGATTTCTGAGAGACAGGATAAAACAACTGCCACACTGTTAAAGTCGTTTGGTCTGATGGAGGAGGAAAGCTGCGACTGCAGCGTGACACTGAAACCTGATGTTGTGGTTTCTGATATTAACACCAAAGGGAATCATGTGTATATAGAGAATAACGACAGAAACAGAAGTGACCGCTGGGTCACGCCACAGGAGAGGGAGAGGGCACCATGGAAGAGAGGGTTTAGCCAAATGTATTATATACATTACATATATAATATGTAAATATTAATGTTTTTTCTTGTTATTAATTTGTTTGCAAGACCGACATTTTAACTTTATAAAAGCAGACTGGTATTATTCAATGATGGTCGTGTGATTTTAAATAAAGGTTGAGGTAATTATTGTTTTGATGATGTTATCTGGTAATTACCACCTACCAACCATGGAGTGTAAGCAGCCTGTAAAATGAAGTGTTGCCAGGTTAGTTTACTCTTTGTGTTGTGGTGTTCTGTGGTGGTGACCGTATCATACGCTGAAGCCTGCTCAGTTTTAATGTAACTGCAGATGTTTGAGCTTGAAGATTGAGCTCCGTCCCGTTTTAAAGTTTCGGGTTCCCGTGCCGCTGCAGACTGTGTGATTCAGTGAAATCCATCAGAACACGCGAGCAAGTGGATCTTGAGCAGAGACTGTTTTGTGAATGACTAAATCGTTTTGAAAATTGAGAGGGGAAAAAAATCACAAAAGGTCGTGTTCGAAAATGCGATCATAAATCCGCAGTACGAAACTTTCGATGTTGCTGCAGTCAAGTGTATCGTCAGACCCACTTTCCTCCTACGTGCTGGTCAGGTTCATGGCAGAACATCTGTGACTCATCGTGATGAGCTCTTTACATAAGGCGTCGAGTCTCTGTAAAACCTCCACAGGGTCTGAATCTGCAGACAGTGAATGCAGCCGATAAAAGAACTATAAACATCCACGGTTTTCAAGTCTGACACATAATTTGTTTTTCAGTTTATTGTCATATTTTCTGTATCCCTGCCGCTGCTGTTGGTGCTCTGTTCCCTTTGTGTGGCCACTTCTAACCCTCGCTGTGCCCGGACGAGTCCACGCAAAATGATAAACAAGCCAAAAAAGCATCCCAGACATTACCGGAGGGATATTTTGGGGTAAATTGACAACAGAGAGACAGAGATTGTGCAGACAAACAAAGACAAACAAGTCATGTCTCTGGTTTCTAGAACTTGTCTAAAAGCCTTCGGTATCAAAGCATTCTGGGAATAAATCAGTCCGACAGAGTCTGAATAACTCTGCTTTTGTTTGGCTCCTCAGGCCTGACGACACTGCAGGTTGTTCTGGACACAGCAGCAGAGAGGAAGTGGCAGGTGACGGCCATCAACGTGGGGAACCTGAAGGATGAGAGGAAGGATGAGGCCTACCGCTCCCTGTTCCAAGACCTGGAGAACAAGAAGGAGAGGAGGGTGATCCTGGACTGTGAGCAGGACAAAGTGAAGGACATCATGGAGCAGGTCGAGTGTTTGCTTTAATTCACTCTGGTAGCTTTGAGCTGCTGTTAGCGGGATGCTGGAGGATTCACTTCCACAGTGTTAGAGCAGTTTAGACGTCACTACGCTGCAGCAGAGACACAACCTGCAGCATTTTGTGTGACTTTAACCTGATGAACCATCAAAGGGAAACTTCAGTAAGTAAAATAGATTAAAGAAATTCACTGAGACCTCACAGTACGAGTGTTATCTCAGGTTTGAGGTGAAGGAGATGTTCAACACGTATAGTACCTGTTTTCTTGTTTGGTCCACTTTTCTTCTTTTAACTTTTTCCGTATTGAATTGATGGTTCTGGGTTTTGGATTTAAGTTTAAAAATAAACACTGGGTGAGGACGTCCTGTGTCGAGTAGGCGAGTATTTAATGTCCATGTCTTCCTCTGTGTAGATTTGTAAAACTATAGCTGTTCCTTAGCTCTCTAGCTCCTACACTGCTGACAATGATATACATTTTGTCTGATATTAGGGCTAAAATGTGCTAAAAGTCTGTGCGAGTGAGTATATTTGGGTTTTCTATTGAGTGTTTTGCTGTGTTGCATTACAGCATTAATATCAGACTTCACAATCCAATAATTTCTTTCTTTCTAGTTCTCAGTATTTGCTTAAATTAGGACCCATCTGTAGGTGAGAGAGTTAATATTTAGCTAAATAGTGGCGATTGTCAGAACAAATGCAGTTTACAGGATGTTAGCACACCAGACTTCATTGGGCACGTCTGCGGCGTGTTCTGGCCGCAGTGTTGGAGCTGGTGACGGTCCCAGCAGGCCCGCCACCATGTGCTTCAGAAGCAGCTCTCCACTCTGCTCAGCAAGAAAAGAGCCGAGTCTATTTTTGACAACAGAGCAGATCGAGCCAGGCAGGAAGTCAGACACGAGAAAATAAAACGCCCTGTGCAAACTTGGTATCTTCGAAAAAAGTTTGAAATAATAACAATAAATGCTGATGAAATTATGAAATAACCGCAACAAAGAACCAAAACCACACACTCTTACTGACTACAGTAAACTGAAAGTGAACAGAAAAAGAAGCCTGATTGTAAACGATTAAAGCACAGAACTGATCAATCCTCTTTGTATTTGGTCGTAATATGTCATTTGGAAACGGTCATGCAGAAGGGAGAAAAACTCATTATGTGAGAATAGCACTGAGAAGTGTAAATAACACGCGGAATGATCTCCATGTTTTTCTTTTAAGTGGGGGACAGCAGGAAATGCTAACAACCCAATCGTCCCATAATTACTCCTGTAGGACAAAAGTGATATTCAGTTGAATTATGTGCGTTTGAAACAACGCTACGAAAAACAACCGTGTCACGCGGACCCGGCAGTCCGGCAGATGTAGAGAGGCGCCATAACAATTACACTAATTGTTCATTTGGGCTGTAAACAAAACTGCAATTAAAGGCAAAACAGATGCACGTAAACAGGTTATTTTCACTCTACCTCTACCCAGGAGAGAGGCTTATCGATTAGCATTTAAAGAATGCCAACGTCTCTTTAACCCGATGCTGAATGAAGTCGGTGCCGCAGTCTCGGTGCCTGTTTATCAGTGAAAAACAGCGTCCGCTCAGGTGGAAGTTTCTGCTTCATGTTAAAGACATTTATGTTGGAGATTTGAGACGTTTATTATTCAAATCTGCCTCGAGTAGCAGCCCTGACAAACAGAGGACCAGCCGAGCAGGAGGATTAGTTTCAGGTGTGTCATTTATGTGAGGCACTGAAACGGTGGTTTGAAATATTTCTGTTATTTTCTGCTTTTTTTCTCTCTGTTGCTCTGCTGATAAAAGAAGTGGATGGGGAATTGGATATCTCTGTCTCGCTGTATCTTTGACTGTGAATGCCACATTTTTTTCCATGATAATGGCCAGAACTGTCAGCCATGTTAGGGATGATATAATGACAGAATTATAACGCCGGAACACAACGGTACATCTGTGTAGTCGGAATAAGCATTATTACATTTGTGACTGTCTTATCTCTGGTAGTCACATTCTCAGTTTATTAAGGAATCACAGTGGAAGTAAAACAAATAATAAAGAGCCGGCAGTTCTATGGTGAGTCATTTTAAACTGTATTAGCAAAGTCACAATCTGTGAAGACGAACTTGTTTCAGAGACTTTATTAATGCCGACTTGTTTGCCTGACACTTATTGATTTATCCCAGCGGGAACTCATTGTACTGCCTTGTATCTGTGTGCAGGTCATCACGATTGGCAGACATGTTAAAGGATACCACTACATTATCGCCAATCTGGTAAGTTTACACGATTACTACATTTGTTTATGCCATTATCGTTTATTTCCTGGCTTCAGTGTTATAAACGTTCTTGTGCATGTAAAAGGTCTTTAAAGTTAGGAGCTCCAGTGTCCCACAGAAAACACTGCTCCTGAAACGCCTCGCCACCATCACCACGTCACACATTTGCATCATTTTTACCTACAACTATGGTAGAAGTGAAGCTAACTGGAAGCTGAAAATGAGACACAGCCACTGGGAGACGTGGTGAGCTGTGCAGGCTCAGGCGTGTGTGAGCGGACCAATCAGAGAAGGCTGGGTATTGGGGACAATCTGAACAAACTGATGTCTTTTTTCAGCACTAAAGCATGTAAACCTATTCTAGCAGCAACCCAGAATAAAAGTATGAAAGTAATATTTGTCTCAATTTCACGTTTTCAGGGTTTCATTGATGGCGACCTATCCAAAATCCAGTACGGCGGTGCCAACGTGTCCGGCTTCCAGATTGTTGATTTTGACGATCCCTTGGTTTCAAAGTTTGACCAGAGATGGGAGGCCCTAGAAGAAAAGGAGTATCCTGGTGCAGACAGTAAAATAAGGGTGAGTTTAAGCACACATGCACTTGAGTTTTTGTTTTATTTTGTTATTTATTGGCCTGGCAGCATTGTTGGTTGAAAATGTCTCTGTAAGCACTTAAATGTGCCGGAGTTGCTTTTAATGTGTTTATAACCTCGATGTAAATGATGCTGCCTCGCTCTGCATCGTCCACACTAACACTCACATGTTCACATTGTGTGCATTATTAAACACGTCTCTGGGTGAAGATTAGTATGCACTGTTACACAAGCACAGGTCTTTTATCCTGAGATCAATTCTACAATTTTTTACACATATTGCAGCGTAGATTAAATTAGGACGTCATATACGAGCCATTTCATGTGACTCGTTCAATATCAGCTGCCACTCTTCGTCTCCAGCCTCAGAGACGGTGTGACCTGCTCATATTTGAAATATCAGCCATCTTCAAAAGTTGAATGTCTTTTTATTGCGACACAGCTCGACTTTTGCCAGCAGTTCAAGTCTGGGTGAAAAATCACTCTGACATTTACGACATAGTGCAGCACCGAGCATAAAACAACAGATAAAAAACGAAAATTAAAAGACCACCAGCCCCAGACATATAATATGCACTCTAATTAGGACGCGATGCGAGGGAGGATAATGAGGGGGTGTGATGTGTGTGCGTGGTTTAGAACTTCAGAGGAGGGTAGTTAATCTTCAAAGTGGCTCATGTTGGTCATCCTCATTTGTGCAATCGGTGACTTGAAGGTTTGAAATTAGAGCTAAAGCTTTTTTTTGTTGATGACCGGATGAGACTAAGTTACGCGTGAGCTCTGTGTTTCAAAGCCACTTTGAATGTAGTTTGCCTCAAACCACTGCAGCGAAACATTCGGATGTTGTTGAGACTCATCACAAAATCATCTGCAGTGGAGCAAAACATCTGATTCTTGTTAATTGAGACCCCACAGTTTTTCCTTTTTGAGGGGAAATCTGTCCACCTGTAACAAGTGAAAGAAAAAATCCATTTTGGAGAGAAAGGACCTGCAGTCTCACGCCGGTGTTACATTTCTCATCTCTCTCATGTCCTTATTCAAATGTTCTGACCAGCTGCACTGGCAGACATGGATGTTTCCTGACATCACCGTTTGTTGTCTCTCAGGTCTTAGAAGTTCAAATATTTACCTCCGTCACTGCTATTAATGAATGACAACATGTGCAGTTAGTTGCATCTTTAAAGAATTATTTAGATTCTGATCTGCGTCCATTTATTTTTAAAGGTGCAATAGATACAATTTTGCAATGTTAACTAAAATTATTAACAAGTTTGACATTACAATGTCTACATATTGTGTTGCAGAGGTATCCGCTATAGTTAGCATTGTTAGACAGCTCGTCCTGACCTGTTCCGCTCCAAAGCTCAGCTTGCTGTGTAAAGCTCGCCCTCTGTGTGGTTCTCAGCAAAGAGTCCATTCATTCCTGCAGAAGATGTACATTTTCAAAAAGCTGTCATAAATATCTAGCTTCATTTTTCAAATTGAAAATATTAGCATGTTTTTGTTGGGGACTGTTTTTAGCTGCAGATTTCAGGCTGTCATGAGTATTTATAGCAGCAGGACATACGTGGCATCAGCTGAAAATAGACTACAGAGCGCGAGCTTACAATGAAGGAACACGTCACCTGGTGCAGTTTTTGAACAACAATCAAAGTGTATTGCACAGAGATAATGTTGATCACTGCTGGGTGAAGGTTTACATTGTGTTTAGGATAAGGCGGATGGATTCCTACCTGTCACAATCCTATGCTGAACACCTTCTCCTATTGTTCTGCCCTAGTACACCTCAGCGTTGACGTACGACGCCGTGCAGGTGATGACGGAGGCCTTCCGCTACCTGCACAAACAGCGCATCGACTTCACCAGGAGGGCCAACAATGGCGACTGCCTCGCCAACCCCGCCGTTCCCTGGGCTCAGGGAGTGGAGATCGAGCGGGCGCTGAAACAGGTAACACATCTCACACACACACACACACACACACACACACACACACACACACACACACACATCCTCTTGTTGGTGAAGACATGTTGCCGTGGTAACAGCAGATCTCCCTGAGGAAATGCACAAACGCCCACGAAAGCAGAAAGTACTTCACAGAGATTGATTACAGACTGATGTTTTCACAATGCATTCGGACTCGCACAGATGTACTGACAGCTCTTCTTTACAAGAGAAACAGAGGTCTACCCACAGCCGGTCCTCTGAGCTTTAATGCGGGGTGAGATTAGCTTCACTCCCGCTGAGAAATGAAGCTCGACAGCCAAAGTGAATCCGAAGTGGATTTTTTCCACTTTGTCTGAGGTTTTTTTTTTTGTTTTGTTGTAGCTACAGGTTCTGAACTTGGAGCGCAAGTCAGATTTAAAGTGATTCTGCTTTTTAAGCCAAGGAATCTGATAACAGCGCTCAACAGAGTCTCTGGACTTATTAATATTCAGAAAACATTTACTCTATCTGAAATCGCACAATGGCTGCTACCGTCAGGATCTGAGAAGAAAAAGCACCTTTCAAATACAGGAAATACATTTTTGCAAAGATGCCTCTTGTGTTGCATCAAAGATTCAGGGGAACCATCTCAGATTTCAAAGAGCATTCAATCAACTGACAGGATGTTTAAAGGTTTGTCTCCGGAGAAAGTCCCTGAGCAGTTTGCATGAGGTAGATTTATGGGTAGATTGGTGTCCACAACCCTGACGACTGTGTCCAGGCTGAGAATTATGTGGTGACTGAAGGCAGATGCTCATGAGTTGATCAGTTGTTTCACTGCTCTGATTGGTTGTAAGTCAATCAAATATTGTCCAGTCAGCAGATCCATCCAGGCGCTACTGATCAAATATGAATCAAGATTCTGTTACTGCGTTGCTTCTGAGCTCAAATGTGTTCAGGAACATCTGTGATTCTGCGCTTCAGCTGTAGTATGAGACTGTTTGTGACATGGATGGTTGTCGCTCCATCCCATCGCCCTCAGAGGCAGTTTGGTTTGAGCCCCTTGATAACATTCCCTGGAAATCAGAAATGACTTACAGTAAGCTAGCAGACTAAAACACATTTGGGAATTAGCGAAATGATGCAAAGCTACATTTCCATGAGACTGAATTCCATTCAGCATATTTGTCAGGCTTCAAGTGTGTTTGAGTTGGAAACACCGCATTTAAACATAACTGTGGTAACAGGAGCAATCCTCAGGGTACCTGTAAGCCGCCTTCTGCTGCTTCTTGTCTCGGTCCTTTTGTTGTTTAAATTGGCTGCCAATAAAGAAAAGAGTGAGGATGGAGAATATTTTTCAAGTGTCTCAACGAACGCTGTGTCTCTGCTGCGATCTCCTCCCCAGTCTGGACGCTGATGGTTTCCTTATGTCTCTCCGCTGATTCATAGCTCTGCGTGAAACTCTATTTGAAGAATTTAGGATCACGGCACTAACTTTCAGGTTGAATTAAAGCACGTCCATCTCCACTGTGACGTGTGGTCAAATAGTTGAGCTCAGAGACTAATTTCAGGCATAAACAGACACATCAGAGTAGGAGAGATACAGATAAAACAAAAACCCCTATGTTGATGTCGAGTCTCAGATAATAACCTCTTTTGGAAAACGAAAAAAAAAACAATCACATTTTTATGCATCCACCCCCTAAAATCACACCAGCCGCACAGCTCCATTAGCCGGCAAGATTGCAGCTGAAATGCGTTCACTTTTGGAGGACCTATAATGGATGACAGTTCACAGAACATTTTGTTCAGCTCTTAAAATTGTGCAAATTGTCTCTTTCCAACAACCTGTTTCAGTCAGAAGGCAGTTTGATGACTTATCCACAGCAGAATCAGCAGGCTGGTTTCATGTGGCAGAGAAGTCTTTGTGTGCATGCTGTGAAAGATATAGATAGATAAGATATTTCTGTCTCTAAGGTGCGAGTGGAAGGCCTGACGGGAAACATCCAGTTCGATCAACACGGCAAACGGGTCAACTACTCAGTGAATATCATGGAATTAAAGAGCAACGGCCCCGTGAAGGTAAACATCTGTTGTTTTTTTCTTGTAGATGGTTTGAATCTGCAGGTTATGTTGCGCAGCACTCAAGATTAATCATACTTCATGGATCTCTGTTTTTTCCTCCCGACAGATTGGATACTGGAACGAAGTTGACAAAATGGCCGTGACCAAATCTGATGTCTTCGCAAACGACACGACAGGAATGGAAAACAAAACAGTTATTGTCACCACCATCTTGGTAAATATTAAAATATGATCGTCTAATAAGTATGAACTGCCGTAATTGTGCGTCCCTTCTGCTGTAGCGGTTCAACATCTGCTGCCACACTCGTAAAAGTCGAAGAGAAATTTAAATCTATAATATATCAATATTTGAATTTTGTGGTAAGAAAAGATTGTTTCCTGTTGTAGCACCACTGCTACATGAATCTCATCTTCAAATTGCCACCCACAGTAGCACCAGGATACTAATGTCTCGCTACAGGGATGTGATCAGTGCCCTGTTGTTCTCATAATGACCTGTCACCCTCATGTTGAACCCTCGTCTCTGCAGCTGCATTTTAAATTATAATCCAAACCTCTTGTGCTGAACAGTGTTTTCCCCTTTTTGTCTCCGTCCTTCAGGAAGCTCCGTATGTAATGCTGAAAAAGAACGCCGACCTTTTCGTCGACAATGAGCGCTACGAGGGTTACTGTGTAGATCTGGCTGCGGAGATAGCGAAGCACTGCGGCTTTAAATATCAACTGAAAATAGTGGGGGATGGGAAATATGGAGCCAGAGACGCCGAGACCAAAATCTGGAACGGGATGGTTGGAGAGTTGGTGTACGGGGTGCGTTTCTTTAACTGGATCCTTGATTTCCAAACCTCAACACAATGATTGTTCTCCAGAATAGAATTTTAGACACACAATATAATCCTATTTAATAACTTCCTGTTTTCTTTTTCTTTGTCTTTTGTCTGGCAGAAAGCAGACATCGCTGTGGCACCTCTGACCATCACTTTGGTACGAGAGGAGGTGATCGACTTCTCCAAACCCTTCATGTCTCTGGGAATCTCCATCATGATAAAGAAGCCTCAGAAGTCCAAACCGGGAGTCTTCTCCTTCCTCGACCCGCTGGCCTACGAGATCTGGATGTGTATCGTGTTTGCCTACATCGGTGTGAGCGTGGTTCTGTTCCTCGTCAGCCGCTTCAGCCCGTATGAGTGGCACACTGAGGAGTATGAGGACGGGCAGATCCAGACCAATGAGTCGACTAACGAGTTTGGCATATTCAACAGCCTGTGGTTCTCCCTCGGAGCCTTCATGCGCCAAGGCTGTGACATCTCACCCAGGTAGGTCGGAAAAATCAGTTTTTTTTTACACTTTTTTTACAGTTTAATTGATGAAATGATAACCGGTGACTTCATGCATTTATAACTTATATTATACTCGTATTTCACAGTAACTGCTTACACAGATTATCTTTGGAAGACGAAATAGGCCAGTGAAGAATTGAAACTTTTTAAAAGTTTTCAAGGTCAGCGCTGGTAGTCGCAGTATATTGTCTCTCCTCACTGAATACAGTGTCAGATTATGTCAGATATACAGTACTCTATAGATTTAATCACTTGTGAGAGCAGACACTGAGGCTAGTAAGGTTAGCGTTGTGTATTCACAGAGATGAATCAACATGTCTTCTTCATCTCGTGCGGAGGATGTGAGGGCTGTCAGCATGACTCTGACTCAGGAGACAGTGTAACGTACTGGCTGTTGGTTGAGAGCTTGTTGAGCTCGTTTGGTTCTTGGAGGCATGTTGTTTAACCCGAGACAGAGCGACAACATATCACTTTTAACGAGAGATATTATTGCACACTGCAAAGGGTGCATGTTCACA